>BSBK01003080.1:0-323277 GCA_027943335.1 Chamaecyparis obtusa
ATATATATATATATATATGTATGTATGTATGTATATATATACGTATGTATGTATGTGTGTGTGTGTGTGTGTGTGTGTGTGTGTGTGTGTGTGTGTGTACACACACACACACAAATATATATATATAATTTGTACATATAAATATAATGTAAGTTCATTAAATATATTTATATACAATACAGATTAATATATAAAAAATATTATAATATAAAATATATATTAATATATAATTATATATAATATTTATTAAAAAATATATTAAAATATTTACATAATACCTCTTCATATCATTTAAACATTATATATATATATATATTTGTATATATATTTATGTAATATCAATGTTAAATATAATTATATACAATACATATTAATATATAAAATAATATATTAATTTATAAAATATTATAATATAAAATATATAAGTTAATATATAATTATATATATAATACATATTTAAACATTATATATAAAAGTTCAATTTTTTCATTTACTCCACCATTTTTTCAACTCAGAAATATCGAGTAGATGATTTCAAATCAGGAACCCGATTAGGCTTGTGCTTTGGTGTCAGGTTTGCCAGGTGTACTGACACCCAGGCCTACTAGAAAGTCAACATACATTTTCATGCGCTTTTGGACAAGTGAAAAGTGGATTTTTTTACATCGCCACTTTTTGGCCCCTCATGATCTTGCACATACCCAGAGGTTAATTTTTTAATCTTTTTCTATAATTCTTTGAAACTGTTCTCTGAAGCTTTCCTCTTTTCTTTTTCATTGGCAATTTGTTTGCCTATAAGTTTTCTATATTTTTCTTGATCTAGCTTTTTTCTCTTTCCAGCTTTAGCAGTGCACTATAGACAACTTGGTTTGTAGACTTTGACACATTGATTTTGTCCATATTTTTAACTTTGGAAAAATCTATTTGGAGTGTGCTAACTTGAAATTCAGACGGATCTATTTGACTCTCTGGTGGGTTTCCATCTTTTTTTGGTGAAATAACAACAATGAACTCCATCATGTCTCTATTTGGGTCATATGTTGGGAAACCCCTGTTGGATGCACGTTGTTCCTCTACAACTGTAGTAAGAGTACAAGTCAACAATGTCTTCTTTATTTCCTTATTCTTGGGTCTTGTTTCTGTAAATTTATTATAGAAATATTTGAAATGAAAATCTAGTGCTGTAGAAGGATTTGAATGTTTGAAAGGTGAACCAGAGGCAAAGATTGCAATGCCTGTTGATCTAACTAATGCTCTTTGAGGATTTAAACTTCTAGAGGGTTTTACTGAACCTGAAATTGCAAATAGTTCTTTACAATCGAATGTCATTTTTGTCATTGTTCTAGAAGTGAAAATCTTTTGCTTCTTGACTTTATCTTCTTCTATGGGATTCTGTGTAGATTCTAGTGGCCTCTTTAGAGAGGGAACTTGTTGTATAAGTTGCCCAGTCCCACTAGCACTAGTGCCACTACCAGGACCCAGTAGTAGCAGATTCAAACCCAAGGCCTGCACCATGATCATAATTAGTTTTTTCTGTCTCAATTGTATTCCAGATGCCTTCTCCTATGGGACCCAAACCACCACCTTTATAACCCATTTTTTGCATAATGATTGCCCCTTTGCTATATACGTTTTTCTAGTCATCACTGATTCCACTATGACTCCCAGTTCCTGGAGTAAATGCAATTGGTGGATTATCATCCTCACTGTCTGGATTATCATCCTCACTGTCATATGCCATGTTAGGATGCTCTAAATTCCACAATTTTCTAAACTCTATATCCTCATATATTTAATCTAGATCTTCATTGGTCTTTGGTTCACCAAGATCCTTTCTCATACTCTAAAAATCATTCATTTTCATTCTAGTCCATTTTCAATCCCTACAAGCTTCTGCTATTTTCTTTGGTATTTTTGTGTTTGATGGATGAGTAGCTTTTTCGTAGAAATTGTAGGACATCCTAGGATGTACAATGCCTTGGTTTATTTTTGTCATAATTTGTGATGACAGTTGTTAAACTAAAATTTTTTCCTCATCGGAAACTTTCTCCATCTCTTTTGTAGTGTCATTCCAACTATCCTTTTTTTTCAACTTCTCTAGCAATGGTTTACTTTCATATTGAAATAAGTTTGCAGAGTTCTTATTAGCAACAAGCATTGTTTGAATGACGTTGAGTGGATCATACTTCCAGTACCAGTCTAAATCAAATTGAAATATATATATAAAAAAAATTTACACTTTGAATGCCTTTCTCTCAAATGTTAACCCTCCAATTGAGAAAGGTAAGGAAGGGAATATGCTCTTCTTCGATTGGCTAGAAGATTCTATATGTGCTCTCTAGTTGTACTACATATTCTACTACAAATACCCTCTCTGTCACATGCATTATAAGTTTGTGGGGTTACAGTTTTGATCCGTAAAACCTTAGCACAGTTGTAATCTTCCATTAAGTACCAGTTAGCCAATTGAATTGTGCTTCCAAGTTGGATGCAATCCCTACATGAAGAAGACAATCTAGGCATTGGAGTGCTTGTTCTTTTTTGTACAATGGTGCCAAAAAGAAGTCTACAAAATTACTGTAATTCCTTCTATTATCATACATTCTTATATGAGGTGTCGAGTTATATATTGGAGTACCTGTCCCCCTCTAAATTTTCAAGCTTGTTCTGTTACTCATTAATATTGCCACATGCTTTGCTAGCAGAAGATAGCACAAGTAGGTTGTGAACCTAAATGTCTTAGAATTGCCTCTTTTAATCAATGTGAATTGTTCTTGCATCGATTGAGCCACGTGTCCAAAAAAATTATATCTTACTGGTTCATTGACACAATGGATATCCCAAATGAATTGAAGAATGCTGGCACCCACTTCGCTATTGTTTTCCAGTCCTAGGAAAAATGCTAGCGAGGATATAGTATCCTAAACCATGGCACAAAAATGTTAAAATCATAAGGAGGCTTATGGTTCTCACCCAATGAAGCCTTTTCCTCTCCAACTATTAGACCCTTTATAAATGAATCTTTTGTGTTTGGCAAGACTGCCTCATATTGCTATGCCAGCAATCCGAGGTCAATATGGACATTACAATTTTGTCGATCAAACCCTAGGTCTAGCAAACTAAGAAATGTTCCCTGGGTTATTGATAAAATTTCTTCCTAATTTTTTATTCACAATTGCTTTTCTTTCTTCATCATAATTTTCTGCACAAATCAAGACAATTTTTGGGTAAGGGAAAACTTCAGGTAACAGTATGTGACCCAAACCAACATCCCACGAAGCAACTTTATTGGTTTTTGCACCTATCGCTAGGTTAAATTTTATAAAATCAAACCTCTTTGGCCCAGTTGCCTTACTGCAAAATGTATGTTTAATTTCTATAACTCTTGTTTCACCATTAATAACAGGATAATAAACATTGTGATACTCATCAGTGAAACCAAGAATTTCTACTAGTTTTTGGCAATCTATTAAAGTTTTCCCATATGCTTGCCCTTGGCCTTGAGTTTTCACTTCCCCAATGTTCTTCGGAAGAATGAAAAAACACAAAATCATAGATATTTACTAACAAAATCACATATAACAACTAACTAATTAAGAAAACCCCAATTGTACATGCAAGAATTAAAATTTCAAAATCAAGTTAAACTAAATTTTTGACATTACAAAATCAGGATGTATCAAGCTAGATATCTTACCCAAAATTAAACTTTGAAATCAGGATAGATATAAGTTAGAAGAGCTAAGGCTCTCACAAATTACAGTCTCAAAATCTTTGGTGTTGGTTCAACAGTTCTTTTTAGTTTTGCTGCTATGAGTCGATAGGTTTTTAAAAAGGAAATGTTAAAAACCTTTCGTTAAATGTAACAGTATATAATTATACTATAATGGTAAAGTAATCTTTCTAAAACATACTACGTGTAACGTAATCTTTCTAAAACATACTACGTGCAAGGTAATCTTTTCAATGAATTACGCATCAATGTGTCGCGTTTCCAGAGTGAGTTTTCAGAAAAGATTTTTGGAACCCATAGTACTTTCGAAATACAAATTCAACCATTCATCTCTTGTAATCCAATCATTGTCATGATTTTAAAATATTAATAATTTAATACACACTAATGAATATTAATCATTAACTATATTCACTTAGAATAGCTTATCCATGAAATTTGAACTAGTCACCATTAAATGATAAAGTTTGGAAACATTTAGTTATTACATGAAACAAAAGTGAAAGGAAAAATTTTTATATTATATTAGGCAAAATTTCATTACAATTCAAATATGCCCATAGACCATATATATTAATGATTCCTATAATCAAAACAAAAAAGAAAAGTAGTAACACTTTGAATTTCTAAAAATATTTTCATATTTTATTTTTTAACATACGTGATTACAATTTATATCATTGCAAAAAACCTAGTAAGCTACTACCACTAGATGGAGACATAGTAGAGGGACTAGAGACTAGGTAGACTCAGAGACTATCCAGCTGAGGCTCTCTTCCTTCTGTGTGGAAGTATGAAGAGAGGATAATCTCAAAGAATTCTTCTAGCAACTGATAGTCCTCAGTAGGCTCTAGTAGGTGCCACTTTCGGAGGAAATCCCTCCCAATTTGTGCCCACTTCTGATGACGCATGAGCTGTTCAGCATTAAGGTTTAGTAGAAATGATTGCTGGGCACATTTACTCCTCGTTGTAGAATGTTAGGCAAATTATTTTCCCAAGGAATTCCAGACCCAATTTCTGAAAATACGATAACATGCACATCATCACCGAGGTACTCTTCTTTGAAAACTTTCCTCAAAAGCATGATAGTATCCACCTTTTCCCTCTAGGTCCAACAGAGATGCCAAGAACCAACACAAAATGTCAGTGTTAGCTCTATGCCTATTTTCTCTCTCCAAAAATTCACATCCGAACACCATCCTTATAGCCTCCTTGGTGAAGGCTCTGAATTCTGTAGCAACAGACGCCAGGATTGGGTCTGTGACCAGGCCCAAAAATGTGTTCTAATCCTCAAAGGCAGTGCATCTTAAACGAATTGGAGTGTCCATTGAAAATAAAATAGATATTAGTATTCTAATTTTTGACAAAAAATCAAAGAGAACCTAGCACTCGTAGACTATTTTCACAAATATGCTTTGACAATCATAAATTAACGAGCGTAGATCAATCTATTTATAAGTCCTGATTGAAATTCTTTCTCTTCCCTAAAGATCTAATTAATTCATAAGATAAATGGTAATTGTCCTTCAAAAATCTCCAAATCTTTCATATTTAATGCAACAGTGGGTGAAATTGGAAACAACACTTATGATAAGACATTTTCTATCTTGGAAATAATGAAGGCTGAAAGGATCACTCCACGTAGGTGCCCACTCCATAGTAATAATAAGAAAAGTACATTAGCTACGAAAAGGCAGCACGAAATGAAGCTTTACCATTGGTATAAGATCATCGAATGATTAGAAAACAATGTCCTTAGATGACATGATTTTTTCATTTAAGCCTTCACTTTAAGGCATTATTCTATCAAGTATCAAGGTAATGATCTCACACATATCTGTTGACTGTCAGTGAAAATTGAAAGGTGCCATATAAGATCAAGAAACTATTAATTCACATTACTTTAATTGATTTCATGACTAAACTACTCATCGCCATTAATTAATATTTCTATCTAATATTATCAAAGATTTCCAAAATGATGTCACAGACTCACAGTGTCACACGTCTGTTTGATTACAACATATCAATGACCAAAGGTGAATTTCGGGCCTATTGTTGGTCTTCATAATCTTTAAGACAAATTCTCAGTAGAATCATGACACATGTTATGATTGATCATGGGCTTATTGGTACGATCAATCATACCACGTGTCATGATTTTGCCGAGAGTTTTTTGTAAATATTATTAAGAGCGAAAATAGGCCCAAAATTCACCTTTGGCTTTTGATATGTTGTAAATCCAATGGATGTGTGAGTCCATGACATCATGGTGATGGGACCCAATGCAACTTCAACATCAAATCACAACCATTGGATTAAGAGAAATGAATGGTGTCAGATGCATTTCAGATAGAATGTGGTGAGATAACTCCTTTACTGAAAACTCTCTCCGGAATCATCACACGTGTCATTCTTCAATCACCATACCAACTATAAATATTTGAAAACCATTTTCCACGACAAATAAATTAATTCAAATATTTAGAAAATAGTTTCTCCATATTTTTATAAAAATGGTATCCATTATTAAAAAAATTCACCACCAAAAATCTATATTTTGAAACATAATTCACCATGAATATTAATAATTTTCCTATAAAAAAAATTGTAGTCGTCATTTTTTTATAAAAATGGTAATACACTATTAAAAAATTCACCACTAAATATCCATATTTTGGCACATAATTCGCCATCACTATTAAAATCTTTCCCTCCAAAACACATGTGATTCACCACAATTTTATACTTTTCGAGAGGGGGGGGGTTCTTAAAGTTATCCCTATTCTAGAGTATGGTATAGTAGGATTGGTATATACTTGAATAAAAAGGGATTTAGTAAGATTCCAAGAGAACCAACCCTATATAAAAAGGTAAATCAAGATTGAAAGATATTGATAACTTTCTTGTATGTTTATGATTTGATTTTTTTCTAGAGATCACTCTATAGATGACTTTAGGACTTGTGAAAATAGAGTTTCATATGAATCATTTAAGATTGATGAAATATCTTCTTTGTGTTGAAAATGCTCAATTTTCAAATGGTATGTTTATTTTTTTTCAATCTAAATATGAAAAATATCTTTTGAGAAGGTTTAAGATAGTGAATTGTAATCCAGATACAACACTAATGGTAACTGGTAAAAAACTCTATGAAAACGATGAGGGGTCAAATGTTGATCTGACTTTGTAAAAGAGATTGGTTGGAAGTCCCATGAATTTGACAACATCAAGGCCTAATTTAATATTTTTTTGTGAGTTTAACTTCTATTATTATGAAGTCTCTCTTGAGTACCTACATGAAGATAGGAAATGATTCTTAAGACATATTGCTAGAAAAATATCTTTTTGTATTTTTTATACATCAATTTTGGATTTTAAGTTGATTGGCTATATAGGTAATGATTTTGCAGGTAGTGTTGATGACAAGAACACTACATTAGGGTATGTGTTCATTTTTTGGATTAAGTGCAGTAGCATGGGTATCAAAATAAGTTACCCAATGTGACATTATCATGGAATGAGGTAGAGTATGTTGCAATGATGGTAGTAGTTTGTCAGACCATTGGGATGAGAAGGATTTTTATTGAGTTGCTACATGAACAAGAAGAAATGAATTGAATTTATTATGACAATAAATGTGCCATTGCATTATCAAAGAACCATATTTTTCCATAAGAAAGGTAAGTATATTGATAAGTTAGGTTTTATTTCATTCAAGAATTGGTAAATAAAAAGAAATTTGTATGAAGTTTGGGAAGTCAAGAGATCAATTTGTAGAATATATATTTACAAATAACCTTGGTAAAGGAGTCATTTGAAATTAATAGAAAAAATATAGGATTTTGTATGATGTAATAATAGTTTTAATTAAGAATGCATGATTAAAATTAAGGGGAAGTGTTGAAATTAACTATAATTTCTCTTATTTGAATCGACTCATATCTCCCACTATTACTACATAAAATCTAATCAATACTTATCTTGACATTCCTAAGAGAAAATATAATTTGTACTTCTCTTGCTTTGTTTGCATAAAATCAATTTATTTTTTAACCATACTTTCCATGTCTTTCAAGTCTTTAAACAACCCCTTCTCCACCAATTAGAAACTCCTTATAAATAAATCTATTTTCTATTGTATGAGGTGTCTGTGGTAATACAATTGAAGGTCTCTAAGCTCTATAGAGTTTAATATATATGATTATTTTCTATTTATTAATAGAAATTATGTGTTGTATGTTGTATCATGCAATTGCAAATGCTCTATTTTGAGTCACATGCTTTGTTCAATTACATGCACTTTTTTCAGTTTATATGCTATATGTTTATTTTAATACTATGTTTCATTTTCCTCTACAACCTACAATTTTGATCACTCTATAATTACCATAAATTTTATACCATTTTGGGTTTAGCTTCAATCAATGCATCTAGAATATAGATAACTAAAAGCTATTGAAATATTAGGTAGTCAAATGGGAATATTTTTCAACAATGATAATATTTTTCTTTGAAAACCTTATGTATCTTGTTAGGCTTTGTGTCCTCTTGGATTCTAAAAAGGACTTCCCCAAATCTCTCAACATTTGATCTAAAAAAGGAGTATGAAATCAAATAATTTTCTTAAAGGTTCAAAATTTGTATGTGATGTGTCACTTGCAAGAGAATTTTAGTAAGGATGAAAAACATCAACAAAGGTTTTGACAAGAAAAGCAAGGATCCAAATTAAACAAAGTAGATAATAAGGATAGTCTTCTATTTCAAGAGATAAGTAGAAAATGGAAACTCAATCTGATATTTAAAATAGGGATTCATCCTATATTGCTATAACTCCACAAGAAAAAAGATACATGTAAATTCACAGAGAATGGAGAAAAGATACATTTGATGCTAAAATACCATAATAAATTTAATGCTAATTCGTTAAAAAAAATTAATTAACATGTTAAGTTATAAGGAGAAATATAGAAAATATAGTGTGACATATGATAGAGATTAGAGGAAACTAATTTTTTTTAAAGAAAATACAAATTGAGCTTCAAGTGCTACATTAATTCTCTATTTCCACTTGTATTAATTTTTGTGATTGTTAGTATTGTTAATCTCTTAACCTATTGATTGTATGGGCATAGATGTGGACAACTTATAAGTAGTGTAATAGTTTGTTTAGTAATTTGAGAATTCTTAACTATAATTATCACATGGTAAGTTGATCCATCAATATCAAAGTAGTAATATTGCTAGATGATACCTATCTATATGAGGTAGTGAGTAGTGCTTCTTTATCATATTGTATATTTTGTTCTTATTACATATTTTAAGAGGTTTTCCATATCAAGGTAATCAATTATCTATAGTATATTTTTTGTTATATTATTATTTTGTGCAATTTATTTTATCAAAATTATCATTAGACTTATCATGTTAGCTTGTGTCATTTTGACTACTTATAATACCACTAAGAATGACCTTCTAGAAAATAGATTATCAAAATATACTTACTTTAATGTCTTCATGTTTTAAGAAATAAGGTCTCACATTGTTTTTAAAACTAATTCAAAGATTGTATTGTACTACAAGGTTAATATTTACTTAACTAGATTTTTAAATAAAATGAGTGAAAACCTATGAACCAATATCAAGAATATCAACTCTTATTTTAAAAAAAAAATCAAGAATATCAAACAATTATCCAATAGAACCTAAGTTAATGTCAAAAGTAAATAATGTTTAACAATTTTTTTTATGTCAAGAAGCAAGGGGGTTTCAACCAGGAAGAGCTTCCGGAGTTCTGGCCGAAGCTTTGTCTAATTGTGATGAAATATTTCACCCTCGAAGGTAAGTTTACAGTGTTCTACTACTACCACTTACCTTTCTTGAATCACATAAGAAATAAGGACTTAATTTCCGTTCCCTTCTATCTCCTGCATTCCATAGAAAGTAATATTTTGGATATAAAAGAGAACCCTAATAAACCAATCTCTATCCTCGATCAGGGCCTCCTCCTCTACATTTACCATTTCCACAAGGCTATTTGCCCTGCGCCCCAACTCCCCCCTCATTATCCAAGAGATTGACCATGAGGATTCCCTGCCCAAAATTGAAAAAACCATTCGCTCCACCTCCCATTCCACCCAGGTTATCCAGGAGTCTGATCTTGGTCATAAAGAGGGTAGAACCCGCAAAAAATTTGTTAAAAATCCATTCAATAGGAAGGATGAGCATAAGGAGTCTCATGTCTCTGAGTGTCTTGACACTAAAGATAGGAAGGAGTTTGACAACACTCCTGAGACTGAACGGAAGCCCAAAAAATGGAAGTTGTTGGAGAGCCAAGTCAAGATGGAGGTGGACTTAGGTGGCTTGGGTCGTCATAGGTCTAACAAAATTATGAAGGAGCAGTGTAAAACCAGAATATTGGAAGTGGTCTCTAGAGAGAAATCCCTATCTGAGAAAGATTCCCACTCCACTGAGTCCATGAAGGGCTCTTCTGATGATCACATGAGCCCGATTAGGGCTGGCAACACTCCTCCTCCCAACCCCCAACATTCCTTGGAGACTCCCCACCCAACCCCACCTTACACTTTACCCCTTGATAACCAGGAAAAGCCTCCCATTACTGAAAATAATCCCAGGGTTCTAGCTAGCAAAGACAGTCTTAAAGGCACCCTGAAGTAGACATTTTCTAATCTGGACAAAGATATTGCCGACATCAAGTAGGACTTATAGGAGCTAAAGGTTTACTGCAGGATGACTAACAAATTTGCACTGAAGGTCATGCATGTTTGGCTATGACCCTCTGCACTATGCAAGAAAAATTGGCGGGTGGTAGTCTGGAGCCGGACGAGGATAATAAGGATCTCTTTCTTTTCTTGCAGGAGGAGTGGGCCAGGACCCTGATGTCTAAGCATTTGGGTGGAAAGAATTAGTTGTTGGTGCTTATGTGGTTTTTACTTTTTTCTAGGCATGGCCCTTTGTTCCATTGGTTTCATTCTAGTTTCAAGGTTTTTTTTCTTGGTATTTGGTATAGCCTTGCGTGGCTTCTTACTATTATGTTAATTGCTACTATTCGATTCAGATACTCTAGTTTAATCTTTTGGAATAGTACTATGGTTTTTGTTTTTGATAGAGGCAAATTAGACCTAGTTTATTCTGCTATTAAATTGCTTATTGAAATGTTCTACGCTAGTGCCATTAATATGCTGTTAATGCGCCTCTAGTCCCCTTGTTACTCGGGCCAGCACCCTCTTGCTGCTTTTATCTATCAAAAACAATTTTTTTTATGTTCTTTGAATTATATGATTTGCAACATTCCAACATTATTTCAAATAGATAATCAAACATCTTATTTTAACAAAATATAATACATTAATCAATAAAAATATTTTATTAAATTGAGTTCTAATAATTAATAAAATAAAATTTCACTTATTTTTAAATTCAAAACATTCAAATTTACATCTTCTAACTCCAAAAATAATTTGAATCAAATCCATATCGACAATTCCAAGGGAAAACGTAAAAGGAAATCTTCAAAATATGCTATCATTAATCAAATTCGCTCAACTATAAAGCATTAATTTTCACCCTTCCAAATGATAAGTCTGAATGTAAAATACCAATGTAATGACAGGTGTTACCTTGGTGATCCTCATGATCATAGTTCTGTGTAAGCGTGCATAGAGATGAATAAATATGCATGGAGTACGTAAATGTGCATAGAGATGAATGACAACATCATCTGAAGATCGGCATAAATACTTAGTTAAAGAAGGTTCTTGCATCGAGATTAACTCCAAATTATATCTCACTTTGTCAAGATCGCAAAATCGAATAAAAAAATAAAAAAAATTAGCGTTAAGTTTAAAATTTATTTGTCATCAATCTCTCAGAACTATGAAAACTATGAGAACTATGTCAATGTTATGCCATGTTTTCCACTACTATTTAGTATGATAAGACAAAGTGGTGGTGAAATCACCAGAGTAATAAAGAAAGAAATCACCCCACATGGCATGTTGAGCGATGTTGGCACTTGACCAAAGGAACATGCACTTACAAAATCCAAAGAGACAACTGTAATAAATTTCCAACCTTGTTTCTATCCACAGTCCCATGCATCAAACTTGCCATAGCCATTTGTCTTGAACGTGTATTCATACACCTATAAATTAAGTTTCCATTAGGATTTCATTACACTTTCTAGGCTTGGGGGTGGCAAGAAAAATTAAGCCCTTGGGGAAGGGCAATAGTAATTGAGAGGAAAGATGATTCCTCTGATGGAGAAATTGTTTTCTTTTGTAGAGGTTGCCCTGCAGTTTAATATGGAAGATGAGCATTTATGCAAAAAACCATACCATCGTTACTATAAATGTGGTCTTCATTCTCTTGAAAGCAAAACCCATCATTATTATCACTGTTCAAGGCCGATCAAGCATAGCGTGGGATTTCCCTTGTGAAGAGGTTGGAGTCAAACCAATCTGAGTATTCATAATTCTACTTCAGAATCTCTTTCCTCACCCACTTCTACAACTAACTTATGCCATCCCCCAAAGCCAAAGATTGTGAATTCATATTCCTCTTTAAATCTTGCCGAATAGAAATTTTTTGTATTCTTGCATGTTAGGCCAATTTTCTGTCATAGCAAAATCTTGTGAAATTGGCCTGTTCCATGCAATGTGTTTGTCAAATGTCCTGCCTTGTGCTCTTTATTGTTGTCACCTTGCTTTAGTCCAAACTGCGTCTCCTAAATCGTCGAATCCAGGGAGTGATTCAAATTCTAAGTCTGCTGGAAGTATTGTCAAAATTTGCCACAGTGTCGAAAACCCACAGTGTTTTTGAAAGTCCATGATGTTTTTGGTCTGTGTGTTTTCTGCCTTCATTGTTTTCAACCTTGTGTTTCCTGCTTTTGTGTGCTTATCCTTTGGCATCAAAAACTCTGTGTGTTTTCAATTTTTCACTGTACCGAAAATATTGTGTTTTTGACCTCACACTAGTTCTCTGTTTGCCAGATTTTCTTAAGTGCGCAAGTGCGATGATAGGTGGGCCCAAGCCTTCAAAAGCTCTTCCTGATTGGATTTCGCATGGCCACATGTCATAATTTTCTGACATGCGATCATGCGACCACTTGCCACCTGTCCGTGTGGTCTTGACTCTTTGCATTGTTTGGCTGTCTCGCGGTTGGTTCTTCATTCAGCGACCTAGCGACTAGCAGTTATCTTTGGTCTCCTAATTTTGGTAGTTAGGCAACTGACATCTCACGATTTGGTGACTGTGTTGTTGCATGATCATTTCATGCCTGGCGGTTAGCCCTTAACATCTGGCGACTTGGCGGGCGGTTAGTTTCCCGTAGTCGCGTAGTCACTGAATGCTTAGCTTTAGTCAGTGCGCCCATTGTCAGGATGGAGTGAGTTGGCATCTTTTGATTGGTTGACAGATTGACAAGTTGGATAGTGTCAGTGGGTCCGCAGTCTTCTGAGGAGGTTAAAGCATGGACAGATCTGGTGGTTGCCATTATACTGCTAAGTGGAGGTGCTCACTTTTAACATTATGGTATAGTGACAACCGTCAATTCTGGTTTATGAGGAGACTGCCCGGTGGACCTGTTTGTAGTAGGTGGTGATGTGGTAGCCTATGATTGGCTAGCGCATGATCGCATAGCCTAATTTTTGGCTATGCAATCATGCGACTGCTTGCCACGTGTCCCTGGGGCCCATCGACAGAGTGGTGCTAGTTGCTGTTTGGTGGTCATGTGGCAGCTTTTGGTTGGCTGTCGCATGGTCGCATAGCCTAGTTTTTGTCTATGGGATCATGCGACCGGTTGACACGTGTCCATGGCGGTTACAGTTAGTTGGCGGTTGCGGTGACGGTTGCGGTAGCGGTCTGCGGGTTGCCACATGTTTGCATAGCCCATTTTTGGCCTATGCGATCATGCGACAGGGTGCCATGTGTGTTGGGGCCCATCTGCAATTGTTTGGTGGGCTCGGTGGCAGGTGAGGTCATGGTGATGTCTGGTTGGTCCATGTTGGCGGGATGGTGGATTTGAACGCCGGCCCAGGTCAGGATTTTTGTGGGTGGTTTGCAGTCGGCATTGCACGATTAAGAAGTTGTCATCGCATGATCACAAGGGTTAGTTTGGTGCCTTGTGATCATGCGACCATATGTAACATGAAGCCCGGTTCCCTATGGCAATGAGGTTGGTAACCGCGCGACTGCACCACTGAAGATGAATGTTAAGATGTTAAGCCCGCGAAAGAAATTGATCTTATGGCTGTGTTTTAAAGGTGATGATGATTTAAACATGGGCCATTGTTTCTCTGCAGGCACCATAGAAGTGGTCGTTGGTATTCAAATTCAATTTTTTCTGAGAACTTCCAGTGCCAGAAAGTACCAAATTTATGGATTTTATTGCATAAATGACCCTGTTCGGTGAGAAATGACTGGTTTGCTATTTGCAGTGTGGTCCAGGGTGTGGTTGGATCATTTGCAGAGCTTGTACCATGCTGGTTGTGTGCTCAAGGCTTGTTGCAGGGTGTCCTTTTGAGCCCAATTTTATGACCCCCTATACCTGTAGAGAAGACTTTCATGATTGTGGATCAATTCTAGTTTCCTGTGTTTCCCGCCCCTGTAATAACTTTTGTGACCATTTCCAGTAGGTTGGGTGGTTGAGACCCTAACCCTAGCTGTCTGAAGCTTGTTGCATCCGATCTTGAGGATCCCAAGGCAGCTAGTGGTATAAGTTGCAAAATTTTGGATTTTGCAAGGGTTCCAAAAATGTTGTTGCTTTTGGTCCTGGTTTTTGACTGTAATATATTGATAGAGGTCTAATTTGCTGCCCTTTTCTCATCTTGGTGTCATGCCAATTGTATGCTGATCCCGATTGTGTTAAGGAAAACATTCTTGAATCCCAATCTTGTATCTTGTGTATATCTTCTTGCTTGTCTCTGAGCTCATATATGTTAATGTCACAAAGTGTGTTAATGTATGGTAAACAAAGAGTATTTTGAATTCATCTCTGAGTTTCTAACAAAGTTATGATTAAAGCCTTCTAGGTGAATTAAGTGAGTTTGCAGCCAGGTATAGAATTTGATGTCCTTGTGCTTGAGGGAAAGGGGTAATAGGCAAAGCACTTACCCTGGTTTCCATTGTGTTTGACTTAAGGTATTTAGTTGAAGTATACGGTTGGGTGACTCTTAGCCCTAGGATAAGGCACTGGTCCTTTCTTTTGGAGTCATGGTTAACAACCACACAAACACAAACATTCATTTGATAAACCTTTTATAGACTTGTGTTGAACATTGTGTACATCATTTTGAGACTCCTTTGAAGAAGTGAGTCAAGGGTACACCTGCCTGAGCACTGAAGCTCAAAGTGTAGAAGGATCTTTTGATCCTTGTCAATTGGCCCTCTTCCTTGTGGACTTTGGAGTGGTGATAGAGTCGGAGTTTCATTTACATTATCCATCAAAGTGTAAATCTGCAAGTTGAAGATCAAAGGGAATAATCCACAACCAACACTGCATATCAGAGTATAACAGATAGCCGATAGGTTTAATGGGAATTCTGCTAAGAAATGTTTAGCAGAAGATTATCCATCATTATTATAACTGTATATGCTTGATCAAGCATAATGTGGGCTTTCCCTTATGAAGATTTTGGGGTGAAAATAATCTGGGTATTCATTATTCTAGTCTAGAATCTCATTCCTCGCCCACTTCTACAACAAAATTATGCCACCCGCCAAAGCCAGAGATTGTGAAATCATATTCCTCCTTGCATTTCTTGCATTTCAATGTATAACAAATGGCTATTCTGCTTACAAATGTATACTAGAAAATTGTTAAAGATTTATAACTCAAATCATTGTTTTAGAGTATTTTGTTCATGCACAATATTTTAATCTTGATGAATTTCCCGCTGGCTCATACAATATAGTTTTCTCTAAGTCAATAGGAAATGCATGGCATTACATGCGAATTACAAATGGCTTATCAAGCATGAATGTTGACGAAATTCACATAACTGGTCATCCCTCATCAAAGTTTGTAAAGCTTAAAGGTGGACACGTTGTTTTGCGTATGTTAACAATACTAAAAGGTATTGTTAGTTATCTCAGAGATCTATTATTTTATTTTATTTTAGTTTTGTTTACTAGTTTGTGTTATCTTATGTTTGCAAACTTTCCACTACTTCTTTATTTTAAGTCTCTTCTTATTTTAGGTGGTTTTAGAAATGAATGTACATTGTTTTATATATTCATGTCAAGAGGCGCCTCTTCTACTGTGTACATTAAATAAAATGTTTCATATACTTGGGATTACTATTGAAATGGAAGAGGAAGTTGTTCCACCTGTTGGTGAAGTTACTTTAGTTACTTTGGCAGTTGATTGGTGGTCAAAATGCCATTTTGTTTTAAAGAGCCCTCGCAATGCTTTTGTAATTTCATCTCACGGATTTTTGTCTTTAGAGCCTTTCTTTACGGCTGACTTTCCATTTCTTTACATGGTAGCTTCTTCAATTTCAAGCGGCATTTACCATTTTACTATGCTTGATCTTTTCTGGCATCTTTCGTGCATGCAACATCATTTGGTGTGCTTTGTCTCGGGCATTTTTTGTGCATTCCTTTATTTGCATTGGCGGCCTTAGTTTTTCCATTGTCATGGTGCCGAGCATTTGGTTGCCGGTTCAAACTTCTCCCCACGCAATCTGATTTTGAGACCTCTGGTAAAATATCATGGCTCACGTTGCAAGAGTTTTAAGTATTTATATAAAAGAGAAAATTCAAAGAAGACTATTGTCAAAATAATAAAAATAATAAAAAGAGGACTGCCTCATTAGTTTTATTTACAAAGTTTTTCTTTGACACTTTTTGTTTTGAATTTTTTTTGTGTCTTTTTCTAAATTAATTATTTTAAAAGAGCTTTTCATCTCCAGTTTTAGTATTTTGGGGTTCATTTCAATTTCATCTACTGATACTATTTATACAATTCTATGTTCAAATAGTTAATTTCTTTATTAATAAATTATCTTCTTAATATTTTGTAGTATTTTATTTTCTTACTCATTTTATTTGTGTAAATTGTGGTGTAGGAACACCAAGGTCAAGGATAAGACCTCAGGAGTACACCAGGGTCACTAGAAGACTTCGAAGGAATTTGAAGGCAAACATGACCTTGAGAGGCCATTTGATATTGCAATAGACCAATAGTGGTCATTTAATAATGTTTTGTAATGATTATAAATCCTTTGTGAAGGACCATGCATTGTAAGCCATTAAATGACATTGATAAGGGCTAAAGGTACCTAGGGGTCACTAGGGGTGATTAAATTGTTACTAAGTGAGTAGCATTAGGGTGATGACCTATAAAGGTCCAAGTGGATGTAAAATGGACAATAGAGCCTTAACAATGATGTAAAAGCACTCAAGGTGCAAAAATATGTAATTTGCCTCAATATCGCAACATAAGGCCTAAAAGGCTACATGGGGTTAAGAAGGGTTTAAGGCTTTAGAGTTCCTAAAAGGCCTTTGGGAAGGTTAATAAAAATTAAAATGGTAAGAATTTGTGGAGTTGACAACTAGGTTGTCAACTAGACACCAGATCTAAACAAATAACTAAAATATAACAATCATCCAAACTAACTGTAACCGGTTCCAAGAAGTTTGTCAGATTTGGTAGGAGTTATTAGATGGTTTGAGGCATGAGTTTTGAAGGGGAGAGAGTAGGGGAAGATAGGTAGATGATTGGAGATCAAAGGAAATCAATGTATATCTAATTTGATCAATAAAATGTAAATATTTGTAACTGACCCTGTTCCTTCCCGTGAGGGTATAGTCTTCATTTAGAAACACTTAAAACTCTTGTTTCATTGTAATATGGATTGAAATTGATGGATTTAATGTTTTTTTTAATTCCTTAATGGTTTCAAATAGTTTGTGAGAAGTCTTAGAGTGTTTGAACATTGTTTAGAGGTGGTTGTTCCTATACAGTCATGAAAGGCAACAATCACTTGCCCAGAGATATTAATGGTTATGTATAACCCCACACTCCCATGGATGTTAGAGGATGTGGATGGGGGTTTCAATATTTTTTATGTATGTTTCCAAATGTGGTTATTGTAGGATTGAACAGGGGTGATGAGTTTGATCTTTGATTGACAGAGAAATGTTGATTGAAGGGTTACTTATGTTGGGACCAGTCTTGGTCTAGGAGATTCGTCCATTGGAGGGCCATCTTTTATGACTTATATTATCATGATATGTTGTTCTAATGGTGTTGGAGCCATTGGTATGGTCTGGAAGTGATCAAATGGGTTCACTTTGGCAAATCCCTAGGTAGATGCACCTAGAATGAAGGGTTTTGTTATTGGGTGACTAAAACTTATTGTCTACTCTTGGAAAGTGTAAAATCATTGTTTGGGATGGTAACTTAACTCTTTTTTTGGGTTAAGAAGTTTGGGAGTAAGTTTTGATAGTACTTGCTTTGTATTTGGGGGCCTAAGAAGAGGGCTAATTATAGTACACCAACAATTATTTGAATAGATAGTCCAAAGGAACAGTATGTGGTTTTGGGATATGTTGTATAACTATGAAAGAGTATCCTAATATGGTTTTAGTTTCCTAAGTTTTTTGGAAAATATTTGCAAAAATCTTGAAAAATAGGTCTAGTGGGGCTACTAGGGGATTAAGCCTAGTTTAGCATCCGGTTTGGGAATCTTGGCTTGGTAAAGTGATTTGGTTGGATCCAATAGATGGATTGAGGGACATGAAGAGGTTTTACATGGTGTAGAGTGGGTGGTGGCACCATAAACCATTTGTGCACTCTAATTTGGTGAAGGTTGTAATAGATCAAAGGAGATGATCCTTGTGGAGACCTAGTTGGTGTCTTGTGAAGAACACTTGTGAAGTCCCTCATGATTTGCAAAAGGAAGACCACCATTCCCACCTCTACATCAGATTGTTTTAATGATATCTCTTCGACATTATTTTATATAAACTGTTTAAAATATAAGTATGTTAGTAATATTATAGTATAAAATGGACATCATAGATTTTAGAGATTATTTTTTTCTCGAAGTAATGTAATATAAAATGGAGACCATGATTTTATTTGAAAGGATAATAAAATAAAATTTGACATAGAATATTCTACATTTTTGTTGGATTTTTGTGTTATTTTAAGAAATTTAGCATTTTGACATGGCATTTGTTTTAATTCTCATGAATAAATTATATAATTATATATCCATTTAATATGAATTCTATCACATTTTTGATATATATTCATAAAAAAAATTATATTTCTTAGTGGAAGGAAGCAAAGGTTTAGAAACACTTCCTAACATTCATCTAGTGGGTGAAATAATGTATTTTTTCTTTACAATATTTAACTATTACAAAATCAGAAACACATTCAGAAGGAGATAATAACATGCTTAAATATTATACCATAGAACACATTATATATCATAGGAAAACCCTTTCAGCAAAAAAAAACCACACTCCAAAATCATAATACTTTATATTACCAAAATAAGAGTTGTAATACAATACAAATACACTACTTCTTCAACAAGAGTATTTAACTAACAACCCAACCCTTTGAATCAATAATGGTGAACAACCTCATCTCGTGATTCCTCCAATCATTGTTGTAGACATATGGGATGATGCTACCCCTATGTTTGATTATTCTAGTCAATTACATGATATCTCTTCATCTTCTATATCAAGCGAAGAGTTTATACCATTTGACAAGAGTTCTATTTCTAATATTTCCTTTAATGATGGGGTTTTTACTCCTCCAAACATAGGTCAAAGTAATTGGTCTCATGTATCTATATAGTTTTTTTGTATGTGCAAAACATTTTTTAGTATTATATATCATGTTGGTTAAGCCAACATGATAGTAGGTGGGTGGTCTACTTTTGTCACTACAGGATATCTATGATGTATTGGTTGGAAAGTTGATAGTACTTCATCCTTGTATCCTATATAATTTTTGTTAAATACATGAAATACATTAACTATATAACTCTTTTGCCTCAATTAGTGGCTATTATTCCTTCCATAGTCAAAGTATTTTATTTATTTAACAAAAACTATTAATAAATGTGAATGAAAATACCAAATATTGACACACATTTTTAATCCTTCAAATAAAGGCACTTGAAATATAAACTTCTAAAATCTAAATAACTGTCAATAGAATGTACAATTAGAAAATCCTTTTCCATTTTTAATTTACTCTCTTTCATCACTTTTCCTAGAACTAAGATTTTTTCTCCCCTTAAACAAACATGATCTAAACCAACCTTCTTTATTATTTTTCACAACTTTAAAGTGGTAACATTATTGTGTATTAATTGACAGTTTGTTGTCAAAAGATTTTGGTTACCTTTTTAACCTTTAGAAAAACATTACTTGAATTTTGACCCATATTGTTTTCTTCTCAAGTTCACTATGATCATTTTATATCATAGTGAACTTTAAATGGTACACAAAAGGTCTATTTTTATATGTTTCTTGTTTATTTCTTATTTTTTTATAAGAACCACTAGGGTCAAGTATCTTGTCAAGTGTAGATAATCCTTGTTTCTATTGGTTTTCTCATTATGGATCTACCAATAGAATTAATCAACTTGTGAGTTTTCAGGCATTCTCTTTCACATACTTTTATACAAGTCTATTCATGCATTAGATACATTGTTACCCTAATCTTATATACCCTGATAGATATAATCCATTACTACATCAAGTAAAGACTACTAGACTCAAATTCATATAATACTTCATTATAATACATTCATTACCATAAATTCATCTATAATCATATTCATTGCATACACCTTTTTTTCCTACATTTTTCCTCATCTTTCTCTTTCATTAGTTTCATCTTCCATCTAACATTTTCATCACTTCTCTTCTTCTAAGACATCACTCCTATGGGTTTCACATAAATAAGCTCTTGGAATACACGAGCATCATAAGTCATCCAAATTTTCTAAATTTTCACTACCTACCCAATTAGGTCATATCATCATTTTATTTAATTATTATATTATCTTCTCAACTACTTATATTTTCTTTCAAACAATGACACCTTAAAGATTATTTTAAAAAAGAGAAAAATTTAAACACAAAAATATTCTTCTAAACATCAACTATTAATTTAAAATCTAAGTAATTAATCATTGACCTTTTATTTGTTGTATTTATTAGTTTATTAGTATTTATTATTAATTAACATTATTCATAATTACTTCATTAATAAATAAATTTGTTATAGTTTAACAAATATAAGAATAAATATCCACATTTAGTAAATACGTAAAACGTCTAATTAACTCATCCTTCTAAATAGTAATTTCTCCTTTATATTATCTCTTTAATGAATTAAAATATTAATTCAATGTTCTTGTTCTATGATCTCAAGGTGGAAACTATCCTAACTAGTAAATTCATTTTATCCACCTCTTTAAAATGGCTTTAGAATCAATGTATTTAACTCCTAATCTTTGATCATATCTATACCCTTCATTTAAATTTTTTCATTTATGTTTATAAATACTATCATCCACTCCACCACACTCATCATGCTATGCAAAATAATTAATTTTAATTATATAAAAATTTGACCAATTTTTTCTATGTAAAAGTTTAGTTGGTAAGTTGCATCCAAATTCATTCATACACATATTGCTGTAATATGCTTGATTTCTCAAAGACTAAAGTGAAGTTTGATAAGTAGAACTTTATTCCTATATGCTTTCAATTTCATTACTCAATATTTCTGTTATTAGAACATGCATGTGTTTTTGTCTCCAAGGCAAGGAATGGAATACAAATTCTAAATAATATTAACATTTTAGTTAAATTAGTTCAATAAATAAGTATATAAAATAATTTCGTTATAGACTAAAAATCAATGGTCAAACAAGAGAATATTAATCTTACATTCTAAAATATAAAGTTAAACTAAAAAAATAAATTTGAATGAAATCCACATCCACAAATTAAATTTGAAATTATATATATATTCCCCCTTCCAAATGGAAGACGCATTATGGACGTAGAATACCATTGTAATGATAGGTGTTGCCTTGGCGATCCTCATGATTATAGTTCTATTTCAAACATGCATAGAGATGGATGAATGCGCATAGAGATGAATACCTGCCTCATCGTAAGTTCGATCTACAATGTATGTCACTTTGCTACACACAATATCAAACAAAAAATCATAGTGTTGAACTTTAAAATTTGTTTGTTTTCCATCTCTTTGAGCTGTCACTAGTATGCCAAGTTTTCCACCACCATTTAACACAAGACAAAAATGGTAGTAGAATTTCCAGAGCAATGAACCAAAACATCACCCCACATGGCATGCTAAGCAATGTTGGCACTTGACCAAACAGAAACGCGACTTGAAAATCCAAAGTGCCCATAGTATTAAATTTTTCAAACTTGGTTTTATCAAATTCACCTTAGCCATTTGTCTCAAACGTATATGTTAAGAAGTGAAGGCCAACAGACATAATTTTATTATGTCTCTTCCTTTCTGAAGACTCTTCATTCTATATTTATCTGGAACCTTTATATTTACTGCTCCTGCTCATTTGTAAATAACTTTTTGTGGATTAATACAATACTCTGCAGTCTGGACATAGCCACAATTTGTGGTGAATGAGGATAAATCTAGTGTTTGCAATTTGTCAATTAGATTAATTATCTGCTATTTGTTTCTTGGATTTTCAATCCCTTTCAATTGGTATTAGAGCACAGGTTGTGCAGATTGGAAATCTGGGTTGAATTTCTGGAAAGATGGAGGATTCAAAAGTGGAGAAATTCATAGGCAAGAACTTCAGCCTGTGGAAAGTGCATATGCATTCTTTGCTAATCAAGCAAGAACTTGCAATTGCAATCGATGGAAAAACCAAAAAACCCACTAGAATGAAAGATGAAGATTGGAATAAGATTGATGAAAAAGCAACAGCATCAATTTTCCTTTTGCTGTCACAAAATGTCTTATTTAATGTCTTCAAAGAAAAGAAAACAAAAGGAGTCTGGGATAAACTTCAAAGCATGTACGAGATGGCATCAGCTGTAAATAAAATCTTCATTATGAAGAAACTCTACAAGTTGAAAATGAAGGAAGGGACTACGATGTCAAATCATATAAATGATTTGAATACTTTATTATGTCAAGCAACCTTAGTTGGTATGACTCAAGATGACGAAGCCAAAGCCATCATCTTGTTATGTTCTTTACCTGATAGTTGGGATCTCATAGTTACAACTATTAGCACTTCTAATTCTTCAAAGAAGAAGCTGGTCTACGATGAAGTGGTTGCTACTTTACTTAGTGAAGATATGAGAAGAAGTAACAAAGACACCCCATCCGGTGATGCCCTTACCATGGTTAGCACCAAAAGAAGGGGAAGAAGCCAGCATAGAAGCAATAATAATAATTACAATTACAATCAAAGGAAATCTAGATCACCCAATCAATCAAAGTCAAGAGGAAGAAATGGAGAGTGTTGGTTTTGTGGAAAACTAGGCCACTCAAAATGAAATTGCATATTTTACAAGAAAGCACAAGAAAAAGTGAGGAATAGTGAAGCTAATATAGCCTATGGAGCAGATGAATCTGCTTTAGTTCTTTCTACAAGTGACAAAAAATTAGATTCTTGGGTGATAGATTCCGGAGCCTCTTTCCATGCCATTTCATGTATGAATTATTTTCAAAATTATCAAGAAGGCGAATTTGGAGAAGTATTTTTGGGTGACAAGAAGGCATGTAAAATCATTGGAAAAGGTGATGTTGTCTTGCATCTAGAAGGTGGATCCAAATTGTCACTCAAGGATGTTAGACATGTTCATCAATTAAAGAGGAATTTAATTTCATTCAGCCAACTATATATCCAAGGATTTAAAACAGAACTCATGGATACATGGAAAATAGTCAAAGGTTCATTGGCTATTGCAAAAGGAGAAAAGACCGGTAGCCTCTACATTGTGAAACCAATCAATGAGGTGGGACCTGCTATGACAATCATAGGCAACGATGCAACACTTTGGCATCAAAGATTAGGCCACATGAGCAAGAAAGGCCTAGAGGCACTACTCAAGAAGGATCAACTACTGGGTCTCCAATCAGGAAACTTGGAGTTGTGTGAACATTGTCTCTATGGCAAGCAAAAGAGGGTCAGCTTCTTGAAAGATGGGCATGACATAAAGGCAAAACCATTGGAGCTTTTACACTCGAATGTCTTTGGTCCTATCGAGGTAAGCTCTTTAGGAGGTGCTAAATATTTTGTTACTTTCCTTGATGATTGTACTAGGAAAGTTTGGATATATATGATGGCAAATAAATGAGAAGTCTTTTCTAAATTTCAAGTTACCAAAGCTCTTGTTGAAAACCAAAGAGGCCACAAGATTAAATGCTTGAAAATCGACAATGGTGGGGAGTTTTGTTCACTGGAATTTGATAACTATTGTGCAGATAATGGTATTCATAGGGTGAAAGTTGTCCCCTACACCCCTCAAGAAAATGGGGCAGTCGAAAGGGTTAATAGAACAATCCTTGAGAAAGCTCGTTGTATGCTTTCCAAGGTAGGTTTGGGAAAAGAGTTTTGGGATGAAGTGTATAATACAGTGGTTTATTTGATCAATCAAAGTCCGTCATTAAAGTTGAACTTTGAAATTCTAGAAGAAGAATGGAAGGGAAGAAGAGTTTCCTACTCTCATCTTAAAGTCTTTGGCTGTAAGGATTTTGCACATGTCCCTAAATAAAACCGGAGCAAGCTGGATCCTAAATCACAGCCTTGCATATTCATTGGATATGGGGAAGAACAATTTGGCTTCAAACTTTGGAGCTTAACTGATAAGAAAATTATCAGAAGCAGAGATGTAGTCTTTAATGAGAACATATTTCCTCATTCTAAAGATGAAACTCCTATGAAAGAATACATTCCCCTATTTGACATGATGAATAATGGAAATCAAAATTCCTCCATATACTCAAATCCCATAGCAAACTCTCCAAATTCTATTCTTCCCTCTGTGCCTCAGCATTCTCAAAGTTCTTTATCACAAAGCTTGATGAATGAAAATTTCTATTAATTCATATGGTGGCAATCAAAATGGATTTGATTCCCCTGCTCACGATTATGAACACTCAGCACAGAATAGTTATGAAATGGATAGGAATGAAATTCATGGCAATTCTCTGCTACCTCACAGCAAGAGTGAAAGTCCATCTCATAACAGAGGAGAATCAATACACAACGGTAGAAAGGAAAACAATCCTCTGTCCCTTCATACAAGTTATGATAGAGAGGAAAGTTTGATGAATACCCACGGAAGACTTAATACACCTCATGAAAGGTGTCACAGAGAAGAAGTTACTCATGGTAGGGTCAATCCATGTCACTCACCACACGGCAGGGAAGATAATGAAAATCACTTCAGGGTCAATAAAAGTCACAATAGGCATGAAAGTCTCTCACCACACAGTGGTCCTCATGACACTTGTGGGAGTCTCCAACTCCCTCATGATGATCCACATCATCGCAAGGACAATGCTATTTTCTGTAGGTTTGAAGATATGTCACCTAGCTATGACAAGGATACAACATTCAGCAGTAAGGTCATTTACGGTAATGACAAAGCACATAGCTACCTCCAGCTCCCTCATGATGGTTGTGATGGTTATCACGACAGGCTTAATACAAGTTACGACAGGTTTGAAGACCTGTTACCAAGTCATGATAGGGAATTCTCTCACAATCCAATTCATGATGGGAATCATAACAGAGAATACGTTGATAGCAGTGAACAATCTCAACCTGCTACAATCAAGCAGATCACTGATAGTAGTTTACAACAGGGGAGAAATGTTAAGGAAGGAATCATGGGAGGTAGAGGCAGAGCCTTTGGTGAAAGCATCATGCATTCTTTTCTTCTTATGCAGGGAGATAAACAGGGCATTAAGCAAGGAATCAAACATCCAAGAGGTACAAGTTTTGGCTCTCCATTTGAGCTAGTTCAGGATCAGACAAAAGGTGTCAAACCTCAATTGAGAAGATCAACCAGACAGAAAAGAATGCCAGCTAAATACTTGGATTATGAGCTATTGTTTGTTGAAGAGGTAGAACCTACAATCCTTGTCTCAGAATTTGCAGAAGCATCAACATTTAAAGCTGCTCTCAAAGACATCAACAACGATAAATGGAAAATAGCAATGCATGAGGAGATGGATTCCTTACTCAAGAATCAAACCTGCGAATTGGTATCTCTTCCACCTGATAGAAGACCGCTTAGAAATAAGTGGGTATACCAGATAAAAGATGAAGATGATGGCAGAAAATGCTTCAAGGCTAGATTGGTGGTAAAGGGGTTTGATCAAGAAAAGGGGATAGATTTTAATGAGATCTTCTCACCAGTTGTCAAAATGACAACTATCTGAATAGTCTTGGGATTAGTAGTAGCATGGGATCTTGAGTTGGAAAAGCTTGATGCGAAGACCGCATTCCTACACGGTGATGTAGAAGAAGAGCTATATATGGAGCAGCCTCAAGGATTCATCAAGAAGGGACATGAGCATCTTTATTGCTAGCTAAATCAGAGTTTGTATGGCCTCAAACAAGCTCCAAGATAGTGGTACATAAAATTTGATCGCTTCATGGCTAAGAAAAACTTCACAAGATGTGAATCAAACCCATGTGTCTACTTCAAGAGACTTCCTAATGGTGAATTCATCATCTTCCTTCTTTATGTTGATGATATGTTAGTGGCTGGCACAAACAAAAGAATAGTTAATGAGTTAAATTAGAAATTGGCAAGGAAGTTTGACATGAAGGACTTAGGGGTAGCCAAGAAGATTCTTGGCATGAAAATCACAAGAGATAGGAAGAAGAAGGAAATTACATTATCTCAACAACAATACATTGACAAAGTTGTTGAGAGGTTTGGCATGGCTGATGCTAAAGTTGCTCCTCTTCCTCTTGCTGGTCACTTCTGCTTAAGTTTTGAATTATGTCCTAAAACACAAGAAGAAAAGGACTTCATGGAGAAAATTTCATATAAATCCATAGTTGGCAGCATCATGTATGCAATGGTTTCCACTCGCCCCGACATTGCTCATGCGGTGGGAGTTGTGTTTAGATTCATGAGAAATCCTGGGAAAGCTCATTGGGAAGTTGTTAAGTGGATACTACGGTATCTAAAAGGAACTTCAGATTATGCATTATGCTTTGGAGGAAATCAAGTTCAACTACAAGGTTACACTGATTCTGATCATGCCAAAGATTTGGACAAACAAAGGTCTACCACTGGATATACCTTCACGTTTGCTGGAGCTGCCATCAGTTGGGCTTCAAGGTTGCAGCATTGCATTGCTCTTTCTTTAGCTAAGGTTGAATACTTAGCTCTTTTCGAAGGTGCAAGGGAAATGATTTGGCTTTAGCGGTTGTTTGATGACTTGAAAGTGCATCGAAATGAGTATAAACTATTTTGTGATAGCCATAGCGCTATCTTCATGGCTCATAATCACTCTTCACAATGTCTCTCTAAGCACGTTGACGCACATGCTCACTTTTTTTGTCATGTAGTTGAAGAAGGAAAGTTGGAAGTTGTCAAGATCGATACTAAGATCAATCCGACATATATATTCACCAAGGTTGTTGTTAAAGAGAAGTTTGATTGTGCAAGGACTTCTCTTGGCCTTGTGAAGAAAAGATAAGTTAGCACTTCAGTAGGGTATTGGGTGATTAGTTGTAGCATGGTTGTTCTTCACGTGGGAGTTTGTTAAGAAGTGAAGGCCAATAGACATAATTTTATTATGTCTTTTATGATGTCTCTTCATTTTTGAAGACTCTTCATTCTGTATTTATCTGGAGCCTTTATATTTTCTGATCCTGCTCATTTGTAAACAACTTTTTATGGATTAATACAATACTCTACAGTCTGGATGTAGCCACAATTTGTGGTGAACCAGGATAAATCTAGTGTTTTTGATTTGTTAATTAGATTAATTATCTACTATTTGTTTCTTGCATTTTCAATCTCTTTCAGTATATTCCCATGCCTGTAAATTATTAGGTTTCACTTCAGACATCATAAGATATTCTAAGGTCGAGGGTTACAACACTAATAATTGAAAGATGAATATTGATTACTATGATGAAGAGATCACTTTCATTTGTGGAAGTTGCGCTTTAGCTTAATATGGAAGATAAGCAATTTAGCAGAAAACAATACCATAGTCTTTGTAAATGTAGAATTCATTCTCTTCAAAGAAAGAGCCATCATTATTATATCTCACTTCGTCATGATCACAAAATCAAACAAAAGTAGAGCATGAAAAATAAAAAACTTAGCGTTAAAAATCATTATTATACCTCACTTTGTTACAATCACAAAATTGAATAAATGTAAAGAATGAAAAATGAAAAACTTAGGGTTAAGTTTAAAATTTATTTGTCATCAATCTCTTAGAATGATAAGAACTATGTCACTTTTATGCCAAGTTTTCCACTACCATTTAGTACGACAAGACAAAATGGTGGTGAAATCATGAGAGTAATGAAGAAAGAAATCGCCCCACATGGCATGGTGAGCAATGTTGGCACTTAACCAAAGGAACACGCACTTACAAAATCCATAGAGACAACATTAATAAATTTTTGACCTTTTTTATATCGACAGTCCCATGCATCAAATTCACCATAGCCATCTCTCACTAACTTGTATTCACGCACCTATAAATTAAGTTTCCATTAAGATTTCATTACACTTTCTAGGATTGGGGGTGGCAAGATAAATTAAGCCATTGGCGAAGGGCGATAGTGATTCAGAGGGAAGATGATTTCTCTGATGGAGAAATCATTTTCCTTTGTAGAGGTTATGCTAGAGTTTAATATGGAAGATGAGAATTTATGCAAAAAACTATACCATCGTTACTATAAATGTGGTCTTCATTCTCTTGAAAGAAAAACCCATCATTATTATCACTGTTCCAGGCTGATCAAGCGTAGTGTGGGCTTTCCCTTGCGAAGAGGTTGGTGCAAAAACAATCTGAGTATTCATAGTTCTACTTTAGAATCCCTTTCCTTGCCCACTTCTAGAACTAGCTTATGCCATACCCCAAAGCCAAAGATTCTAAAATCATATTCCTCTTTGCATCTCACCAAATAGAAATTTTTTGTATTCTTGCATATCAGAGTATAACAGATAGCCGATAGGTTTAATGGGGATTCTACTTAGAAATGTTTAGCAGAAGATTATCTATCATTACTATAACTTTCTATGCTTGATCAAGCATAACGTTGGCTTTCCCTTACGAAGAGTTTGGAGTGAAAACAATTCGACTATTCATTTTTCTTTCCCAGAATCTCCTTCCTCGCCCACTTCTGCAACAAAATTATGCCACCCACCAAAGCCAAAGATTGTGAAATTATATTCCTCCTTGCATTTCCTGCATTTCAATGTATAACAGAAAATTATTAAAGATTTAAAACTCTTACATCTTTATTTTCTTCATGCACAATATTTGTATCCTGATGAATTTGTCGCTGGCTCATACAATATAGTTTTCACTAAGTCAATCAGAAATGCATGGCATTACATGCGAATTACAAATGGCTTGTCAAGCATGAATGTTGACCAAATTCAGACAACTGGTCATCCCTAATTAAATTTTTTGAAGCTTAAAAGTGGACACATTGTTTTGTGAATATAACAATATTAAAAGATATTGTTAGTTATTTCAGAGATCTATTATTTTATTGTATTTTATTTTACTAGTTTGTGTTATCTTATTTGCAAACTTTCCCCTACTTCTTTATTTTAAGTCTCTTGTTCTTTTATGTGGTTTTAGAAATGAATGT
The DNA here is from genome assembly GCA_027943335.1 of Chamaecyparis obtusa. Taxonomy (NCBI): domain Eukaryota; kingdom Viridiplantae; phylum Streptophyta; class Pinopsida; order Cupressales; family Cupressaceae; genus Chamaecyparis; species Chamaecyparis obtusa. Next base: position 29,620 of record BSBK01003080.1, read on the forward strand.
ACATTATTTTATATATTTATGTCAAGTGGTGCCTCTTCTACTGTATACATTAAAAAAATGTTTCGTATACTTGAAAGTTGGGATTACTATTGAAATGGAAGAGGAAGTTGTTCCACTGGTTGGTCAAGTTAGTTACTTTGGCAGTTGACTGGTGGACAAAATGCCATTTGTTTTTAAAAAGCCCTTGCAATGCTTTTTCAATTTCTTCTCATGCATTTGTCTTTTGAGCTTTTATTTATGACTGACTTGTACATTTCTTTGCATGGTAGCCTCTGCAATTTCAAGTGACATTTACCATTTTACTATGTTTGATTTTTTCCTACATGCAAAATCATCTAGTGTGCTTTGACTCAGCCAGTTTTTATGCATTGATTTATTTGCATTGGTGGCCTCATTTTTTCCATTGTCATGGTTGTGACTCGTGAGCATGTTCAAACTTCTCCCCACACAATCTGATTTGAGACCTCTGGTAAAATATCATGCTTGAGGTTGCAAGAGTTTTGAGTATTTGTATAAAAGAGAAAATTAAAAGAAAACTGTTGTCAAAATAATAAAAGGAGGACTGCTACATTAGTTTTATTTATAAATTTTTTCTTTGACACTTTTTGTTTTGAATGCTTTTCTATCTTTTTGTAAATTAATTGCTTTAAAAGAGATTTTCATCTCAAGTTTTAGTATTTTGAGGTTCATTTCAATTTTATCTATTGATACTATTTATACAATTATGTGTTTCAAATAGTTAATTTCTTTATTAATAAATTAATCTTCTCAATATTCTGTAGTATTTTATTTTCTTACTCATTTTATTTGTGTAAATTGTTCTAATTGTAAGAATTTGTGTAAGGCAAAGAATAGAAACCAAGATCTAGAAGCTCAAGAGATAGCACAAACAAGAGAGACAAGACACTATGATCAAATGAAGAATTCAATAATGATCAAATGATGGATAATTGATTGATTACATATAGAAATGCCTCAATATATAGGTAATGCATGATAACTAGAAGTTATGCAAGTGATAAGATATCAACTAGACATGGTGGAATCACATGTCCACCAAAGGTGGATCATCCTCCATTGTACATGAAAGTATGAGAAACATGTGCAACAATGAGAGGATGATAATGTGATAAGAGCACTAAAGGTGCATCTCACACACAAAAAGGTATGTGATGACAGCTATCACACCTAAAGTGGAGATTCTCCTAACCATGTGCTAAAAAAGAATGCAAACTCCTAGGTGTCTCAAAGACAACTAATATGCAAATGCATTATCCTAAGTAAACTTAAGTAAAGTGTAATTAGTAAATAATTAATTACACCAACACCCTCCCTTAAGTGCAACTTAGGGGAATGCACTTAAGCTCACAATGCAAGATGGGTCCCGGCTACTAGGCCATGTTAGGTACCCATGTACAAAATGCAAGAACAATGCAATCTCTCATAAAGCGGAGAAAGAGGGAAAACCTCATGGGAAAAACCCTCCCCCAAAAAGAGAGATGAATACAATAATAGAATATGAGAGAGAAGACCTCATGTGAGGAAAATATCCCCCCCATAAGAGAGAAGTAGTGGAAGAGAGACCAAGTAGCCCCCCCTCAATGTAGAATGAACACCAATGGTAGATGCTCCAGGCTCGATGTAGAAACTACTCCATGAGTGTAGAACAACATTCCTCCCCTCAGGAAGAAACAAGACCAAAGGTGTATATCTGAAGCCTCCTCCCAAATCTATAGGAAGAAACCTCAAAAAAGATGGAGTCTCTAAAACTTGCTCAAGTGTCCCCATGCCAAAGCTGAAAGGTGTCTCCTCCAAATCATGTGTACTAAGCCACTCTACCAAAAAAGACAAATCAGGATCAACTGAGGATGAATCTAGAACATGTACCAAAGACCCAAGTATCTCCTCTAAAGATAAAGTGACCTACTCCAACTGTTGTATCAAAGTATCCACAATCATGTCACCCTCAAAAGAATGATCAAGTAGAGAATGAAGATGAGGGTCAGCATGGTCCCTCGCAAAAACTGAAGAAGGATCATCTTCACCAAAGAGAAGATGAATATCATCAATGAAGTCTCCCAAATCTGAAGTGTAGGACTCCACAAACAAACTTGCAATGTTTGTCAAGTAGTCATCCCATGGAACCCAGTCTGGAAGACAATGAATATCCTGCTGCACTGAAGTACCTGAACCCATGGCTATGTGAATGCAAGCATCATCAGGAGAAAGAGTAGAAGTAGTCTCAATAGGACGAGATGTAATGGAAGTCTCAAGATCTTGATCATGAGTGAGAATAGCCAAGTTCAATTAGCCAAAACTCTCCTCAAAATCTCAATCATCACTATAATCATCATATGCTAAAGACTCACTGTCTAAAGAATCATTGTCATCAAGAGGAAGAAAATCTACAAAGGAGTACAACCAAGAAGAGTCATCCACTATCCCAGTAGCAATAACTACTCCACTCTCCAAGTCTTTGATGCAAACTGAATTAGGTGTAAATTCTGCAGTCTTCTTTGTAGCACCATTTGTGATTTTATAGATAGAAAGAAGGTTATTGGTCAAGTGTGGAACACACAACACATCATTGAAGTGTCCCTCCATAACATCAATAATTCCTTTCCCAATCACATTCATGTAAGTGTGATTGCCCATCAAAATAGGTGGACCTTTACAAGGCTCAAATGATGAAAACATGGACTGTGAAGAAGCCATATGATGAGAAGCCCTTGAATCTAGAAGCCATCTACTTGAATCAGGATTTGAAGAAGCATATAAAGCTTGTCCTTTTTGAGTGACAAATGTGTGACCCTTTCCTTTATCTTTTTCTGAATTTGGTAAATAAGAGGTTGAGGTAGACATCCTGGAAGGAAATTTGATGTTGTTCTTAGCAAGAAGATTCTTCAATTCATCAATGTCCTTATAACAAAAGTGTTCTTCATGTCCATCCTTTTTGTAATATGCACAAAACCACTTCTCCTTCTTTGAAGATTCACCCTTTGAAGGTGATGTAGAAGTGTCATGTTGTGTGGAAGTTGATGTTGTACCTTCTTGTTGAGACTTAGACTTCCAATTCTTCTTCTTCTTTTGACTTTGGTTGCCTTGACTCTCATGATTAGCCACCAATGCCTTGGAAGTTTAAGACTTGAGAAGCCACATACTCATCAATTTTTCTTGTTCTAAGACCAACATTTCTAAAAATGACTCAAATGAAGGCTTAATGAAGGCACTACCCATGGTCAACTTGTGAGTATTATAACTTGAAATAAAAGTTGCATCTTCAGGAGGAAGATGTTTCAACAAGTGACTAACCAACTTCGCATCCTTCATGGGATTACCACAATCATCAAGTTGTGCTCTATAATCATTGACTTTGTTGAGATAATCTTGGATTGTGTCAAAGTTCTTGGGCTCTAATTTGAGGAGATCAGTCTCAATTATGAATCCCATTTCCTCATCCACTTTACCAAACAATTCTGCAAGTTTATCCCAAGCATCTCTAGCATTGATTATGGTTTTGATGTGATACATGACAGCTTGAGAAATATTCTCTCTTAAGACTCCTAAAGCTTTATAATTTTTGCATGACCATTTATTTATTGCTGCAGTATCATCATCAGTAGGTTTCTTAATTGTACCATCCACATAAGAATTTAAAGCTTGAACCATTAAATTGCTCCATACATTATCTTTCCATGTAGCATAGTTATGTGGAGTTAATTTTGCAATAGAACCCTTGATGAAAAATAAAAAGAGCACAAGAAAGAGACACCAGCACACAAGACACCCCCCCAATTCACTCAATCAAAGAACCCCCCCAAAAATGATGATTTTGGCACTTTATAGCTAGTGCGTGTACAATTGCCACTTGACAAAATAGATCAAAGTGGACTTCTGATTTTGATGTTTACAACTAAAAATATGAAGCTACAATAGACTCAAGAAGATAGGACAGAAGATCCCTCAAGGATCTAATCAATTACAAGTGCCATAATAGGCCAAAATAGACCATATTCTGAAAGTAGTATGTCTACCCAATATTTCTCCAAACTGATACCAGATCTGGAAAGTAGATGAAAAATCATGTACTTTAAAAAAAAATTGCGCATGAAAATGTGTCCGTATGAACCCGTACGAAGCCTTTGAAGTTGCAAGAACAAGGATTAGACATGTACAGTCACCAAACACTACAATTTATAAAAAATCAGTGATCCAAAACTAGAAAAGAACACCACCAATAAAAAGTTTAGAAAATTTTAGCCAAAATAAGAAAAAATTGCACCTAATTTGGAGCCTGGATGACCAAGTTATGGCTTCCCAAAGTCGAACTGCCAAATCAAAATTGCATTTGGTGAGGGCTGGAAATTTTTTAAAACTGCTAATGTCACCAATTTTATAGTGTTAAATTTGATGTTCAAATGACCATCGTCGCAGTGTAAAAAGGCCCAGTTTTGACAGTCAAATGGCCGTCAAAATTAAACTATGAAATGATGATGTAATCAAGGGGTTAAAATTGACGTCTTACAGACCATCACAAAAGTACAAAAAATGCCCCATTTGACGTCCAAATGGGTGTCAAATTTAAGATTGTGAAACTTTCTAAAAATGCAAATTTTTTTTGTATAAAAATACCCGATTTGCTGCTGGCCACCACGTCTTGTATTGCTATTGGTTGGGGGTTTTGTCTGGTTGTGATGGCACTATAGTGTCATGAGCCCGTGCTGGTGGCCCTGGTGGTGCTTGGTGGTGGGAGATGGGCGCTGCTCCAGTGGTGCTTGGGTCTTCCCGTGCGTGGACTATGGAGCAGAGGCAACAGTCGGGGCGTGCAAGCTGAGGGAGCGGTGGCGTTGTGGGCAGATCCCAGTGGCGGTGTGCTTTCCCATGTGGTGGATGAGTGGGGGTTTGATGCCTGCAAAGTGATGGAAACCAGCGCGGGGTTGCAAATGAGGTGGCATTGTGTCCAAGCAAAAGTGGTAGGGAGGAGGGTTCTCGCATGGAGCAGAGTTGCGCTAAGGTGGGTGTCATGTGAGCGCAGAAGAGTTTGGCTGAGTGAAGAGGCTGCCAGCGTCGAAGGAGGGCCGAGCAGTGAGGATGCCAAGGCTGTCCGCAGTGGAGGGTCTACAACCAGAGGAGTCCCCGCGTGAAGGTTGAGCCACGTTGTGAGCGCGTGGCGCTGTGGATGGAGGAGTGTGGAATGCTGGTGATGGTGGCTAGCAGAGGGTCTACAACTGCGGTTGCTGGTACTGAGGTGGGCACGTGAGGAGGAGTAATGTGGGATTTTAATCCCACATTGCTCATGATAATGTGAATATACAAATTGAAATTGCCCCATGCCCGATTTGAAAGTAAAAGCCCTCGGTCTACTGGCTTAGTTTGGCTTGATGCTGGCTTAACTTGTGTGCTTTGAGCCAATTCTGTCCTATACACTTCCTGTATCACATAGGCCTGGAAGGCCAAATTTTTTTCCAAAACTATATATTTCCAAAAATGGAAAAAATACCCAATTCAACCCAAATCTAAAAATTTATAGAATACACTCAGATCCAAAAATAGAAATAATTGCAGATCTGAGATAATAAATGATAGAAATAAAAATGTATATTCAGATTTGAAATGGAAATTGAAAAAATATTTACCCAATTTTGCAGATCGGACCTTAGAGGTCCGATTTGCAAAAAATTTTTGCCTCAGATTTGACTTTTGCCCAAGGTCGCCAAATTTATAGTCAAAATTTATGGAAATAGCCACCCAGATGTAATGGTGAGGTCCGATCTTGCTCAAAATGCTCTCACAAAATGCTAATCCTGAATTTGGTTTGTAGCCCTCCAAAAGTTGAAGCAATCAATTGCTCTTCAATGGCTATCCAATGTGTTAGGCTAATTTTCTGTCATAGCAAAATCTTGTGAAATTGGCCTATTCCTTGCAATATTTTTGTTAAGTGTCCTACTTCGTGCTCTTTAGTGTTGTCACCTTGCTTTGGTCCAAACTACATCTGCTAAATCATAAAACCTAGAGAATTATTCAAAGTTTAAGGTCTGCGGGGAAATAAACTTTAAAATCTACCACAGCGTTGAAAACCCATAGTGTTTTCAAAAATTCATGATATTTTCGGTCTGTGTGTTTTTTACCCTATGCTTCATACTTTTGTGTGCTTATCCTTTGGCATTGAAAACTTTGTGTGTTTTCGATATTCCGCTGTGTCGAAAACCCTGTGTGTTTTCAACCTCCCAGTTCCCTATTTGCCGGCTTTCCTTAAGTGCGCAAGTGTGATGACAGGTGGGCCTGGGCCTTCGATTGCTCTTCCTAATTGGCTGTCGCATGGCCGCATGTCAGATTTCTCTGACATGCGATCATGTGACCGCCTGCCACCTGTCTGCATGGTCCCAGTTCTCAGTGATGTTCTTCTTAGCTGCTTGGCGGTTATGTCTTCTTCTGGCGACTTGGTGACTGTGTAGTCGCGTGATCTCTTCTCTTCTGGTGGTTAGTTGCTAGCATTTCATGACTTGGTGAGTGGTTTGTCATGTAGTCGCTGAATGCCTGGTGGTTAGTGGGTTTGATTCTTCAAGCGGTAGAGGAGGGAGATCAACGGTCAGCGTGTGATCATGAGGAATATTCTTTCCCCTTGTGATCATGTGCTTGCCATTGATTCTATTTGCAGAGTGCGGTGGTCCCAGTGTTAGAGGGGAGCGAGTTGGCATCTTTTGATTGGTTGGCGGGGTGACAAGTTGGATGGCATTGGTGAGTCTGTATTCTTCTGAGGAGGTTAAAGTGTGGACAGATCTGGTGGTTTATGTTATACCACTGAGCAGAGGTGCTCACTTTTTAACATCACGGTATAGCAACGGCCATCGATTTTGGTTTATGAGGAGACTACCTGGTGGACCCGTTTGTAGTAGCGGTCATGTGGTAGCTTGTGATTGGTTGTCGCATGGTCGCATAGCCCAATTTTTGGCTATGCGATCATGTGACCACTTGCCACGTGTCCCTGGGGCCCGTTGGCAAGTGGTGAGGTGAGGCATCTTTCGGATGAGGTGGCAGTTTTCTATTGGCCAGTGGGTGGTGATGTTGCAGTCTTATGGCCTTGTCGCATGATCGCAAGGGGCCATTTCCACGGCTTGCGATCATGCAATCGGGTGCCACATGGTGGTGGGTCCAGTATTTCTTAAGCGGAGTTACTTTGCGGGAGATCTACGGTTGCCGCATGATCGTGAGGAATATTCCTCTCCCTTGCGATCATGTGACCGTCATTCAATCTTGGGCTTGTTGAGCATGGGTCCTATGGTGACAGGTGGCATCATGTGTCGCAATTGTGGAGTTAATGGCGGAGTGGATAAGGTCTAGCGGCTTGATAATTTACTTCTTATCACAGGTTCGCGGGATGATTTGGCAGTTTGCTAGTTGGTCTGGCGACTTGGCGATGAGTGGTCATGTGGTCGCAGAATATAACTGGAGTTAGGCTTTTCATTCTGCGACTGGGATATTGCCTTATCGCCAGTTCACAGAATGTTAACCCGGGGTATCTGATGAGTTAGAGTTGCGAAGCCTAGGAAGTTATGAGATCAATAGCCGCGACTTAATGTTAATTTGATTTTGAATGATGACCGCCAATTCACTTCTGGCGCAATGGATGTAGCCGTTGCCTGCAGATTTGAATTTTTTAACATTTCCAGCAGTCTGTAAGGACTGGAATTGATGACAAAAAGGGCCAAAGTTGGTGAATTTGAATTTCTCCACCATTCCAGTGTGGTCCAGGGTGCCATGAGTGATTGCAAGGATTTGTGCCGCCTAGTGGAGGACAATTTTTCTTGGCTCGAGGTGTTTTTGCAGTAAATTTTGTGACTATTTCCTGTGGGTTGAGTAGTTGAGACCCTGACCCTAGCTGTCTGTAGCTTGTTGCATTCTCTCTGAGAATTCCAAGGCAGCTAGTGGTATAAATGGCAGGTTGTTTGTTTTTGTAAGTGTAGACACCTAAAAATCCTTTAGAAAATAAATTATTTTTATTTTCTAAAAAATCCCTGATGACATCATCATTTATTAATTAATTATTTATTTAATTAATTAATTTATTTTTATGTCATTAAATCCCTTTATCTTAATTAAAAATATTTAATTAAGAAATCCCTCCCAAAAATGTTTAAATCTTATTTAAACATTAATCCCCTATTTATTAATTATTTTAATTAATAAATTGACCAAAAATCCCCCAAAAAATAATTAATTTATTTTTTGACCAAAAGTTAGCCTTTTTTCCTAAAACCACTAACCTCTTCCAAAATCTTCTAATCCCTTCTTAATTTCGATTAAAAGGCTAATCCCACCTTTTCTAACACTAATCTCAACTCAAAATATTTAATTAAGATTAAATATTTAATTTTCATATTTATTGAAAATATTTCAATAAATATTCCCAAAACTTAAGCTTTTGGAATGAATAAACTTTTATTCCATAAAACCAAGGAGAATTCTAGACTCTTCTAGAATCTTCTCAACCCAACCTCTTCACCCATCCTAATCCTAAAATCCCCTAATCCTAATCCTAATCCTCCCCCTAACCTTGTCACATTCCCTAAACAAGGTTAGCCAACTCCTAAGCTTGACCCAAAGTCAACAAACTTCTAGAGGCTTCTCTTACATGCATTAAGTGCATTTAAAGCCTCCTTATCCCTCTTACATGCATTTATGATGCATTTAAGAAGCCCCTCACCCCTTTCTTACACCCTTTGACCTTAGGCACATTTCCCAAATTGTGCACATTCCTCCCATCTTTCAACCCAATGCCCTTGTGACACTTGTCACAAGGAGGTGGCCTTGAACTAGCACAATCCATGTGCTCCCCTTTGAATGAATCTTGGCCTCTCTTAAGGATTTTGATCCTAGCCACTCATTCATCCTCCCAAAAGTCTATAAATAGTCCTCATTTCCAAGAGCAAAATATCCATTCACCTTTCATTTTATGCATTGTTATCATGTCCATTTAGCTCTAGACTTAGCATAAGCAATACTAATTGTTAGTTTCTTTTTATCATCTTCAAGCTTTCTTAAAGAACATCATAGCTTAGCAATAATGGATTAACATAGTTTCTTTTATTGTTTTGCATAGCATATAGCATCATATCACACCTATATTTGGTCTAAAATCAATCTTAGTATGCATTAGAATATGCTCCAAGTGCTTAGAGAGCACACCCACATCCCTCTAATTGAAGCGAATCAAACATTTGCTTTATAGCACTTGTTTTTTTAGCAACAATCTTGAGGTGGCTTTGGTTTTGTTTTCATGTCTTATGCTATTTTTTTAGTTCATGAATATGTTAGATTAGTCTAATGTTTGAATGTTTCAGCCTTTCAAGACAGGTAACAGGTTCAAAATCATAGTCTACATTCTAGCACGCCCGGTGGGACCCACTTCACGGGTTCTTTGCAAACATTCTGATGGGTTTTAGACCATTTTCAGATTTTTCAAGCTTATAGGTGGACGGAGCACTTCGATCCCTTCTTCTTCTTCTTATCTATATTCTTCTTCCTCTTCTTGTCTATATTCTTCTTCTATTCCATCTCCTTCTTCTTCTTCTTCTAGCAAGGAGGTCATGGCCATTTTTTTCAAAAATAATAATAATATCCATAAGGAAGCAAAATCATACACACCTTATTTTAGTGCTTAAAATGAACCCCCAAATCATTCTTGAATGCATTAAGGACTAAAATTTGCAAAATTTGTTCTAACAAACAAAACAAAAAAATTAATCAAGGCATTTGCATCCTTGCAACATCAAGGATTTTTAACAATGCATTCATGCAAAGTAGGAATGATCATATCTTTTTGGGCATAAAAAGAACATCAAATCTACATTCAAACGAGTCAAAACAAAATCTTGAATGAAGCTAAAAGGAAGAACTTAGGTCCTAAGTGTCATTGTCAATTTGAAAATCAAACTCAATCTTGAATGCACTAAAAGGAACAAACAACTCTATTCCCTCATCTGTTTCAGTTTTCAAAGCAAGCAAGCCAAATTCAATCTTGAGTGATCTAAGGGACAAAACAAAGCTTTTTCAAAGTTCTTAAATCAACTCGCTAATCAAATCTTGAATGCACAAAAGGAAATAACTTGCAAACGTTCAATTCATTTACATTTTGAGGAAAGGAACAAATCAAAATCTAATCACGAGTGTCTTCATTTCAAAGTTCAAACATCACTTAATCAAATTTGGAAAAATGAACAAAATCTGCTTGATGTGCATGTAGGAGTTTTTCAATTCTTGCATAATCCTTGTTAGAGTAAGCAACGTGGAACATTTGAACTTGGACAAGTTCACTTGTTCTACTTTTAGCGAGGCCTGTCCAAGGAGAAGCGCTTCCTCCTCGGAGAACGACCTCAAACCGGTATCCCCCCCGGCCGGTATACAAATAAGTGAATACCAAAAGAATCACTTACATCTCCTAATCGCCGGGCGTTCGTGCCAAACACGTGACTGGGGATGGTAAACATTCCTCTCCCCCAGCATAATTGGCAAGGCTCTTAAGTGAGTCACGGATGATCAGCATAACCGGGTATGGAGACACCACGGAATCATTAGCAACCTGATAAAATAGAGGCTACCCTATCTACATCCGAAAGTATCAAAATCCTTGTGCAAGGACCGATTCCAAGGGGTTTACCGGGTCGCCTCAAGATTACTCACCATTTGTATTCCCTTCTAGGGGATACCAAGCTGTGGGCAAGCGATTTTGATACTCACCTTCCTTAGGTAGATCTGTTTGAAGTGCTTGACAGTCAAAGACTCCGTGAAAACACTTGTTGAAACATACACTTTCAAAGCTTTGTCAGAGTAAGTTGCCTTTGTTTGTATCTCGCAGGGTTGCTTTGTCCCTTGCGGAGATTACTTTGACTTTAACTTTTGCCATTGGAAACCTTTCCCTCAAAATCAGAAGCCCTTTTTCCAAGTGATGCCCAGCAAGAACAAACATCCTAAAGCAAAGTTGCCCAAATCCCAAGCCTATCAAGAGCAAAAAGTTGCCAAGAAGAACGCCAAGACCTATCAATCCATTATCCAAGCAACCCAAGCAGAAGAAAAGTCTCAAGCCAGACTTGAGAAAATTGCCCATAACGCCCGCATCAAACAGTTCGCCTTCCGTTTCCGAGTTAACCATCACTTTGTCAACCTTGAGCCAGAAGATTAGCCAATCCTTGTTCATGTCTTGTTCCATCTTCAGATCTTGAAATCTTGTCTCCAACATGCCTTGCATCTTAGTTTCATCCTAGTTTCACCCTTTGCATCAGCATTAAAACCTTAGTTGCATTTCAGAACATCATAAAGTTTCATATGCATTCATCTTCCTACCAGCATTCTAGAATCAATCCTTGTCATTCGCATAGAGCATTGTCCCTTCAACCTTCGATACCTTTTCCACCAGCATCCCCCCATCAGCTTTCCATATCTTTGTAGTAGATCCACCATCCTTTGTTCCAAATCCAAAGATCCACCAACACTTAGTGTTCTACCTTTTGAGTTGTTCCTATCCTATATCCAAGATCAGAGACCATCATCCTCTTTTTTGGCACAACGCGTTGTCATAAAGAAATCAAACCTTGTCCTTGCATAGCCATCATCTCGAGCAAGAGATTGGAGTGTATTGATAAGAAACTTGTTGACCGAAGATCATCAGTCTATCTTAGGTTGACCCCATCATATCTCTGATCCTCCATTTGGGAAAAATAGCAGCTCATTTGTTGACCACTCAGTAATCTTTCACCAGCTTTCCATCAGCAACCTATCTTTCCTCCACCATCTTGATCCATATCAGTTCCATCCAGCTTCCATCATCGCCATCTTGATCCCTATCTTTGCATTTGCATCTTAGAAGTCATCATCTTTAGAAGTTCATCAACTTTGCATCCATCAACATCTTTTAGCCAAACATCTTGCATACATTTAGCACTTGCATCTCCATGCCTGTTGAGACCAGATCTTGGAAAAGAAGAAGCATGAATCCTTATCCACCAACAACCTCATCCGATCCCAACCTTTTCACTAACGCCATGATGACCTACAATCCCCAGATCCAAGCCAGTAACCCATGTGAAGATCCAAACATCCCTTCATCCCCGTTGGCAAACCAAGCATTTGTGAATCCTCCAGAAAGCCCACCAGCAACCAATGCCCTTGTACCACAACATCAGCAAAGCACGTTTGTTCACTACCTACCAGAAAGTACCTCCATCCCACCATCTCTCTATCCATGCATCCCCATCAAAACTATCCAAGTTCCAGCACAAGCATACTCTCCATTCCCTAATCCTATCATGCAAACACCCCAAGAGCTTTCCACCATTCCCCTTTTCTTGCAAGGAAGCCTCACCAGTCCCACAACACAAGCTGCAGCACCATCCGCTCCATCTCATACCCCTTTTGCTTCATCATCTGCTATGGCTGCCCAAGCCCAAATCCAACACTTAACCCAAAGTCAGCTTCCACCTCTCACACAAGCTTTTACACCACCGCCATCCACAAGTCAAGCAACGCCTTTCACCATCAAAGGAGCACCGTTACCCTTCACCCCCCAAGCACTTGTACCTTCTTCTTTGGGGTTAGCGCAATCGCTCCCCATTCCAACCTCATCCTTCTCTTGGGTGTTTCCTTCATTTTCCTCTTCACAAGCATCCGCTCAACCACAACCTCAACAAGCTCCTTTCTCCCAACCATCATTCATGTCTCAAGCTCCCATTGCTCCTACCATTCCATCATCCGCTGCAGTGCACCCTAACACAAGCTCTCAGTGGGGCCTTACACAAGAAGAAATGAAGGCATGGGGGATCCCATCTCAATCCCCTACATCTATGGTTGCAAGTCAACAAACCGCCTTCACCCAAGCAGCACAGCAGCAACTACCTCAAACACCGCCGGCTTCAAACTATTCATCCCAAATCCCAAATACCTTCCAGCAAGTTCCACCACCTCAATAGCCAACTTTCCCCAGCTATCTTACCCCATCACCCTTTGCTTCTAGCTTTCCCACATCTGTTCCACCTTTAAGTAACGCAGGCATGCACCCAGCTTATATCGGTCAAACCCAAAGCCAACCTCAGCAACTACCACCATCATACCCACAAGCAGCATCGTTCCAACATCCTCCCCCACAGCAGCCACATGCCCCCTTTCAGAAAACAACCATCATTCCTCAACAACAGCAAGTCCCTTGCTATCAGCCTCAGCAACAAATCCCTATCATCCCCCAGCAACAACAAGTTCCCACCTATCAGTTACAACAACAAGTTCCAAATGACCACTATCAGCAAGCAGTCCCACAACAACCGCCAGTTCAACAACAGCAAGTAGCCCAACAACATCAAGCGGTCCCATATCAATATCCCCCTATGCCACACCAGCAATATCCCCAACAACCATTGCCCCAAAATCAGTTCCAAACCATTTATCCACAGCAAGCACCATATCCAGTTCCACAGCTTCCATCACAAGCAGAGGTTCCAGTTCCCTCGCCACTCAATGCTGAGTGGGAAGCAATGAAAAATGCTCTAAAAGAGCTACAAAGTGGAACAGAGAATAAAACCTACAAGTTCGAAGAGGTGTGCTCATATCCCTTCGATCGGTCCATAGCAACTATCCCTTTCCCTAAGCATTTTGAGATGCCTAAGTTCGACAAGTATCGAGGGAAAGGAGATCCAGTAAACCATATCAAAGAGTTTTACATGGCGTGCCAAGAAGTGGCTTATAGTGATAACTATCTCCTGCGCCTGTTTCCCAAGAGCTTGGGAGGAACTGTTGTTGAGTGGTTTTACAAAATACCACATGGGACAATAAACACCTTTGCTGAACTCTCTGAGAATTTCATCACACACTATGCCCATAATGTGGAGAATGAGTTGTCCTTGCTAGACCTATGCAACTCAAAGCAGAAAGATGGAGAAAGCCTTGCAGAATACTTGCAAAGATGGCAGAATCTTACAACCAGGTTATCATATCAGCCGCCAGAGAAGCATCTAACAAAGATCTTCATTGATAACCTACATCCAAAGCTATCCCATCACATGCGAATGAACTGTCTCCAGACATACCAAGACATCAAGAGCAAAGGCATAGGCATCGAGAAAGCTCTCCTAGACGAAGGCACTATTCGTCACTTCAAGGATGATTCCAAAAACAAACCCAACAATGATAAATCCCGTTACTGGAATCGTAACAAGAATGTTGTTACAGATGGAGTCACTGACACTAAGAATGTATAATTCGTTGTGGCTAGTCCTACACCAGCTCAAACATACCAACCGCCACAAGCACCCATCTATCAGCAACCACCAGCTCCCGCATATCAAGCACCTATTTATCAGCAGCCTCCTCAAGCTCATCAACCGCCTGTGCAACAGTATCAGCAGCAATACCAACAGCAGCAGCCAGCACGTCAAGGCAATCTTGTTAACGCAGTTAACGGTGCCCCAAGGCAGAACAAACCCAATAATCAGAACAATCCAAAGAGGACTTTCACACCTTTGGGTGAGCCTCTGGATCAGATCTTTTATCGGCTAGCCAAGGCAAATATGATCACATATCCGCCCATCCCACAGAAGGATGACAACGCACCAAAGTCTGATTGGTATAAAGAACATGAATACTGTGATTACCATCGTGTGAAGGGGCACACAACATTGAAGTGCATGCGGCTTAAGCACTACATCCAGGATCTCATCGATCGCAAGGAAATCTAGGTCGATGCACCAACTCAAGCTTCACCCAATGCCGGTTTGCAAATATATCAAAATGTGTTCCCTCAACACGATGCCGGGAAGAATCAAGCTAACGCCAATCAGCCCCAAAATCATGGCAAAGGCAAGCAAGAAGATCACACAGCGGCCTACATCAACTATGACAAGTATGTCGGATGCATAACTCAAGTTGAGCCCATCCAAGATGAGCCCACCATCAATACCATCCACGTCAGAGGGCCGGATCGACAATGTGCTGCAACTACCCGCAGTGGTAGGATAACTGTTGCCGGTGCTCCTCCGAGATCAGCTGCTCCTCCAAGGCCAACATCTACTGCATCCACAGCACAGTCTAACACCAGGCCAACATCAAATGCACGCGCAACACAGCATAATGCACCAAGAGCACAATACAATATCATAGAGCATCTTGGGAACATGCCAGCCCAAATATCTATCTTGGATTTGCTCCGCACATCACCCATCCATCAGGAGATCCTGGACAAAGCTCTAAAAGAAGGTCATGTCCCCACGGACATTAACACAACTCAGTTTGAAACTCTTGTGGGACACCTATCTGCAGCATGTGCCTTATCCTTCAAAGAATCTGATATACCAGATGTCGCTCCTGACCATACTCTCCCTCTCCGCATTGCTGTCATGGTCAGAGATTTCGCCATCAAACGAGTTCTAGTGGATAATGGCTCAGCCCTCAACTTGTGCACATTAAAATTCATCAAGAAGATCGGGTTCACGGAGGCCAACATACAACATGAGCAAATCACTATCAAAGCATATGATAACTTGGAGCATACCTCTGAAGGTACTATAACTTTGCCTATCCAGCTAGGCCCAACAACGCAAGATACTCTCTGTCACGTTGTTGATCTTGACCTACCGTTCAATATCCTCCTTGGTCGTCCATGGATCCATTCCATTAAGGCCGTACCATCTACTTACCATCAGTGCATCAAGTTTCCACATCAAGGCACTGAGGTTACCATCCACGCTGACCCTAACCCCTTCGCATACTGCCTTGCGATGGAAGCATCTTTCCCTCATTCTACTCATTGTCCTGGAACCGATATTGGTACTTCTATTGCTAGCTCATCCCAATCCCATCGCGATCCAGAGACCATCCTTTCTTCCACCTTATCATCCATCAAGATCAACAACCAGGGTTGTGGCGAATATAGCCTCAGTGATGCATTTGCTGTAGGAGCTCTTCCACATGATCCACATACTCAAGGGCGCCCAAGTTGTCAAAACAAGCATGTTAAGGAACATCATAAGCTCAAGCAGATAGGAAATATGACTTTTGAGTCTCATGGTACCATCAACAGCAAAGAAATGGATCCAGATATTAACAAATGGTTATACAAAGATCCCCCATCACGTGACACACAACTTCTTGAGTACTTCAAAGAGAAATATCCAATCCCCTTCAAAAATGTCACAGAACACTATAACTATCAAGGTGGTGGTCTAGGACCACAAGAGGACGGAAATTTGTTTCCTATCATACCATCCCAAAATCCAGAACAGCAAGGACTTGGCTTTAATACCTCTCGCCTACTTGAACAAGAGCCCAATACCACAACTGCGGGCACTAACATGACCAACGTGAACTTTTCGAATAGCTGGGATGACCTCGTGGAAATCGAAGACATCCCCGAAGAGAAAGACATCCGATCCTACGATGATATCTTTGCCGACGACACCCTCCTGGGGACTTCTGTCCTCCAACAACTCTCCATTAACCTCATAGATCTTCCCCTCACAAACCCCGACCTCATAGATTGGGACCAACCAAGCATCGCACACATCGACGAGTTCCAAAGTGCACAAGCACTCCTAGAATTCATGGGGGCATCAGGTCCAGCAAGCAATTAGGATTCAACATCAACCTCTGTCTATCGGCTTCACCCAGAAGGATATTTTGGGGAAGAGGCAAGCTTTAGTCGCAAAAATGAAATAGCAAAAGAACATCATGAGTCTTTATGTGAAAACCCCCTTGGGGCACATTCTGATTCCAAAATAGTAAAAATAAAGGGCGTATCTTCTAGTGAAAACCTGGCAATTCAGGCGCTAGAAGATGAAGCCTTGCCTCTTCCCCCTATCCAAGATTATAGACCAGAGCAGTCGCCAATCATCATAGAGGAGACCAAGCCAATCAACTTGGGAACAGAAGAATGTCCAAGGATCACCTACATTGCAGTCAACCTAACAGAAGGAGAAGAAATCGCTCTTAGTGCCTTGCTCAAAGAATCAGTTATCAACTTTGCATGGTCATACGCCCACATGCCTGGGCTTGATCCTAATCTTGTCGTTCATCATCTAGCAGTGGATCCTAATGTCAAGCCAGTGAAGCAGAAGCTAAGGAAAATGCATCCAAAGGTAGCATTACTCGTCAAAGCAGAGCTTGAGAAGCTCCTTCAAGCAAAAATCATCAGAGCAATTGACTACTCAGAATGGATCTCTAACATGGTGCCAGTCACAAAGCCTTCTGGCGACATCGGAATCTGTACTAATTTCAGGGACTTGAACAAGGCATGCCCTAAGGATGATTTCCCATTGCCAAACATAGACATGCTTGTAGACCTCACAGCGGGTCACGAAATGCTATCACTCATGGATGGCTTTTCCAGTTACAACCAGATTCATATAGCAGAAGCAGATCAACATAAAATAGCATTCACAACCCCATGGGGTACCTTCTGCTACAATATGATGCCCTTTGGGCTAAAGAATGCAGGAGCAACATATCAGCGAGCAATGACAGCGATCTTCCATGACATGATCCACAAGATCCTTGAAGACTATGTGGATGATATCCTTGCAAAATCCAAAACAAGGGATGAACACCTCAACATCTTAGAGTGTGTGTTTGATCATCTGAATCATTATGGCTTAAAGCTTAATCCAAAGAAATGTGTCTTTGGTGTTACATCTGGAAAGCTCCTAGGTTTCATAGTATCGCGACGAGGCATAGAGATAGACCCCAAGAAGGTCAAAGCAATAACAGAGATGCCTCCACCAAGAACACTCAAACAACTCAGAAGCCTACAAGGAAAGCTTCAATCAGTGCGTCGGTTCATTTCTCAGTTAGCAGACAAGTGCCAACCTTTTACGCATCTCCTATGCAAAGACACAAGCTTCAAATGGGATCCCATATGTCAAAGAAGCTTTGATAAGATCAAGGAGTATCTTGCCAATTCTCCAATCCTAGTACCACCAATTCCAGGACGACCTCTCATACTCTACATCTCGGCAACCACTACAGCACTGGGGGCACTCTTAGCTCAGCATGATGATGACAACAAGGAGAGAGCCATCTATTACATCAGTCGCACTCTTGTCGGATATGAGCTTAATTATTCACCTATGGAAAAAGCATGCCTTGCAGTGGTCTTTACCACTCAAAAGCTTAGACATTACATGCTCAGTCACACAATCAAGCTCATTTCAAAGGTGGACCCCCTCAAATATCTACTATCAAAGACAACTCTCACAGGCCGTATGGCAAAATGGGTCATGATACTCAGTGAGTTTGACATCCAGTATATTGATCGCAAAGCAATCAAAGGGCAAGTCATTGCCGATCAACTAGCAGAAGCACCACTGGTGGATGCCTATCCACTAATCATGGAATTCCCTGATGAACACTTATGCGTGATTGAAGAGCAGCCCATGTGGAAACTATACTTTGATGGCTCCTACACATCACATGGATCAGGGGCAGGAATCCTATTCGTCACACCTCAAGGTGACTACATCCCAAAATCATTCAAATTGGGATTCCCATGTACCAACAACATTGCAGAATATGAGGCACTCATCTTAGGTCTCAGAACAGCCATTCAGTCGAATATCATAGAATTACAAGTATTTGGAGATTCACAGCTGATTATCAAACAAGTCCTAGATGAATATCAAACAAAGGATGACAAGTTGCTACCTTACAAAGAGCTGGTGGACAAACTGCAAGAGCATTTCCTACATCTACAGTTCACACAGATCCCAAGACTTCAGAACAAAGTAGCGGACGCAATGGCAACCATTGGATCCTTGTTAGAAATCCCACGCGACGCATCACAATATGAATTCCTAGTCGAGCAGCTACATACGCCAGCTTATGAGAACGCTGATGCAGAAATGGTATGTGTCTTGGTTGGTCCCCAATCCCCATGGTACCACGACATCCATGCATATCTAAAAAATGGTATCATATCTCCCCATCTCACCAATAACCAATGCCAAAACCTTATTCGCAGAGCTTCCCGCTACACTCTTGTAGCCAACACCCTATATCGTCGTGGGTATCACAATGTCCTATCTAGATGTTTAGATTCAAATGAGGCCGTCCTGGCCTTACAAGAAGTTCATGCTGGAATTTGCGGTGCCCACACGAGTGGCATGGTTCTAGCAAAGCAGCTGCTTAGAGTTGGATATTATTGGCCAACAATGGAACATGGTGCATGTGATTTTGTCAAGAAATGTCTCCCATGTCAACAGCATGCCAATTTGATACATGCACCAGCACAAGATCTACAGCCTATTGCACCACCATGGCCTTTTTCATGTTGGGGCCTCGACCTCGTTGGCTTGATCACCCCCCTCTCTTCGGATGGACACAAGTATATCATAACAGCCACAGAGTACTTTACCAAATGGGTTGAAGCGATTCCACTCACCCTTACTACTGGCATCCAAATATCCAAGTTCATCCTCTATCATATCATTTGTCGCTTCGGCATACCATCTACCATCTTCACAGACCATGGCACACCTTTTGAAAACCAGCATGTGGATGATCTATGTGCCAGACTCCACATCCATCACCGTTTCTCCAGTCCATATTTCCCTCAAGGAAATGGCCAAGCTGAGGCAACTAACAAAACTATCTTGAAAATCTTCAGGAAGGTTGTCAATGATTCTGGTCATGACTGGCACCTCCAAATCAATCCCGCCCTTTGGGCCTACCGCACTTCTTATTGCACTCCCACAGGCACCACCCCATACTCCCTTGTATATGGTGTGAAGTTGTTCTACCGATCGAGGTTGAGCTCCCCTCATTGTGAGTCTCCATGAAGAACTACACCACTGATGAAGATTATCGTGTAGCCCATCTCACACAGCTAGACCTGTTAGATGAAAAGAGACAGCAAGCATATGATCACCTGGTGGCATACCAAAATTGACTCAAAAGGAGTTATAACAAAAAGGTCCATCCTAGACAATTCCAGGTCGGTGACATGGTCCTTAAAGAAAATCAGAAGGTCCTAGCAAATAGAGAAAAGAAAGGCAAGTTTGAGCCTACTTGGTTGGGCCCCTATGTTGTCACCGCATCCTTCGGCTCGGGAGCCTATCAGCTATCAACACCAGAAGGTGAGCCCTTGAATGATCCTATCAACATCATCCATCTGAAGAGGTTCTATGCCTGAACCTGATCCTGCATATATCAGAAAATCCAAAAACATTCAAAAAAGCAAAAAAAAGCAAAAAAGAAAAGAGAAAGAGAAAATGATCGTCCAAACGGTGAAAACTTGGCAATTAAAGTGCCTTGGACAAGTATGTTGGTGAAAACCTGGTAAACAGGCGCCAACATAGTAAACTAGGCTATTTATCTATTCAGTTGTCCTTTCAGCTACCGTCCTCTTCCTCCATCCATAACAGATCTCCCAGCAGTTCCATCTCCCCTATCCTCCAAGCATTCGGCTTCCATCTTCCTCCAACCCATCTGCAATCCATATCCTATTCCAAAGCTTTGTACCATATCTTGTACCATATCCTTATCCCTTTCCTATACAGCGCAATCCTTTCTGTAAATATCCTTCTTGTTTCCATCCTAGTGAGAGTCCCGCCGAGTGTGATCTTCCTATCCCCAATCCTGAGCTTCTGTACATATCCCTTGTGCATATCGTTCCTCCTTATTGTACATAACCTTTGTCCGTCCTGCAGCAGCATTTGATCAAATATCTTGTCCCATCCCCAGCCTCAGAAAACGTTTAGTCCCACTCGGGCCTTGTGCTTCAGCAACATCAATTGTCGACTTATCCTTGCTCATCCTGATTATTCCTTGAACTTCAACTTTTGCCAGCGAACAACTACACTTATTCTCTCACCAACCCATGGGTCCTTGAGGATATATCGTTCCTCCTGTCTGACCTAATCTTCCATCCTGGTCCTTGAGGATATATCGTTCCTCCTGTCCGACCAATCTTCCCACCATCAATCAAATCACATCTCTCTCCTTGGCAAAGGATGTCTTTTTGGAGTTTTCATTTTGACCTTGGATTTTGTCCTTTGGGTCTTGTTAATCTTTTACAGCTTCTCATTGTTCTCTACTCAACGTCACCACGATCCTTTATATCATGGTGTGCTGCGAATGAGGATCATCTGGGGCAAGGTCTTTTGATCTTTTGCTTCTGCCTGTGAGTCAGTCATGTGTTTGTGGTTTCTTCAGCATCATTTCCACCATGCCTCCTTCGGGTTTCATGTGCGATGCTGGGGCAACCCTGCATGTCTTTTTAGCGTCAGTCCTATGCAACGCTGGTGACAAGGCCTCGTGATCCCAGTATCCTTGGCAGGTCTTTAGCATTGCTATATTAAACTAGGTTGTGCTCTCCACATTTGCACTTGGAGCTTCCCCATCTCCCCTGCATCCTGCATCATATAGATTAATCTTGCATCCTCATGTAGCTGCATCCTGCATTTTGCATTCCATCTCATCTTGCATTCACTCATCTTTGCTCTTGGAAGCTTGGTTATTTATCTCCCCTTCTTCCTAGGTCCTTCCTTCTCTGTTTCCTTTCGAGAAAATTTCACAATGTTTGCTCCTTGCGTTATTTTCTCGAGGGGGCACAATCCCTTATTCCTCTAAATTCTAGCCTTGGGCATCTTATTTTCTTGTCTTTGACGCCATGCCACTTGCGACATCGCATCAAAGAGGGGCAAAATGTAGACACCTAAAAATCCTTTAGAAAATAAATTATTTTTATTTTCTGAAAAATCCTTGATGACATCATCATTTATTAATTAATTATTTATTTAATTAATTAATTTATTTTTATGTCATTAAATCCCTTTATCTTAATTAAAAATATTTAATTAAGAAATCCCTCCCAAAAATGTTTAAATCTTATTTAAACATTAATCCCCTATTTATTAATTATTTTAATTAATAAATTGACCAAAAATCCCCCAAAAAATAATTAATTTATTTTTTGACCAAAAGTTAGCCTTTTTTCCTAAAACCACTAACCTCTTCCAAAATCTTCTAATCCCTTCTTAATTTCGATTAAAAGGCTAATCCCACCTTTTCTAACCCTAATCTCAACTCAAAATATTTAATTAAGATTAAATATTTAATTTTCATATTTATTGAAAATATTTCAATAAATATTCTCAAAACTTAAGCTTTTGGAATGAATAAACTTTTATTCCATAAAACCAAGGAGAATTCTAGACTCTTCTAGAATCTTCTCAACCCAACCTCTTCACCCATCCCAATCCTAAAATCCCCTAATCCTAATCCTAATCCTCCCCCTAACCTTGTCACATTCCCTAAACAAGGTTAGCCAACTCCTAAGCTTGACCCAAAGTCAACAAACTTCTAGAGGCTTCTCTTACATGCATTAAGTGCATTTAAAGCCTCCTTATCCCTCTTACATGCATTTATGATGCATTTAAGAAGCCCCTCACCCCTTTCTTACACCCTTTGACCTTAGGCACATTTCCCAAATTGTGCACATTCCTCCCATCTTTCAACCCAATGCCCTTGTGACACTTGTCACAAGGAGGTGGCCTTGAACTAGCACAATCCATGTGCTCCCCTTTGAATGAATCTTGGCCTCTCTTAAGGATTTTGATCCTAGCCACTCATTCATCCTCCCAAAAGTCTATAAATAGTCCTCATTTCCAAGAGCAAAATATCCATTCACCTTTCATTTTATGCATTGTTATCATGTCCATTTAGCTCTAGACTTAGCATAAGCAATACTAATTGTTAGTTTCTTTTTATCATCTTCAAGCTTTCTTAAAGAACATCATAGCTTAGCAAAAATGGATTAACATAGTTTCTTTTATTGTTTTGCATAGCATATAGCATCATATCACACCTATATTTGGTCTAAAATCAATCTTAGTATGCATTAGAATATGCTCCAAGTGCTTAGAGAGCACACCCACATCCCTCTAATTGAAGCGAATCAAACATTTGCTTTATAGCACTTGTTTTTTTAGCAACAATCTTGAGGTGGCTTTGGTTTTGTTTTCATGTCTTATGCTATTTTTTTAGTTCATGAATATGTTAGATTAGTCTAATGTTTGAATGTTTCAGCCTTTCAAGACAGGTAACAGGTTCAAAATCATAGTCTACAGTAAGGATTCCTTCTTCTGCAAATTTTTGAGGAGAATTTGTTCCAGTGAAGGTTTTTTCCTGTAGATTTCTCCTTCTCTTTGCATATAGAGTGTTCCTCTTTCTCCATTGTTGGTTTAGATAATATAATGCATATTGGAACTGATTTGTCTTATGTATAAGATTTCAATATATTTGTTCTGTTCTCAGATTGTCTCCATTTGGGTTTTAGACTTATTAATTGTAGCATCAAGGATGCTATAGTTTTTCTACTTGCATTTCTAGTGAGTGTCTGTAGTAGAGTTGTTTTTCGTAGAAGCAACTGAGTCTAGGACTGGTGTTCAGATATGTTTGAGCTGAGGTATCAAAGATGCATCATGCTTGTCTTCTAGTGGATGCTGGTTAATGTATTGCCTATTCCTAGGTCTTTCTTTGGATAGGTGATAGCATATCTGGGTGCACAGGTGGTTTGGTAATGTATGATCTGGTCAGGGTGAGCATATTGTGTTCTTATTTCATAGCTTTCTTTTGCAATAAGGTATTTGACTATGTGGCCCATTGGAGAAGGCACTAGTCTATCAGGGACTTAGGGTATCTTAGGGGTCACTTCAAATCCATTTAAAATCATTTCCTTTCTGTCCAACCCTTTCCCTTTCAAGTTGTTAGTGTAGGTCTCTAGTTTTCATACTTACTCCATGCAAGTAGGGCTGTTGCATGAGATATTGACTTCATTGAGGTACAGGATACCTAAGAGTTTGAGAACCATTCCACATTAATCTATCTGCAGGCCTTTGGTTTTTTCATGAGGTGTCTTGAATGTGCAGACAAGGCAATACCCGCCTGAGTGAATGTGGAGCTCAAAGAAGAAGGAGGATTTCTCTTTATCCTCATCAATTGGTTTGTTTTCCTTGTCAAGTTTGAGTGCCTAACTTGTGAGTTTAAGCCCAACTATTTGATTCAAGCTTGGTCCTGCAAGGGAAAGAGCCAACACAATGAAGACTCCTTTGGCTCTGATACCATGTAAGAATTTGCTTAAGGCAAAGAATAGAAACCAAGATCTAGAAGCTCAAGAGATAGCAAAAACAAGAGAGACAAGACAATATGATCAAATGAAGAATTCAATAATGATCAAATGATGGATAATTGATTGATTACATAAAATGTAGAAATGCCTCAATATATAGGCAATGCATGATAACTAGAAGTTATGCAAGTGATAAGATATCAACTAGACATGGTGGAATCACATGTCCACCAAAGGTGGATCATCCTCCATTGTACATGAAAGTATGAGAAACATGTGCAACAATGAGAGGATGATAATATGATAAGATCACTAAAGGTGGATCTCACACACAAAGAGGTATGTGATAACAACTATCACACCTAAAGTGGAGATTCTCCTAACCATGTGCTAAAAAGAAATGCAAACTCCTAGGTGTCTCAAAGACAACTAATATGCAAATGCATTATCCTAAGTAAACTTAAGTAAAGTGTAATTAGTAAATACTTAATTACACCAACACTAATGATATCTCTTCAACATTATTTTATATAAATTATTTAAACTATAAGTATGTTAATAATATTCTAGTACAAAATGGACATGGTAGATTTTAGAGATTAAATTTTTCTAGAAGTATTGTAATATGAAATGTAACCAATGTAAACCATGGTTTTATCTGCAAGGATAATAAATCAAAATTGACATAGAACATTCTAAATTTTTGTTGGAGAGTTTTTTGTGTTATTTTAAGATATTTAACATTTTGAAATAACATTTTTTTTAATTCTCATGTATAAATTAGATAATT
Organism: Chamaecyparis obtusa; assembly: GCA_027943335.1. Classification (NCBI taxonomy): domain Eukaryota; kingdom Viridiplantae; phylum Streptophyta; class Pinopsida; order Cupressales; family Cupressaceae; genus Chamaecyparis; species Chamaecyparis obtusa. Next base: position 54,510 of record BSBK01003080.1, read on the forward strand.
GTATATCAATTTAATATGAATTTTATCATATATTTGATATATATTCACTAATTTTTTATATATCCTTAGTGGAAATAAGAAAAGGTGTAGAAACACTTCATAACATTTATCTAGTGGCCAAGATAATGGATTCTTTCTTTACAATATTTAACTATTATAGAATCAGAAACACATTCAGAATGGGATAATAACATGCATAAATATTATACCGTAGAACACATGATCTATCGTGCAGAAAGCCTTCAGGAAAGAAACCCCACACTATAAAATCACAATACTTTGTATTACCAAAATAATAGTTGTAGTACAATAGAAATACACTACTTCTTCAACTATAGTATTTAACTAACAACCCAACACTTTGAATCAATAACAATGAACAACAACCTCTGGTGGTTCCTCTAGTCATTGTTTTAGACCTATGGGATGTTGCTACCCCTATGTTTGATCTTTTTGTAGTCAATTACGTGATATCTCTTCATCTTCTATATCGAGTGAAGATTTTATACCATTGGACAAGAGTTCTATTTCTAATATTGCCTTTGATAATGGGATTTTTACTCCTCCAAACATAGGTCTAAGTGATTGGTCTCATGTACCTATATATTTTCTTTGTATGCACAAAACATTTTTGGATATTATATATCATGTTGGTTAAGCCAACATGAGAGTAGGTGGGTGGTCTACTTTTGTCACTATATGATACATCTGATGTATTGGTTGTAATTTATAGTACTTCATCCTTGTATCATACATAGTTTTTATTAAATACATAAAATATATTGACTATATATCTCTTTGCCTCAATTAGTGGCTAGGATTCCTTCCATAGTCAATATATTTTATTTATTTAACAAAATCTATTTTGAAATGTGAATGAAAATACCAAATATTGATACACATATTTAATCCTTCAAATAAAGGCACTTGAAATATAAATCTCTAAAATCTAGATAACTGCCAATAGCATGTACAATTAGAAAATCCTTTTCCATTTTTAATTTACTCTCTTTCATCACTTTTTCGAAATAGGAATTTCCCTCCCCTAAACCAAACATGATCTAAACCCACTTTTTATTTGTTTTCACAACTTTACAAGAGGTAACATTATTGTGTGTTAATTGATAGTTTAGTGTCAAAAGCTTTTGCTTACCTTTTTAACCTTTAGAAAAAACATTACTTGTATTTTCGCTCACACTATTTTCTCCTCAAGTTGACTATGATCATTTTATATCACGGTGAACTTTAAATGGTACACAATCATGAAAGGTCTATTTTTCTATGTTTCATGTTTATTTCTTATTTTCTTAGAAGAACCGTTAGGTTCAAGTATCTTGTCGAGTGTAGATAATATTTGTTTCTAATTGTTTTCTCATTATGCATCCACCAATAGAATTAATCAACTTGTGAGTGTTGATGCATCCTCTTTCTGATACTTTCATGCAAGTCTATCCATACATTAGATACATTGTCACCCTAATCCTATATACCTTAATAGATAGAATCCACTACAACATCAAGTAAATATTGCTAAACTCAAATTCATATAACATTTAATTATAATAAATTCATTACCATAAATTCATCTATAATCATATTCATTGCATAGTTCTTTTTTTCCTCCATTTTTTTTCATCTTTCTCTTTCATTAGTCTCATCTTCCACCTAACATTTTCATCACATCTCTTCTTCCAAGACATAATTCCAATGTGTTTCACACAAATAAGCTCCTTGGAATACATGAGCATCACAAGTCATCCAAATTTTTAAAAATTTCACTACCTACCCAATTAGGTCATTCATCATTTTATTTAATTGTTATACTATCTTCTCAACTAATATTTTCTTTCAAACAATGACACCTTATAAATTATTTTAAAATAGAGAAATATTTAAACACAAAAATATTCTTCTAAACATTGACTATTAATTTATCATCTGAGTAATTAATCATTTACCTTATATTTATTTATTTATTAGTTTATTTTAATATATTATTAATTACCATTATCCATAATTACTTTATTAATAAATAAATATGCTATAGTTTAACAAATAAAAGAATAAATATCCACATTTATCAAATATGTAAAACTTTCTATTAACTCATCCTTCTAAGTAGTAATTTCTTCTTTATATTATTCTGTTAGTGAATTAAAATATTAATTCAATAGTCATGTCCTATGATCTCACGATGGAAACTAGCCAACTAGTAAATTCATTTTATCCACCTCTTTAAAATGACTCTAGAATCAATTAATTTAACTTCTAATCTTGATCACATCTACACCCTTCATTTAACTTTTCTAATTTAAGTTTATAAATACTATCATCATGCTATGCAAAATAATTAAATTTTATTATTTAAAAATTTGACCATATTCATCATGTTAAGTAAAATAATTGGTTTCTTTTATTTAAAAAATTGTTATCAAAACACATTATTTTGTTGCTAAGTTGCATCCACAAGTTGTTGTCATATGCTTGATCTTTCAAAGACTTAAGTAAAATTGAATAAATGGGACTTTATTCTTATATGCATTCAATTTGATTATTCTATACTTTTATTATTAGAACAAGCATGTGTTAGTCTCCAAGGCAAGGTGTGGGAATACAAATCCTGAATAATATTAGCATTTAAGAAAATTAGTTCAATAAATAAATATATAAAATAAATTCAATGTAACCTAGAAATCGAACAAGAAAATATTAATCTTACATTTAAAATATAAAGTTCAACTCCAAAAATAATTTGAATCAAATCCACATCCACAAATTAAATTTGTAATTATATAAAATTTTCCCCTTCGAGATAGAAGACGCATTATGGACGTAGAATACCATTGTAATGCAGCTGTTGCCTTGGCGATCCTCATGATTATAGTTCTGTTTCGAACATGCATAGAGATGGATGAATGCTCATAGACATGAATACCTGCCTCGTCGAAAGTTCGCCATAGACATTGTTAAAGAAGATTTTTGAATGGAAATGAACTACAATGTATGTCGCTTCGCTACAAACACAATATCAAACAAAAAATCATAGAGTTGAACTTTAAAATTTGTTTGTTTTCCATCTCTTTGAGCTGTCACTAGTATGCCAAGTTTTCCACCGCCATTTAACACAAGACAAAAATGTAGTGGAATTTCCAGAGCAATGAACCAAAACATCACCCCACATAGCGTGCTAAGCAATGTTGGCACTAGACCAAACAGAAACGCAACTTGAAAATCCAAAGCGCCAACAGTAGTAAATTTTTCAACCTTGGTTTTATCAAATTCGCCATTTGTCTCAAACGTATACTCGCAGACCTGTAAATTATTAGGTTTCGCTTCAGACATCATAAGATATTCTAAGCTTGAGGGTTACGGCTCTAATAATTGAAAGAGGAATGTCGATTACTACGATGGAGAGATAGCTTTCACTTGTGGAGGTTGCACTTTAGCTTAATATGGAAGATGAACATTTCAGCACAAAACCATACCATCTTTATTGTAAATGTGGACTTCATTCTCTTCAAAGCAAGAGCCATCATTATTATATCTCACTTTGTCACGATCCCAAAATCGAATAAAAGTAAAGAATGAAAAATTAAAACTTTGTGTTAAGTCAATGGGCCCTTGCTTTACTGGTGGAGTTGAATGGCTCACAATGAGCCCACCAGGGATCAAGTCTTGCTAAGTGCAAGGCTCCGACATCATAAGGGATGAGACGAGGATCATGTCCTGGGCGAATTTGGAAGCGTGGATGCCCCTCAATCCTTGGCTCTAAGCCGAAGAGGTTTCAGGCACATATGGGCCTGTATCGGGTTCCTAAATCATTTCGGGGTGTCCTTTTCTAGTTGGTAGCTTGCAGGCTTCGTGCCTCGCTAGGCTACCTCGCAGGTCAGAATCCTACATCAAAAAATAACAACTTTGCGTTAAGTCTTAAATTTATTTGTCATCAATCTCTTAGAACGACAAGAACTATGTAACTTTTATGCCAAGTTTTTCACAGCCATTTAGTAGGACAAGATAAAATGGTGGTGAAATCATGAGAGTAATGAAGAAAGACATTGCCCCCACATGGCATGTTGAGCAATGTTGGCACTTGACCAAAGAAACGTTCACTTACAAAATCCAAAGAGACAACATTAATAAAATTTTGACCTTCTTGTATCGACAGTCCCATGCATCGAATTTGTCATAACCATCTCTCTCAAAGTTGTATTCACACACCTATAAATTAAGTTTCCAACAGGATTTCAATACACTCTCTAGGCTTGGGGGTGGCAAGATAAACTAAGCCCTTGGGGGAAGGGCAATACTAATTAAGAGGAAACATGATTTCTTTGATGGAAAAATCATTTACTTTTGTAGAGGTTGCGCTGCAGTTTAATATGGAAGATGACTATTTATGCAAAAACCATACCATTGTTACTGTAAATGTGGTCTTCATTCTCTTGAAAGCAAGACCCATCATTATTATCACTATTTGAGGCTGATCAAGCGTAGCATTTGTTGACTTCCATTTGTCCTTGATGACAAGGCACTTCGGTGGCCTGTTGTGGGGCCAGTCTTTTGTCATGTTATTTTATGTGCAAACTAAAAAAACTAAACCTGTGGTTATAATGCAGTATGATACTTGAGTTAAGTGACTTTGAGGTCATGTGGCATGTAAAGAATTTTGAGAAAGAATATTGAATGTCAAAACAAGGCTATGACGTGGTCGGATGTCAAAATCATTCTTTTGTATTGCATATCCTTTCTCTCTTTATCACTCAGTTTGAACCCTAAACTCTGAGTGCCGTCGTGAGCCATTTGGTCTGAGGATATGGACATTCAGGAAGCAGATTTCATTGTTGGTTTTCAGTATGTTGGCATACTAACTATGATCTTCAAAATGGTGTCCCTCTTGTCAAGTTTAAAGTAGTTCCTCTCCAGTTTACTGCTTAAATTTGCATGGGTAAACTTTACTTCATCTATTTGTATCTATGGTCTTTTGTTATAGTTTGAGCGGAAGATTAAATGAATGAAAGGAAGTGTATTTCTAAGTTTTTTATTCTGTTTCAGTTACTTCAAACAGTTATCATTTTTCCTTTCAAAATTTTTATCATGGTGAAAGACAATTATGTTTTGGGTAAACAATTTTTTGTTGAGTTGTTTGAAAGTTCATTTGACAAATTTTATCTTGAGTAAAGATGGAAACAAAGGCAGTTCCATTCAGTATTTTTTTTAGCAAAACTCTCCATGGGTTTATCTTCTTTCAATAAGTTGTTCAACCGAATCAAGAGTTACTATGGAAGGTTATTTTTCAGTTCAACCACCTGATTTTTAATCAAGATTTATTTTTGTGCATTATCAGTTGTATCAATTTGATTTTCATGCTTTGCTAAAAACAAACCCTTCTCAAGTTGTATCTTATTCAACATTTTTTTGATCTATGGTTAACCTGTCCTGTGGTTAACAATTTTGTGTTCGGTTATATTTGTATGTACATATGACTTTTGTGGAGGTATATATACATACAGATGTACTCAGAGAAAATGTGTAAAGTTTTTGATAAAGAATCATCAAAAAGGATTTGAGATCTCAGTTTGTGTTTTATTTGAATATCAATTTGGAAATGTAATAAAGTATCTGAGTAATTAAAAGGTATATATCACTTTGAGTCCATTGAGAATATTTTTGAGAAATAAGGGTTGGAGCCCTTGTAGTTGTAGTTGCTAAATGTTGTATAGTTGGAGCTCAAATTGAATCAATAAAGAGGTACTTTTATGAGTTTCAAGGGTTTCCCACTTGGCAAAATAATGTGTTATCTTTCTTGTGAGTTGTGTACTCAGTTTCTCTGATCTATGGTTAATAACCTTATCTTAATTGTTGTGTTCATATGTTTGTATTTTAGTTTTAATTGACTATAATTGATGACATTCTGAGTATAAATGTCCTTTCTATCAAAAACATAAAATAGTGCTTAAACCTCTGTTCACCCCCCGCTCTCAGAGTTTTCCAACTTCCAACAAGTGGTATCAGAGCAAGGGTCTCTTTTTTAGGTCTACCTATAGGGATTGTTCTTGGTCTTTGGAAGTGATTATGGCACAAGATTAAGGTGCTTCTCTCACTAGAGCCCCTCTATTTGATGGAACTGATTATATTTTTTGGAAAGTTATGATGGAAGCTTTTATAAATTCCTTAGATGTTAGGATGTGGGAATTTGTTGTGTCAAAGTATAATGTTCCCTCATCTATACCCATTGATGCTGATGGGTAAACCAAATATGAACTTGACAAAAGAGAAACATTTTCCATTCTATGTGGTCTTATAGAATATGTGTTTGTGAAAGTAATGTATTGTGAGTCTTCCAATGATGTTTGGACCAAACTTGAAACTATTTACCAAGGAGATGAAAAAGTAAAAGAGTCAAATTTAATTACTTTGAAAACACAGTTTGATGATTTGAAAATGAATGAAGATGAAAACATAGCAACTTATTTTTTGAGAATTGATGAATTGGTGAATGATAGAAAAGGATTGAGAGAAAACATTGAAGAAAATTATGTATTTCAAATGTTGTCAGAACCATTTTCCCTAAATTTTTATATGAAAATCTCTACTTTAGAAGAAAAGAAACATTTTTCAGATATGACTTTTCATAAACTTCAAGGAATCTTAACTGCATATGAAATGAGAATCATCAGTAATGTTTCTTCAACTTCAAAAGAAACAAAATTTAAGATAAGACCCATCATTATTATTAGTGTTCGAGGTTGATCAAGCGTAGCATTTGTTGACTTCCATTTGTTCTTGATGACAAGGAACTTCGGTAGCTTGTTGTGGGATCATTCTTTTGCCGTGTTATTTTATGTGCAAACTAAAAAAACTGAACCCATGGTTATAATGCAATATGATACTTTAGTTAAGTGATTCTGAGGTCACGTGGCATGTAAATAATTTTGAGAAAGAATATTGAATGTCAAAACAAGGCTATGATGTGGTCAGATGTCAAAATCATTCTTTTGTATTGCATATCCTTTCTCTCTTTATTTTTCAGTTTAAACCCTAAACTCTGAGTGCCGCCGTGAGCCATTTGGTCTAAGGATATGGACATTCAAGAAGCAAATTTCATTGTGTGTTTTCAGTATGTTGGCATACAGACTGTGCCCTTCAAAATGGTGTCCCTCTTGTCAAGTTTAAAGCAGTTCCTCTCCATTTTACTACTTCTATTTGCACGGGTAAACATTGCTCCATCTATTCATAGGTATGGTCTTTTGTTATAGTTTGAGCATAAGATTAAAGGAATGAAAGGAAGTGTATTTCTAGGTTTTTTCTTCTATTGCTTCAGTTACTTCAAACAGTTATCATTTTTCCTTTCAAAATTTTTATCATGGTGAAATAAAGTTTTTTTTTGGGTAAATAGTTTTCAGTTGAGTTGTTTCAAAGTTTATTTGACATATTTTATCTTGGGTAAAGATGGATTTGAATGCAGTTTTATTCAGTATTTTTTTTTACTAAAACTCTTCATGGGTTTATCTTCTTTTAATAAGTTGTTCAATTGGATCAAGAGTTACTATGGATGGTTATTTTTTAGTTCAACCACCTAATTTTTAATCAAGGTTTATTTTTGTGCATTATCAATTGTATTAGTTTGATTTTCATGCTTTGCTGAAAACAAACCCTTCTCAAGTTGTATCTTATTCAGAATTTTTTTGATTTATGGTTAACCAGTCATGTGGTTAACATTTTTGTGTTCGGTTATATCTATATGTACAGATTCCTTTTGTGGAGGTATATATACATACAAATGTACTTGGATAAAATGTGTGAAGTTTGTGATAAAGAATCATCAAAAAGGATGTTAGATCTTAGTCTTTGTTTTCTTTGAATATCAAGTTGGAAATGTAATAAATACTCAGAGTAATTAAAACATATATATCACTTTGAGTCCATTGAGTATATTTTTGAGAAATAAGGGTCGGAGCCCTTGCAGTTGTAGTTGCTAAAAGGTATTGAGTTGGAGCTCAGATTGAATTAAGAAAGAGGTACTTTTAGGAGTGGTTTTTCTCCCTATGAAGAAATTCATTGGATTTTGAGGGTTTCCCACTCGGCAATATAATGTGTTATCTTTCTTGGGAGTTTTGTACTTAGTTTCTCTGATCGATGGTTAATAACCTTATCTTAAATGTTATGTTCATATGTTTGTTTTTTAGTTTCAATTGACTATAATTGATGACATTCTGATTATAAATGGTCTTGCTATCAAAAACTTAAAATAGTACTTAAAAATCTGTTCACCTCCCCCCCCCCCCCAAGATTTTTCCCACTTCCAACAAGTGGTATCAGAGCAAGGGTCTCTCTGTTAGGTTTTCCTATAGGGATTGTTCCTGGTCTTTAGAAGTGATTATTACAAAAGTTGAAGGTGCTTCTCTCACTAGAGCCCCTCTGTTTGATGAACTGATTATATTTTTTGGAATGTTATGATGGAAGCTTTTATAAATTCCTTAGATGTTAGGATGTGGAAATTTGTTGTGTCAATGTATAATGTTCCCTCATCTATACCCACTGATCCTGATGCTAAAACCAAATATGAACTTGACAAAAGAGAAAAAAATTCCATTCTATGTGTTCTTACAAAAGATGTGTTTGTGAAAGTAATGCATTGTGAGTCTTCCAATGATGTTTGGACTAAAGTTGAAACTGTTTACCAAGGAGATGAAAAAGTAAAAGAGTCAAAGTTAATCACTTTGAAAACATAGTTTGATGATTTGAAAATGAATGAAGATGAAAACATAGCAGCTTATTTTTTGAGAATTGATGAACTAGTGAATGCTAGAAAAGGCTTGGGAGAAAACATTGAAGAAAATTATGTGGTTTCAATGGTTGTCAGAACTCATATGCCTAAATTTGATATGAAAATGTTTTCTTTAGAAGAAAAGATACATTTTTTAGATATGACTTTGCATAAACTTTAAGGAATCTTAACTACACATGAAATGAGAATCAACAGTAATGCTATTTCAACTTCAAAAGAAACAACATTTAGGATGGAAAAGAAAGATGATAGTGACTCAGACATCTCAGATGCACTTGATGCACTATTAGTCAGAAAACTTAAAAAGAAATATCATGGAAAACCAAAATGTTTTAATTGTGGACAATATGGACATTTTGGAACTAAATGTCCTCATGCTGATCAAAATGAAGATGAGGAAAAATAATAATTCTTTTCTAGAAAGAAACCTTGGAATCAAAACAAAAGGTTCAAATTTTTTAAGAAAAAGAGTCTCTTGTCAAAAGAAGACTCTGGTGAAGAGTCTGATGGCTCGATGGAAGGATAAACTTTATTTATGGCTAAAATTGTTAAAATTAAGAAAGTTGAACCAGCTCAATTGGTATCTTCATTTGACTGAAATGAAGAAGTAAATCTTGAACAAGAACTTTTATGTTCTCTTCAAGAAATTAAGAGATTAAACAAATTAATCTCCACTCAAGAAGAAAATTGTCAAAACTTATAGCTAGAGCCGAATAATGCAAATCAAACCATTGAAAATAAAAAGGATTTGTTAAATAAAAGAGACCAAAAGTTAGCTAAGTTAAGTAAACATTTTGAATAGTTTGAGCAAAGTGAATCTCAATTAGGAAGAACTATTTTCTTCTATGAATATTATTTTAAATGTAGTTATTTTGGTCATAAAGCTAGTAATTACAAAATTGGTTCAAAAGGTATTATGTTTGGACACAAAAAATCTTATGATTTCAAAAAGACCATAAGATGTTATAGTTGTTTTTTTATGGACATTTTGCAAATTAGTGCAAACTAAAGTTAAAGCTGCAATAAGTGTGGAAACCTAAAAACATGAATTTTGAAAAGTCCTTATTCATTAAAACAACCTTGTTTATACATTAACCTATAACATGGGTTCTAGACAATGGTTGTTCACATCACATGACTGGTAATAAAAATAAATTTCAAAACCTAGAAGATTTTGATGGAGGTTTTGTTAGGTATGGTGATAATTTTGGTGCTTATATTACAGGAAGAGGCAATATATATTTGAATAAGGATACTCCCATACATGATGTTTATTATGTAGAAGGTCTGAAGCATAACTTATTAAGTGTGAGTCAGATTTGTGATACTGGTTAGTCTATCTCATTTGATGCAAAAGGTTGTGCTATTAAAAATAAAGAGAATATAGTAATTACTAATGACTTGAGAATGGGTTGAAATGTCTATAATTTGATATATTCAATAGTTCAAGAGTCTTCTTTGATTAGTACTTGTCTTATGAGTTAAGTCAAGGAAAACTGGTTATGGCACAAAAGATTAGGGCATCTAAATTTTACAATTTGGTTAGGATCAACATGAATAAAAAGGTTAGAGGATTGCCTCTAATTAAAAAATCAACAAATCTTTGTGATGAGTGTGTAAAAGGAAAAAAAACAAAGTCTTCCTTCAAAACAAAGGAATATCTCTCTACACGACCTTTAGAACTTGTCCATACTAATCTATGTGGACAAACCAAAACATAGTCTATAAATGGTGAGAATTATTTTATGTTGTTTGTGGATGATTATTTTGGAATGGTTTAGGTAATGTTTCTAAAACAAAAATATGAGGCATTTGAAATATTTAAGGCCTTCAGGAAAATGGTTGAAAGAGAAACATATCTAAAACTAAAATGCTTAAGATTTGATAGAGGTGGTGAATTCACCCCCCAACAATTAATTGAATATTGTGAAAAATGAGGCATAAAAAGATAGTATTCAAGTGCTCACACACCACATCAAAATGGTGTTGTAGAAAGGAAAAATAGGACAATTAAGGAAATGGCTAGGACTATGTTAGAACTACCTATACTCCATGCAAGTTATGATCCAGCAAAACTACAAATGTTAAAAATTTCAAAGTGTTGTTTTGTAAATATTTTATTAGGAAAGATGATGACGCCTTGGAAAGTTTCAGCTCTAATGCCGATGAAGGTATCTTCTTAGGATACTGTACACATAGTAAAGTATTTAAATGTTTTAATAAATGTTTGGACAAATTTGTAGAGGCCATAAATGTATTCTTTGATGAAAGTACAATGTTAAAAGATAATCAGGTTAAATATGCTGAAGAAATGTTTACTCCAAGTATTGTATTTGTTCCTAATATTCAGAAATGTGATGACACTGATTTTGATATAGCAATATTAGAATCTAATGAGCAAGAAATTAGTACAAGTCCTACATAGAATATGAATTCAAAAATACCTTCTAGAATCATTGCTAAATGACATCCTGAATCTTTGGCAATAGGAAATAAAGAAGCAAGTATATTAACTGGAAGAAGAGCTAAAAATGAAGAACAAGCTCAAGTTGCTAAACATTTTTGTCTAATATTAGAAATAGAATCTAAATTTTTTTTTCATGCCCTAAATGATACATTTTGGTTGAATGCTATGCAAGATGAAATAAATCAGATTGAGAAAACTAAAACTTGGGAACTCGTACCTAGGCCAGATGGCAAAAATGTGATCTGTGGAAAATGGATTTTTTTGAATAAACTTGATGAAAATGGAAAAATTGTAAGGAATAAGGCCAGATATGTATGTGTTTGGAAAGGTTATTCTCAACAAAAAGGAATAGACTTTGGTGAGACATTTGCACCTGTAGCTAGAATGGAATCTATTATAATATTTCTACCATATGCAAGTTTTAAAAACTTTACTGTCTATCAAATGGATGTTAAAACAACATTTTTAAATGGATATCCTGAAGAGGAGGTGTACATGGAATAGCCAGAGGTCTTTGAGTCTTCTGAGCATCCATATTTTGTATATTGTCTGAAAAAAACTTTATATGGTTTAAACAAGCTTCTAGAGCTTGGTACTCTATGCTGGATAAACACTTAATTTCTGATGGCTTTACTCGTGGTAGTGTAGACAACACTTTATACACCAAAGTGTGAGGTGATGATGTACTAGCAGTTGAAATATGTATGTGAATGATATTATTTTTGGATCCACTAATGATCATTTGTCCAAAGAATTTTTCAAAATTATAGAATCTGAATTTGAGATGTCCTTATTGGGAGAATTGAATTTTTTTCTAGGTGGAATATTCTTATCACAATCAAAATATGCCAAAAAAATGCTTAAAATGTTTGATATGACTGATTGTAAACCAGTCAGTACACCTATGGACACCTGATGTAAATTGGTTAAAATTGATGACTCTCTAGCAGTTAGTCAAACAAACTACAGGTCTATGATAGGCAGTTTACTGTATTTAAGAGCTTACAGGAGTGATCTAATGCAGGCTGTGTGTTTAGTTTCTCAGTTTTGATCTACACCCATGCAGTCTCATCTCAATGTTGTTAAAAGAATATTTAAATATATTCAAGACACACTTGATTATGGTTTGTGGTATCCGTATAGAAATGATTTCTCTCTAATTGGTTATACCGATGCAGACTTGGGTGGTTCTGATGATAAGAAAAGCACTAGTGGTGCTTCTTTCTTTCTTGGTGATAGGTTGGTTGCTTGGCATAGTAAAAAATAGGATTGTGTAACCTTGTCCACTTGTGAATCTAAATATATTGTTGCAACAACATGTTGCACTTAGTTAATATGGATGACATATTAGTTATCAAATTTAGGTATTTAGGTATCAAGGCCTATTTACATCATGTGTGATAATATTAGTTCTATTCAGTTGAGTAAGAATATAGTTCAACACTCTAGAACTAAGCATGTCACTATAAAGCTTCATTTTCTCTGAGATAAGGTGCTTGCAAATGAATTTCAATTTGTCTATGTTCCTACTCAAACTCAAGTGGTTGATGTTTTCACAAAATCTTTGTCTAGAGAACCTTTTGAACAATTTAGAACATGGTTGGGAGTTCTTTCTCACTCCTTGTTGCAATGATTCTTAAATTTGGGGGAGTCGCTTAGCAGGTTCCTACTTCCTCCATATAGTTTTTATTTCTCTAAAGCAACTGGGATTTTCATCATGCTAATATTGGCATTTAGCTTTTGATAGCAAATTTGGTGCAATTGGATATAGTTTGGTCCTCTCATCATTGTGGTACTGGTGACCATGTCTGTAGGTTCATCATCCTAGTATTCTACTTTCTTTTTTCTATTCTACTTTGACAGCTTTGACAAGTGTTATGATTGTTCCATTTGTCCTTGATGACAAAAAGGGGGAGAACACATTATTCTTTGGGCTTTCCTTTGGTTATTGGAACACGATTCATGATGCTTTAGTATTCACAATTTTTTACAATAATTGTGTATGGTTGTATTATAGTTATCTATAGGTGAGATTGTTCTTTATACAGGTGAAATTATTCTGAGAATAGTCTTTATGGTTGCCACTGGCTATTTATCTATTCTCCTCAGAGTTGTCTCTTGACAGTGATATGGTTATGATTCTTATGATGCTTGGTTATGGATACTTATTATTTCTCAGATGGCTATGTTTTTTCCATCAAGGACAAAGAGGGATTTTGTTAACTTCCATTTGTCCTTGATGCCAAGGTGCTTCGGTGGCCTATTGTGGGGCCAATCTTTTATTGTGTTATTTTATGTGCAAACTAAAAAAAATGAACCAGTGGTTATAATATAGTATGATACTTGAGTTAAGTGACTCTTAGGTCATGTAGAATGTAAAGAATTTTGAGTAAGAATATTGAATGTCAAAACAAGGCTATGATGTGGTCGGATGTCAAAATCATTCTTTTTTATTGCATATCCTTTCTCTCTTTATCGCTCAGTTTGAACCCTAAACTCTGAGCACCGCTGTGAGCCATTTTGTATGAGGATATCAAAATTTAGGAAGCAGATTTCATTGTGGGTTTTTAGTATGTTGGCATACTGCTCTTCAAAATGGTGTCCCTCTTGTAAAGTTTAAAGCAGTTCCTCTCTAGTTTACAACTTCTATTTGCATAGGTAAACATTGCTTCATCTATTAACATGTATGGTCTTTTGTTATAGTTAGAGCAGAATATTGAAGGAATGAAAGGAAGTATATTTCTAGGTTTTTTAATTCTATTGTTTTAGTTACTTCAAACAGTTATCATTTTTCCTTTTGAAATTTTTACCATGGTGAAAGACAGTTATTTTTTGGGTATACAGTTTTCAGTTGATTTTTTTGAAAGTTCATTTGACAGATTTTATCTTGGGTAAAGATGGAATCGAAGGAAGTTCTATTCAGTATTTTTTTAGCAAAACTATTCATGGGTTTATCTTCTTTTAATAAGTTGTTCAACTGGATCAAGAGTTACTGTGGAAGGTTATTTTTCAGTTCAACCACCTAATTTTTAATAAAGGTTTATTTGTGTGCATTATCAGCTGTATTAGTTTGATTTTCATGCTCTGCTAAAAACAAACCCTTCTGAAGTTGTATGATATTCATCATTTTTTTGATCTATGGTTAACCAATCTTGTGTTTAATAGTTTTGTGTTCGGTTATATCTATATGTACATATGCCTTTTGTGGAGGTATATATACATGTAGATGTACTCAGAGAAAATGTGTGAAGTTTGTGATATAGAATCATTAAAAAGGATTTGAGATCTCAGTTTGTGTTTTCTTTGAATATCAAGTTGGAAATGTAATAAAGACTCAGAGTAATATGTAAAAGATATATATCACTTTGAGTCCATTGAGAATATTTTTGAGAAATAAGGGTTGGAGCCCTTGCAGTTGTAGTTGCTAAATGTTGTAGAGTTGGAGCTCAGATTGAATCAATAAAGAGGTACTTTTAAGAGTGGGTTTTCTCCCTATAAAGAAATCCATTGGATTTCGAGAGTTTTCCATTCGGAAAAATAATATGTTATCTTTCTTGTGAGTTGTGTACTAAGTTTCTTTGATCTTTGGTTAATAACCTTATCTTAAATGTTGTGTTCATATATTTCTTTTTCAGTTTCAATTGACTATAATTGATCACATTCTGAGTATAAATGTTCTTGCTATCAAAAACTTAAAATAGTGCTTAAAACTCTGTTCATCCCCTCCCCCTCTCAGAGTTTTCCCACTTCCAACAGCATTGGCTTTCACTTGCGAAGAGATTGGAGAGAAAACAATTAAGTATTCATAATTCTACTTCAGAATCTCTTTCCTCGCCCACTTCTACAACTAACCTATTCCATCCCCCAAAGCCAAAGATTGTGAAATCATATTCCTCTTTGCATCTTGACGAATAGAATCTTTTGTATTCCTACATATCAGGGTCTAACAAAAATATGCCACCTGCCAAATCCAAATATAGTGAAATCATATTCCTCCTTGCTTTTTGGAGAATAGAATTTTATCGTATTACTGCATTTCAATCTATAACAGATGGCTATTATGCTTACAAATGTATTACAGAAAATTGTTAAAGATTTATAACTCTTTCATCTTTGTTTTAGCGTATTGTCTTCATGCACAATATTTGTATCGTGATGAATTTCCTGCTGGCGCATACAATATAATTTTCACTACTTGTCAATCCGAAATGCATGGCATTACATGCGAATTACAAATGGCTTATCAAGCATGAAGGTTGAGCAAATTCACACAACTGGCCGTCCCTCATTAAAGTATGTGGAGCCAAAAAGAGGACACGATGTTTTGGGTATGTTAACAATATTAAAAGATATTGTTAGTTATCTGAGACTTTTCAATTTTTTTTATTTTTTTATTTTGTTGTTTTGACTAGTCTGTGCTATCTTGTGTTTGCAAACTTTCCACTATTTCTTATTTTAACTATCTTGTTCTCTTATGTGGATTTAGAGATGAACTTTGTTTTATATATTTACGTCAAGAGATCTGTGTACCCAAAAAAAATGTTTGGTATACTTGGGGCAACTATTGAAATGGAAGCGGAAGTGGTTCCACTTGTTGGTGAAGTTACATTGGCAGTTGATTGGTGGATGAAAATTCCATTTGTTTTAAAAAGCCCTTGCAATGTTTTTCTTCTTTCATTCATTCTTGTACTTTCTTCCAATGCATTTTTGTGCTTTTCGTTACGGTTTATTTCTACATTTCTTTGCAGGGTAGTTTCTGCAATTTCAAGCGACATTTACCATTTTACTATGCTTTTTCGGCATCTTATCTGGCATCTTTTGTACCTGCAAAATGATCTAGTGTGCTTTGTCTCAGACATTTTTTATGCATTGATTTATTTGCGTTTGCGGCCTCCATTTTTTCGTTTGTCATGGTCACGAGCATTTGGTTGCCAATTCGAGCTTCTCCCTAGTCCCAAAATAATCTGATTTTGGAGTTCTTTATTATTGTGAGACCTCTGGTAAAATATCATGGCTCATGTTGCAAGATGTTTTGAGTATATGCATAAAGGAGAAAAAAAAATGAAGACTCACATTAGTTTTATTTAGAATGTTTTTCTTTGTTACTTTTGCTTTGAATGTTTTTCTGTCTATGTTAAAATGAATTGTTTTAAAAGAACTTTTCATATATTAGTATTTTGAGGTTCATTTCAATTTTAATATTTTATATAAATTTTTTTGTTTCAAATAGTTAATTTTTTTAATTGATTGATCTTCTCAATATTCTATAGTATTTTATTTTTAAAGAATTATGTTTGTGTAAATTATTTTAATATTATCTCTAGACATTATTCTACATATTTACTTTTTAAAGATAAGTATGCTAGTAATATTCTTGTATAAAATAGATATTATAGTTTTTAGAGATTAACTTTTTCTATAGGTATTGTAATATGAAATGAAATCATGGTTCTATCTGAAAGGATAATAAAATAAAATTTGACATATAACATCCTAAATTTTAGGAAGCAATTTCAAAAGTTTGAGTCATTAAGATGGAGCGGCGAGGAGTGGAGTGAATGTTTGAGTACATAACAGTAAATTGCAAGCTTTCTAGCTAGCCTTTAGCTAGCAAAACCCTGACAGTGATGCTAAATGAAGGACATAATGTAGTTTTTAAGGATAGTAGGGCGCATGTGGGTTAGTCTTTTGCAGACCAATAAGCTGGGGACAATGGAATAATCTTTTGCGGACTAAGAAGCTAAGGACAATGGAACTGCTGAAAAAAATTAGGAGGTATAGGTGGATGTTGGGGGAATGATAACCTTTGGCAAGGTTGTCAAGGGAGATGGCATGTCTAAAAAGAACCTTTCAAGCTAAACTAGTGATGAAAATATTTTAAAATATGGTGGGTCAAACCTGGTTTCTAAGGCTGAAAATAAGGTAGCCAAAACTAAAGATAGTGGGAATGGTTTAATTTTGAGAAATGGGGGCTTAAATTGTAGATTAAATAAATCCTGGGCATCTCCTTTTGTGATTAAATCTACAATAAATCTTTTTAACCCCAATAGATAATATCTAGGAGAGCCCAAGAATGGTAAATTTTCTACTTAAGTACCTGAATCTATAATTGACCATAACATTTCTTTAATGACTCTTTCATTAGTCGGAAAGTTTATAGGTACCTAACCCAACATAGAAGTCATAAGAGATTATGTTAGGAGAAAATGGAGGTTTAAAGGTTGGGTGGAAGTTTTGACTCTTGCAAAGGTTTTTTCATTTTCTTTTTCCTGTAAAGAGGGTATCTCTACTATTTTATTTTGGGGGGGCTTGGGTTATCGATAAATCCTCTTTGGCTCTAAATAAATAGACACATAACATGGATTTACCCCATACTATCTTTGAGGTTCTTCTTGTTTGGGTGCAACTCACTAGATTACTTATAGAGTTCTAGAATGAGGACATTTTTAGAGGACTTTCTATCTCTTTTATGGAACTTCTCTCCATAGACCCAAGGACCATAGCTAAGAAGAGGTTGGTTTTTTCTATAAGTTGTGTTGGTATTTATTTTCTTATTTATGTGTTTGATTGTCTAGCACTTTTTTAACATCAATATTTTAGATCACACTTCATCATCCATCACCAGGATGAAAGAGAGCTAAGGGGAAGAAAGAATACAGATTACTGACCTAACACACAAAGAGAGAGAGAGAGAGAGAGAGAGAGAGAGAGAGAGAGAGAGAGAGAGAGAGAGAGAGAGAGAGAGAGAGAGAGAGAGAGAGAGAGAGAGAGAGAGATCCCTAAAAGGCATAAGTGATGACTGAGAAAAGAGAATTAAGGATAATGATATGAAGGAGAGGACCAAAATAAAGAAAAAAGGAAAGATAGGTACAAGATTTTTAGCCAAAGGGGGAGAAAGGAGTCAGGGACAAAGATAACCCAAGGCAAGCAAGAGACCTACAAAGACCCCCAAAAAGACACTTAGACAATGAAATCTACCTATCTTTCCTTTTTTCTTTATTTTGGCCCTCTCCTTCCTATATTTATCCTTAATTCTCTTTTCTCAGTCATCCCTTATGCCTTTTAGGGATCTCTCTCTCTCTCTCTCTCTCTCTCTCTCTCTCTCTCTCTCTCTCTCTCTCTCTCTCTCTCTCTCTCTCTCTCTCTCTCTCTCTCTTATTTTTTTCCTTCCTCTTTTTTTTTTTTTCTTTTCCTTGTTCTTTCTTTTCTCTTTTTTATTTTTTGTGTCTTCCAATTTGGGGTTGATTTGTTGCCTTTTAGTTTGTTCTATGTGTTTTTTATATTTTCTTGTTTAGTTTGTTCTCTAACTTCATTAGTGTTGCCAAAATGAGAAATGAGTGATAAGATAAGCTAATTAATTCAATTCCAAATAGAAATGCTCAAATTAACTTCTAAATTTCCTTTCTACCTATAATTCTCAAGAGGTTAGATGCAATTCTCAAATTTTTGGATTGATTTATGCCTTGCTTATATAGGATTTTGCAAGGGTAGGGGGTGTAGTTGAGTTGATCATGATTAGGCTTCAGTTGAGTCTTTGGTTCCACCCTTTGAAGACAATTTAAATATTGTGTCCTCAAAGCTTGGGACAAGAAGACAAGATGAGTGGACAAGATGCTCCTTCAATTTGAGTGATTGAGATTGAATTTGTCTTGATCCATGTGAGCTCTTTTCTTTAATCCTATTGGTCGAGGCTTTTTCCTCTGATGTGGTGTTGAGAGAAATTAGGATTTAATCAATTTATTTTAATTCATTTATTTAGCCAAGTGTACCCCTTGAATGGGTCAATTTTGATTTAATTCAAACTATTCAATTAATTAGATTAATTGCACATTGATTTGATTTATCATGATTTGATTAGTTTTAATTGATCTTTTGGCTCTTGATTTTGATTTATATTGAATTAGAGCTTGATTTTAATTTTGATTGGCTAAATGCTCATTATGATTCAATTTCCTTGATTTTGCCTTGATTTGCCTTGATTAATCACTTGAATGATCCTGTCCACTTTTAGGTGATTACAAATGCCCCTCTTTGAGTTGACATGCGAAGCGTGCCGATTCAAACAATGTCCTGATCCAACTGATGAAAGGTCTTCATTCTGTCGATGGTCGATCTTGATGTTTGATATGAAATGTTGATATTAATGATGTTTGATGTAGTTCTGATTTTAGTGTCCTGATTATCGATCTGATGTTAGAACACTGATTTGATACCTGATTTGGCATGGTTTGATGTTTGATGCCCCTTTCGATTGATTAACAAAAAATTTCTTGATAAAAGCTTACACTCTGATTTGATGGTCGTTGTCCTAATTTTGATGATGATGCTGATGATTTTGATTATCCAAGTATATGCCCCCTCAGAAATGAAATGAAATTTGATAGATTTTTTAAGAATTTTGACGTTTTAGGTCATTTTGCATTAATTGGGTCAATTTATAATGAATTTCAATTTCATTTCCGATAATGTTTTCATGTTTTTTTAATGATAAATGCTCCTGATTTGAAAAATTGATGAAAAATTTGGATCCCCGGGCCCCCTCTGATCAAAGATTGCCTTTTTAGGTCAAAGATACCCTTTTTAGGTCAAAAGGTTTATATATAGGGGTGAAAAAGTCTTCTTGTACTATTTATTTTCACTTTTACTTTTGACTTTCTTTGACTTCCTGACGATGTCAGTCCTGATACATGAGCACAAATTTGAGCATGGTCGACGGTATCAGCAGCCACTGAACTACGGACCTTTGGTGAGTGCCTTAACCTCTTGGTTTTATCGATTTATGCTTGTAAATTAAAAAAAATTTGAATTTTTCATGATAACACTCCCTTTTTTCCTTTTTAATTCCAAATAGCACTTTTGCATATTTAAATGGTGCTTTTATCCTTCAAGTAACGCTTTTGCATTTTTAACCAGTGCTACAACATTTTGAAACAGCGTGTTTACATGCCTATTCTTGGCCCTAGACTACTTTTGCCTTGTCAAATAGCATGTTTGCATTTGATTTCACTTTTTCCATTTAGATTAGTGCTTATGAATTTTAAAATAGTGTATTCAAATAGTTTTATTGTGTTTTCCTAAAGTGGCACTTTTGAGCTGTTAAGTAGCACATTTACACTTTTAAACAGCGCATTCGCATTTTAGCACTTTTAAAGCTTTAAATAGCTTTTACCCTGCTAGAAAAAAATTTAAACTGCCATCGTCCACTTTGCAATTTATTCAACATCATCGATCATATGATTGGTTAAGGTAACAAACTTGATGTTATAGCGAGTCGAAAGATGTCAGTATGAGTCAGTCATAGTTTGAATGTTTGATTGTCAATCTATATTTAGATGATGGTTGATGATAAATTTTCTATCCTCTCTGAATAGACTCAGGAAAATTGATTGTGGTTTGATATTTGTAAATGTTGTATTGACTTAGGATGATCCAAATGATAATTGATTTCAAAATTGATGTTATTGAACTTGCTTTGTGTAGGCTATGCTCAAGTTATTAGGTGTTTGTGGTTCGTATCCCTTACCCATGAGTATGATCCAAGACCTGAGTGTGGCTGATTGTAGACATATTAGTTTGTGTGGTTTATCTTTCCTTCTAGCTCTACCTTGATTCCAAGTGAATCAGGGTTTGATCACTGCTATGGTTAAGCGATGACACTCAGACCATAACACCTTTCATTTACCTATGGGTGAGATGACGATCACCTAGAAGGATGTTTATCGTATCCTTCATTTGTTGACTAGAGGAGATTTGGTTTATTATGATTCTGTATATGATGGGTCAAAATGTCAGCGGGTCTTTCTGGATCTGACCATTGGATGATCATAACCAGTGGACCCAATTTCTTTCTTTTCCAGTGCTACTAGCAATCTTAGGTACTCTGATTGGTGGGTTCCTGCTTCAAGACATATGTAGTCATGGATTTGTAGTCGGATGGGGTCCTATCCTTGAGGACTTGCTGGTGCATCCTCAGTGATTTGATTGGGGATCCTATGTATTAGCTCATTTGTATCATGAGTTACATACAGTTGTTTATAGATGATCTTCCATGCTCACTGCAGGAATGATCTTATTACAGCTTTGGACTTGGGAGCACATCCCAATGACACAACCTATCATAGCACGATAGTGAGATCAGAGTTGGCCATTCACCTAGATGTATGAGGGCATGGTGATTTAGACCCATATGGGTAAGCTAGATTATTGGTGTCGTGTCATCGCCGATATGGATGCTGTGGTCTAGAGGCCATATGTGGGATGTGAGGCTTTGCCCGAGGATGACTATGAGTTACCTTATATTTTTTTCCCTTGATGGATGATTGGGAATTCCACTTATATTATTGAGAGATTCTACTTTAGGAGAGTATTGCGTCAGTATGGGTGTAGACAGGGTATACCACAGGGAGTAGCGATGTATGCTCGAGTGTAGGTAGATAGATTGTTGTGGGGTCCCTATGTTCATTATGGGATAATAGTCAGAAAGATTCAAGACCTTGGGTACCTATCTTGGTCAATGTGAGAGCATGTGATGGATGCTAGGATCACAGAGGATTATGATGAGTGGTTGCATCAGTACCCATTTCTAAGATTTACTAATCATGCTGAGAGAGTTCTAGGTATTGATGAGCTATCAGATGGTGATGATGATGATGCAGGAGATGAGGGAGATGATGTAGATGATGGAGATGGTGGGAGAGGTGGGGATAGGATTAGAGCATGACATGGATGATGGGGTCGTCAGACAGTCAGAGCAGGCAGAGTACTTATTCCAGTGATTGTTGTTGATCCTATCCCTCCTAGGGTTGATTAAGTTTGAGGTTGTACATATAGAGGACTCCATTAGGTTGATAGGAATCTAGCTGTGAGACAAGGTCAACATAGAGCTAGACGACAAAAAGAGGTTGATGTAGAGGTTTCACAGGTTTTACTTGATCAAGCACAGGGTCCTCCTGCTCAACGAGTTATACCACAAATTATTCTAGAGGCTTCCTCTCCACAGGCACCTGCTTCTACTTTGATGCCATCATCTTCTTCAAGTCCATCTTCTTCACATTTTTTTTCATCTTTATTAGATCTATCTTCTTCCATTCCTTCTTCTTCTATACCTCTACCACAGTCTTCTGCAGCACATGCTCCTGAACCAACTTTAGCATGAGATTTTATATCTCTTCAGACTTAGATGTCAATGATGCAGCAACAGGTTACTCAGATGAGTTTGATGATGCAGACCTTTATGGCCACAATGAGTCAGCAAGGATTACAGGCGAGCTCGAGTCATCCTCCAGATAGTACTCCTGGTCCTGATGGTGGAGATGGTGCTGGTCATTCAGCCAATTGAGATATATGATATGAGATACTTTAGATTATTTGATGATATACATGATCTCATTCCTTTATTGATATTGAGACATTGGACTCTATTGTATCATTTGTGATTCCTTGAGGTTGTTCATGCTTATACTTTGATACTTTGATTTACTTTGATTTACTTTGATAGACTTTGACTATCTGGATATTTGCATTTATGATCTTTTGATGGACTATGATATCCTACTGATTTTATGATGATGTTAGGATAGACTTTGATACTCAGTTTTGATATATTTCACTATATATGATGTCATGATGTGTTGGATTTCCTTTTCAGGTTTTTTAGCATGATATGCAAATCTAGATCCTTCTATATCCTATATGCTTTGTTTTTATGCTTTTCAGATGTGATTTTTGAAATGTATGCACATGTTCTAATGATGCTTAAATGGTTGTCTTATGTATGACATAGAATAAATGGATGAATGCAATGATATGGGTTCTAATGATTAATGCTTTATTTCTTATGGATATAATAATATACAAATGGATTAGATGGTTGTAATGGATAATGTGTATGAATGCAATGTGATATGGATACTTAATGGTTAACGATCCTAGATGTTTATATGTGATATAGATGAATGATATTGAAATGCAATGATGTAATGGATATAATGATGTAATGATTTATGATTATAATTAATTTAATGGTAATGATGGTACGTGACTGATGCAATTTAATGCAATGATTTTAAAATGATGAAATACAATGAACTTAATGGTTTAAATGATGCAAACACTTAAATGAATATAAGATAAAGTGAATGTAGTGAAGATGATTTCAATGATTTAATGTAATGTAATGCAATGGTGATAAATGATCCTAACACATGCAAGTGAACTAATGAAATGCACTTTTGTTTTTATTTTTGATTTCCAAACACTCGACCACATATAGTTTTTGATGATCCTTTGATTTTTGATTTGACCACACCCGCTTTTGTTTTTGTCATTTTGTTTTTTCTCTTGCAATCATAAACTAAGAAAGAAAAAATACATGAAATGCATTTAATCTTAAGATGTATGCAACTAATTGTCATTAATAAAAAATTTGGAGCTTATATTCATCATTGAGCAATTTTTGGAATCCCCATTTTAATACAACCATCACTAGTTCAACCATGATGATATGAATACTTTTTGCACCTCTTGTGTTTTTCTTTCCCATCTCTTTTCTGGTCCTAACCAGTTTTCTTCCCATTTTCCCTTCTTTTCCCTTTTCGCTTGATTCTTGGGATTCTCTAGCAAAAGTAGGTCACCTATTTGGAATGTTCTTGACTTGATGTGCTTGTTATACGTCCTTGACATTCTATTTTGATATACTTTTAAGTGATCAATTGCTTGTTTTTGTTTCTCATCTAGAAGTTCTAGTTCATGCAACCTAGAAACTCTATAATCCTCTTCACTTATCAAACCATGTAAAGATACCCTTAATTATGGAAGTTCTACCTCCAAAGGTAAAATTGCTTCTGTTCCAAAGACTAAGGAAAAAGGCGTAGCTTCTATTGGCATTCCAATGTTGGTTCTATAAGCCCATAAGGTCGAGTTTATTTTGATATGCCAATCTCTACCTGAATTGTCCACTGTTCTCTTCAATATCTTCAAGATGTTCTTATTTGTTGCTTCGGCTTGTCGATTACCTTAGGGGTAATAGATTGAAGATGAGTGATGGATCATGTGGAATTTTGTGCATAATTCCTTTAGGTCTTTATTTTTTAAGTGCTTGGCATTATCCGTTATGATGGCATGAGGAACACCATATCTACATATTATGTTGTTTAAGATAAACAAAGATATCTACTTTCCCATTGCAGTTGATAAGGGTACAACTTCCACTGATTTGGTAAAGTACTCCATTGTCATGATAATGAATTTATGACCATTTGAGGATGGTGGATAAATAATTCCTATTAAATCTAGACCCCATTGATAAAATGAGCAAGTTTTTTTCATCAGATGGAGCTCTTCTATGGGTACATGTATCAAGTTTCCATGAAATTGACACTTTTTACAAGGTTTAGCAAAGTGACAGGCATCTTTCTCCATCGTAGGCCAAAAATATCATATCCTAAGAATTTTCTTATCTAGGGTTAATCAATTTGAATGTGATCCATAGATTCCCTCGTGGATTTCTCGCAAGACTTTATCCGATTCATATTTTTCTAGACATCTAAGAAGCATTTCATCTAAAATCTTATGATACAATGTTTCGGTTATTAAGGTATAACGAACGGCTTGGCAGATGAAGATCTTCTTTTGCTTCCTGGTTTGGTTTATGGTGAGGATTTGATCTTTTAAGTAGGTGTAAGTAGGTCCATACCAAGGTGAGCCATGTGTATTTAGAAAACAAATGGTATGAGGATGAGTAGGGTCAAATGTAGGTTGTTCCACTTCATCTACTAGGAATTCATATCTAGTGCTTTGATCTGGTATTTGTAGAAGTGATGCCAAAATTTCCATTGCATCTGTTGCTTTGTTCTTTTCTCTCGGCACTTTCTAAAATGTAATAAAAGTGAAGTACTTAAGATTTTCCACCATGTTCTTATAAGGTACCATCTTGTCATCTTTTGTCTACTATTCATCATTAATTTGATTAATGACAAATTGTGAATCTCCATAAACCTTTAGTTCTGTCACCTTCCATTCTAATGCTAACTTGTTTCCAATGACCAAGGCTTCATATCCTACTATGTTATTAGTGCATGGAAATAGCAATTTATATGACTTTGTAATTGTAGATCCTTGAGGAGTGATTAAGAGTATGCCTGCTCCTGATCCATGTTGGGTGTATGAACCATCAAAATATAGTTGCCATGTCTTTGCCTCAACATTCACAATCTTAGAATCTGGGAATTCTACTTGAATTGGATGATCATCTTGTAGTGGTGATTCTACTAATTGGTTAGAAATGAATTGTCCTTTGATAGATTTGTGGTCTACATACTCAATGTCAAATTCACTCAACACCATGACCCATTTGGCTAGCCTTCCATTTAATGTTGTTTTGCTAAGTAGATATTTCAAAGGATCGATCTTTGCAATGAGTCTTATTTTATGATCTAACATACAGTGGCATAGTTTTTGGGAAGTAATAACTATAGCCAAACATGCCCTTTTGATGAATGCATAGTTCAACTTGTATTTGACCAAAGTTCTACTTATGTAATATATTGCCTTTTCTTTGCCTGATTCATCTTCTTATGCCAAAAGTGCCCCCAATGAATGCTCTATTGCTAAAATATATAAGATCAAGGGTTTGCCTCTGATAGGTGGCATCAAATTTGGAGGGTTCATGAGGTATTTCTTCAACATGGTGAAAGCTTCTTGACACTTCTCATCCCATTTGAAAATTGTATCTTTATGGAGAATTTGGGTGAAGTTATGACATTTTTCCACCAATTGGGATATAAATCTCCTAATGGATTGAATTCTTCCTTTTAATGACCTCATTTGGCTTATGTTTCAAGGTGATTCCATCTCCATGATGGCTATGACTTTAGCTAGATCTACTTCTATCCCTTTCGTTGATACAATGTAGCCTAGCAGTTTCCCTGATTGGACCCCAAATGCACACTTTTTTGGATTGAGCCTTACTTTGAATTGCTCTAATCTGAGAAAAATTTTCTATAAAATTGGTGGATGCTCCTCTCTTGAATGATATTTTTCTAATATTTCATCTACATAATCTTCTATGAACTTATGCATCATATCATGGAATATCGTTGTCATGGCTCTTAGATATGTTTCCCTGACATTCTTTAGACAAAAGGGCATAAAATTCCAGAAAAATGTTCCCCATGCACATGTAAATGGTGTTTTATCTTGGTCCTCAAGTGCTATCTTAATTTGGTTATAGCCACTAAATCCATCCATAAGTGAAAACATGGAATATCTTGCTATTAGGTGCACAATGGTGTCTATGTTTGGAAGAGGAAAATCATCTTTAGCACATGCCAAATTTAGATCTCTAAAATCTATGCAAATCTTGATGGAATTATCTTCTTTTGAAACTGGCACTATATTTTAAATCCATTGGGCATAATCAATGGCCCTAATAAATCCCACTTTTAGCAATTTCTCCAACTCCACTTTTACTAGCAAGGCTATATGTGGATGCATTTTCCTTAGCTTCTGTTTGACTGGTTTGGCTCCTTCTTTGATATTCAAGTGATGCATAATTATATTTGGGTCCAATCCTGACATATCATCATATGACCATGTGAAGTTGATTTTTTTTCCTTCAAGAATTTGATTAATTCTTTTCTCTATTCACTAGATAAGGATGTCGCTAGGTGTATGATCTTTGGCTCAGTTTCTGACCCAATGTTTGTCTTTTTGGTAGGCTCGATCAAAATTGAAGATCTCTCTTCATAATGTTCATGTAAAGCATCCAAACTTCCTTCCTTAGGTGCCTCAATTGGGTTTTCACCTTCAGAAACATCCTTTATTTATTTTTCTTTTCAATCTAATGCTGCCACAATGTAGTTTTCAACACTAGATTATTTTCCTTTTTTCCTTTTTTCATTTTTTTCATGTTTAGGTGGATTGAAAGTTTGGATACTCCCCTTTATCATTTCCTCATGATATTCCATATTAGAAGAAGGTTCAACCACACTAAGGTATTGGGACACCACATTGTCATTCAAAAAGGTTGGGAGGATGGTTGGTTCAATGGAATCCTATTCGATTAATTTTAGGTATATGAGAGTTAAGGGATCAATGCTTTGGCTTGGTTCAAAGGGATTTAGGGATAAGACCACTTTTGATGGTTCGTACATTGTATCATTCAATTCTATGACATGTGCTTCTTCGAGATGCTCTAGAGAACTAGGATCAAAATCCCCCTCACTAGAATCTTCTAAGGTTTCCGTTGGATAGAAATCTTGTAGACTAAACCTAGGATTTGATTCTTCTATAGTAGGTCTCCATGATGATGTGTAGGGTTCTCCTATTTATCTCAATTTCTATACTTGGTACATTATGTATGACCACTTGGTTTGAACTTGATGCTTGATTCTGATTTGGTGCTGAAATGCATGATTTTCCTTTGTTAGAGGTGTAGGTATGAATAAATCAATACCCTTATCATGGCATGACTCACTTGACAATGAGTCACATTCCCATTGATTAGAATCTTCATCACTATGGGATTCTAATTGCAATATCTGATCATAGAATTTAATAGTTCTTTTGTGTGTACCTTGTTCTAAGTACCTTAATCCTATATTTTCCTTGCTATCTCGCCATGTCATTTCAATTGGCTCTATAAGTCCTTCATTCTTGTACCCAAAGGTCCTTGGCCTTTGTATCCCATATTTTTCATTATTTGGAATCCTTTCCCATATTGATGTGTGGGAATGCTAATACTTTGGATACCATTTTCTTGGGCACTTGACTCCTCATCTTTATCATCTTGATCCATGGGGGATGATGTGCTGGCCCTTAAAAAGTTGTCATTATATTTATGGGGTAGATTTGGGGGTCTTCCATATGAATTTGGAGATAAGGGTAGGTCCATCATGGACAAAGAGTATTCTCCTACACCCTTTTGCTTGATTTTACATTGTTTATCAAAATTTCTCATCATTTGGTCCATCTTTTGGTAATGCTCATCTCTGGTGTATATTTGGATGGCTTTATCTTTTTCTTCTTTCTTCTTCTCATGTGTATTCTCCTCACTAACCTTTTCCTTTCCCTTTGTCGATGTAGCTAGGTTAGTGGGCCTTTGGATGTCTTCAACAACAATTTCACTTTCCATCTTTTCCTTTCCTTTTAATAATGGAATGTCCTTGGTGTTAGGATTAATAGTCCACAATACAACTAAGTGGGGGGGGCGGTGAATTAGTAGTATGACAGAATATTAAACTTTAAACTTTAAGCTTATCAATATCAAGTCCAATGAACACAATGAATTCCAACACAATAACACAATATTTTGGTTACGGGGAAACCCTGTTAAAGGTAGAAAACTTGGTGGGAATTAGCACCCACTAATGATGTTCTGAGAGTATAGTAAT
This sequence comes from Chamaecyparis obtusa, assembly GCA_027943335.1. Taxonomy (NCBI): domain Eukaryota; kingdom Viridiplantae; phylum Streptophyta; class Pinopsida; order Cupressales; family Cupressaceae; genus Chamaecyparis; species Chamaecyparis obtusa. The sequence goes on from BSBK01003080.1 coordinate 83,155, forward strand.
CCTTGTTAGAAGATATAGCCCTGTTAGGAGCTTATTGAAATGTTATAGTACATATTCCTTGTTAGAGGATAGACCCCATTGGGAGTGAAGAACAAAGAGGGATCACTACCTAAAGAAGGTTAAGTCCACCTTCTAAACTCACTAGTTCTCAACAAGTGTATATGAAGAAATACATAATCTTTTGAACTCTTTGCCAGAAACTATCTTTGCTTGATCATTTCCAATGAAGTCCACCAATAATCCTCTACTCTATATGTAGCAGACACAAGTTTGCAACCTCCTTATATCATACTTATCCCATCCATGTCTCTTCCAAAGAAAAGACATTTTATTTATACCTTATTACATTTTACCAAGAATAGGTCGGCCCATAAGGCTTTCCTAATTACACACAATTACATAAGCCCTTGCTAAGATACACATGGTATCACAAACATGTTTACAATGATTACATTACAACAATTAAAGACTGAAATCCTTGAATTATGCTTTCCAAACAAAACACATGCTCCATTCCGTGAGTCAGCTTCATAATAAGCCATCGCTAGAGCACATGCCACAGATGATGTCACTAATCATTCCATACATTGTGTTGACCAATGAATATCTATTAGTACCTCTTCCATCATCCTTCAAGATCGCATACCTTGAATCCAATCCTTCTTAAATCTATACCAGAAACTCTAAGACTAAATCTGTCAATTCTCACTGTCACAGTCCAGTGACCAGTCTTTACCAAAATAGTTGTATCTTCCTTAATATACATTCATTAATGATGCGATCTTAGATGTAAGATCACAACACCAATCTGAGCCCTCGTCTGACTTCACAACATTTGAAACATCTATACACCTTCCTTACATAGTGATTACCATCCTGGTTCCTTCATAGAAGCATATGTTGACATCAGTGACAAAACACAAATGACAACAGTGAGTGCCCATTTAGTAATGTAGTGATTAAAAATATTAAATGTCTCAATCACCACGCATGCATTAGCAATATCCAACACTTGGAACTTTTCCCTTGCTCTATTCATTTATGTATAGACCCTTCTATATTATGCAGGACTAAAGAGTCATTGATAGGCTTCATGTTGTTACAATATTGAAATGGGTTTGAGTCCCCACTTACCATAATCTCTTGACCTAGATAAGGGAATTTTAAACGTTAGTGGTCAGTAGAAGGTATGACCTACATTTCATGAATCCATGACCTCCCTAATAAGATATTGTAGGTCAACTTTAGGTCCAACACTTGGCATATGGTCTCTTTTTGCATGGGACCAACTCTAATGGGAAGTACTATGACTCCTTTAGATGCTCTTTCTTTGTCATCGTAGGCTTTGATGGTTATTTTCTTCTTTGGGTCAATAGCCTCCTGAAAAAAATCCTAGGGCTTTTACTAAGTTTAGGGTACAAATATTTAAGCCAGCTCCTCAAACAATAAGAACTCTTTTCAATCTACATTTGTGAATAAGGACTTTTATATGCAAAGGCAATTTTTGAGGATGATTAAGTGACATGTCATCTTGCTCAGAAAAAGAGAGGCAATGAGGTACAATGAGGTGTCCCATCATGTTTTGAAATTTATCTACCTCCAAGTTTAGAGGCACATTGGTCTCCAAGAGGGCTTTCTCCAAGATATCCTTATGAGTTGGTGATAATTTAAGAAACTCAAGAATAGAGATTTGAGTGGGAGTTCATTTCAATTGATCAACCAAATTATATTGCTTAGATGATGAAGATGAGGCTTGGTTTGGTAGAACAATTCTTGGAGCATTTCTAGGTAGAGATTTTAGAAGCTTTCCCCCTAGTGACAACATTAGATGATGCTTCTCTTGATTTCTCCTTTATCATGATAACATTTATAGTATTGTCCTCTTCACTTAGAGTATTGATTGTGTTGTTGTAGGTATGAAAAAAGTTCACTTCCTCATTACCTCTTTTTTTATTTTGGTTGTTGGCATTAGATGACTCACCCTTTTCATGGTCTAGAAAGGGGTTCTTGAAGGCTGTATGATCCTCATTGTTTTGAGGCCCTTCAATTTTGATAGTTCCATCATCTATTAGGTCTTACACTAAGTGTTTTAACTTCATGCATTTGTTGGTTTTGTGACCGTTATTTCAATGATACTCACAATGGTGAGAATCATTCCACCAATTATGTTTAATTTGAGGTTCATAAGGTCTCAAATCAGGTAATGTGATAATCTTATTAGCAACCAAGGTTCTTAATGCGTTCTCTAAGGGTTCACCTAAAAAGGTGAATTTTCTCTTTTGATATGTGGAGAAAAAAGGTTTCGGCTTATTCCCATCGGCATTATTAAAAGGATTATTATTAGAGTTGTTGTTGGGATTATTAGAATTATTGTTGGAATTATTGGAATTAAAGGGAGCTTTCTTCATTTGATTGACATTGTATGAAGAATTAGCTCCAATTGATAAGTTAAAAGGGGTTGCCTTTAAATTGTGGGCCTCCACAACTCAATCGTTCACAAGATTTTTGTTATTATTTTTTAACCATAACTTACATTTATCATTGTGATTATTGGCCCCTCTATTATTAACATAATTAGATACATAATGGTTATTGTTGTTTTTGGTATTGGATTTATTGTATTTAAACAATTTTATCTTTCCTCTTTTTACCAATATGTCTTCAATCTTGATCCCATTTTTGATAATTTTTTCAAATGTTGGGGGACATTGAAGTTGTAATTGGTAATTCATCTCCATGGTCAAATTGTTTGTAAATATTTCCATCTTCTCCTTCTCAGGGATACTTCATAGATACCTAGGAAAAATGGTCCTCCACCTTTGTAGGAATCCTACGAAGGATTCACCATCTTTCTATTTGGTTTCACACAATTTGAGCATTGTGATTTCATGATCAATATTATAGGAGCAGTGGGTTACAAACTTAGAGGCTAATTCCTCAAAGTTCTTTATTCCTTGTGGGAGTTTAGAGAACCATTCCATGGTGGGACCTCCCAAGCTCCTAGGAAAAAGTCTCATTAGGTACGTAGTGTTGTGCATGAACTGAATGCTTAAGGTACAAAACTCCCTTAGATGATCCTGTAGCTCTATTTTACCCATATACTTATCATATTTAGGAAAAATAGTATTGAAGGGAAAAGGTGCCATGACCAAGCTTTTTTTGAAAGGAAAAGGACACAAAGCTTCAATAGAAAAGGGCTTAGGTTCGGTCGCCTTTTTCATGGAATCAATTTATTCTTAGAATGTTTTTAATTGTCTAGTCATAGCATTCATGGGGTTATCTTCTTCTTGATCCTTCTTAAGTTTCTCTATATCATAGTCATGTGGGAGCTTTACCCCCGCTTGGGCTAGGTTTAGGAAAAATTTCTCCCTATCCCTATCTATCAATTTCTCCATGACCTCAAGAAAATCATTATCTTGGGCTACTCTATCAACTTTTTCTTTGAGAGTTTCTTTAGGAGGTTGATTAGCATTATTTGTGTTATTGTTGTTCGCTCCATGGTGGTAATCATGAAACGTGGATTTTCTATCCATTTCTTAAAGTCTTTCTTCAAATAAATTTGGGAGAATATCCCCTTGATCGTGATCGTTGAAAAGACTTTGGTATTCAAATTTGCAGACTTCATTAGCAATGCAAGTGCTATCTCCTTGTAAAGATACCCTAAGTTTGTGGGACCATGTGGAAACTACCATCCAATAATGTTTGATTCAAATTGGTCCTTTGATTTTATAATTATTGATTTATATTGAAGAGATTAAAAATGTAAGATGAGCTTTCAATGTATATCTCTTTCACTTGTTTTATGTATTTCCAAACACAAAAATTATGCATACACTTGTTTCTTTTTACCTACTACACAATAAGTGTTTGATTTTGAAAGTACTTTATCAGGGGTTTTGCACAAAAAGACACTTCAAGCAATCTACATAGCTCAAGATTGGTTCGTAAACATGGCTCTATAAGGTAGTCTTTGCTAATTTAACAAGGTTTTAGTCAATATTCCGCTCAAAATAGATATTAAACTTTCATCCTCCAAGTATATTAGGAGGCTTCCCACCACCAGGATGTTGGAGTTTTGCGCAATCCGTGAGGACTACTCGAGGAAGTTCAAAAATTTAGTATCCTTTTGTCACACACCCCATTAATGATGCATGCATTTTCTTTTATAGTGGGTTGGATTATTGTGGAAAAAGAAAGTGTATCCCACTTTGGGCTATCCCTCTCACCAGCCTCGTTAAGGAAAATTCTCAGGAGGCAAGCCTGACTATTGATCTAACATGTTCATTGGAAAGCAATAAAATGGAATAGAGAAATAGGTTGTGGGAATTTGGTTCACCAAAAAGGTGAACATCATATCCCTATCCACTTCTTTATCCCCAAACATGATTAACAAGGTTCAATTTCCAACCCACTAACTAAAGGGATTCGAGTATTTCTACTCTCTTCCACAAAAAAGGGGTTTTTCAATTTAGTGTTTAATTTGCTCAACCTTTCTTTTTAATCAAATAGTTTAACACTTTTGGCATTTTGATTCACTAATAAAAGTGAAGAGCATAGGCCTAATGTTAAACTTTTCAAAAAAAGATAGGCTGTTTTAAATTACTAAATTTTAAAAATAGCAAAGCCATAATTTAAGTACAAAAATAAGGCTTACCTTTTCCTTGTAGCTAGAAAAAGCTAGGGGCATTTTTGAGTGATTTTCATGTTTTAATGCTTACCTTGGAGATCGTTCCTTCCTAATGTGCTTTTCCTCTAACAAATTAGTCAACAAAACTAGCCAAAGTGAAGGAAACAAAGATAAAATTGAAGAAATCAAGCTAAACTTGAAGTTTAATCCTTAATTTCCAACTTCAAGAAAAACTTGATTTAAGGTGAAAATATCCAATTTAATGAAACAAATTTTGCCTTCTATGCTTCTACAAATTTAAGATAATGTTCATGTACCTTTCCTTCTTGTTCTGAATCCTCAAGAACAAGCATAATGTGAGCAATGTTCTCCTTTTTAATCTTCCGTGTCAAAGCCTTTCCTTCTTGATTGAATCTGCTCTCTGGCTTTTTTTACTTTTCTGTGATCAGTCATCCTGCAGAGACATTTAAATCATTTTTTGACAGTCAGATTATAAAAATTTGTAGTTTATTCAAAAGCATTGCATAAATGATTAAAAGAACTATTTTTGATGAATAGAGGTCTTTTCTATTAAAAATATTAAAGTACAATATTCACAAAAAGAGTTAGGGGAAAGAATCACCTCGCAAGTTCACATGGCACTTAGGCTGGAAACATACAACTATTCATCAAAAAACTATATAAACAAGAAACCTTCAAGCTACCAGAGCAGTTGTAGAAGAGTGAGGAGGATCTTTATCATCAGATTTCCCCAGACATTGGGCCCAAGTGTCTAATCAAGAACGGCCCAGCCATCTTCTGGATCATCTTTTTCCAATTCTCCTTCCTCCTGCCTAGGTGAGATAGCCAGCGCTAGGTGAGGGAACTTGTCTTGATTAGCAGGAATAGGGGCTGAAGGTTGAGAAAAAGTAGCAGTAGTGGAAGAAAGCACAGGAGGCCAACTAGAACCCGCATCCCTCCGAGGAGGACGAGAAGCGGAGCGATGACGCCATAAAAGCATTGTCAATCAAATTAAAAGTGCTATTTAAACTTTTAAAAGTGCAAAAATAGAGAGTAAAAGCACTAAAAAATTAAGAAAAGGTGTTTAAAAGTAAGTAAAAGAGTTGGAGAAATATGCAAATGTGCTCGGTAGTCAGGGAATAAGCACTAATAGAATATAAGATAGAAGTCAGAAGGAATTGAAAGTGATATTTCACTGTACAAAGACACACAAATTTTCCATGGAAGCACTGAAACAGTGCTCATAAGCATTGTTTAATTGCTCAAAAGTGTTTTTTGAAGTCTCAGAAGCGTTGTGCAAAATCGAGAGTTAAACATGCAAAAATTTGAACAAATATGAAGATAACAAGATTTTTAGAAAGTGAAGCCTATTGCCCCATGGTGGGCACCTTTTTGTATACTAGAAATAGTATCTTCATAGAATTAGTATTGTCAAATAAATCAAATAGAAACTAAATAACCACAATTAGCAACTCTATTTAGCAAATAAAGAATAATTAAGCATTCTATGGCTCTCTAACTAAGAGTGTTAATGGTGAAGCTCTCAACAAGCTTCCATTAATGACATTCCTAGAATGAGAAATGAGTGATAAGATAAGATAATTAATTCAATTCCAAATAGAAATGCTCAAATTAACTTCTAAATTTCCTTTCTACCTATAATTCTCAAGAGGTTAGATGCAATTCTCAGATTTTTGGATTGATTTATGAGTGATTTATGACTTGCTTATATAGGATTTTGCAAGGGTAGGGGGTTTAGTTGAGTTGATCATGATTAGGCTTCAGTTGACTGTTTGGTTCCACCCTTTGAAGACAATTTAAATATTGTGTCCTCAAAGCTTGGGACAAGAAGACAAGATGAGTGGACAAGATGCTCCTTCAATTTGAGTGATTGAGATTAAATTTGGCTTGATCCATGTGAGCTCTTTTCTTTAATCCTATTGGTTGAGGCTTTTTCCTCCCATGTGGTGTTGAGAGAAATTAGGATTTAATAAATTGATTTTAATTCATTTATTTAGCCAAGTGTCCCCCTTGAATGGGTCAATTTTGATTTAATTCAAACTATTCAATTAATTAGATTGATTTCACATTGATTTGATTTATCATGATTTGATTAGTTTTAATTGATCTTTTGGCTCTTGATTTTGATTTATATTGAATTAGAGCTTGATTTTAATTTTGATTGGCTAAATGCTTCTTGTGATTCAATTGCCTTGATTTTTCCTTGACTTGCCTTGATTAATCACTTGAATGATCCTATCCACTTTTAGGTGATTACAATATGCTCTTACAGAGTCCCTACAATTCTTGTCTTAAGATGACTTGTGTCGTTGGGAAGCAATCTTGCTAGTCTGAAGTTTACAATTTTAGGTTATAGGTCACCGTCCAACAATATATTGTTAGTTTTAATATCGCGATGGACGATGCACTCATGAAAATCTTCATGGAGATATGCCATACCATGAGCATTTCCCAATATAATGTGAAATCTTTCTTTCCAGCTTAATATCTTTTCACTTTGCCCTGCATTCAACCTGCTTTTTTTACAAAGAAAATGGGAGACTTTACAATAGAAAGGGGAAATGGGTTAAATTATGAACCAAATAATATTATGTCAAGGTTGTTGTTCTAAATTTACTCATAGACAAGAAACTTCTCTGGGCCTTGATTGCAGCATCCCAGCAAACACACAAGATTCCTGTGATGAACATTCGATACCAGCTTTACTTCACTTTTGAATTCTGATATCATGTGTGTAGATTGGTTTAATGTTAACTTCTTCACAACAAGACTTTCCATTTTTTAGCGTACCCTAAAAAGAATAAACCAAATTTTAGGTAATCAATCCCAATTGACATATATTGTTAGGCCTCAATTCGAGAATCCTCACCTTAGATACTTGGCCAAACCCTCCTTCTCCAATCTTGTTTTCTACACCAAAATTATTGGTATCTTTTCAAAGTATCTTGTAATCAAAATCTACTAGTCCATAGAGTTCCATTGCGGTTTATGTATTCACTAGTGCAAAAATTTGCGTAGATGAGGATTAGTTGCGTATATTAATATATTTTAGTGGTATACCAGTTTGAACAATGTTGATTTTTACCTTGTGTCTACGGTGGCTTCCCAAAATATGCCTGCACTCTCCGGTGAAAGAAAAAGATTGAGCTTAAGAGAGTGATGAGAATGACGCCTCCCACAACCCCAATTACTATCCATACTATAGAGCTTACTTTACTACCTCTGGAATATTTACAACGTAGAAATATCCATGCTTCCCATTAATAAATGATTAGTTATGTACAATTTCATATTAAATTCTTTAAATTAAACTTAATTTTTTGGGCGGTATGTTGAGAATAGTATAATTGAAAAAACAAAAATCAATTCCAGTTTGACATGGATTTGTACTAGGTTCAATCATTAAGAGAGTTTTTAATGAAATTGGGTTAAAATTTTCTAACCTGTGGACAAAAATTGTGCAAGATCAGTGGTGGCATTGTCTGAAAAGAAAGAGTATGTTGCATAACATAGAGAACATCCATGGTCTATGGATCCTCCCTCTGATTGAGCTACACAAGTTTCTATATTTGTCTGTGCTATGCTCAGGCAATTTGTGCACCCATCTTTAGTAAGAGATTTAAAACACTGGGCAAGTCCATAGATTGTTCTATTGGATGTGTCATTTCGAGACTATGCAATAAATAAGTTACTTGTCTTCATAGTTGCAGTACACATATTTCTTAATAAACTTTAACTTGTGACAGAAAATGAATAGGCATTGGTTCTGATGCTCTGGTTCCCACAAAGCTGTGAATTTCCATCAGTAGTACTTTATGTATAAAAATTGTTGCTCTGGTAATAGAGGAAGCAGCCGTCATAGATTGTTCTTCCACCTGACACATTGGATAAATTTTTAATTTTCTTCTCTATGGCCATGATGCACTCAACGCAATCTGACGAGCTATTATTAGGTTTGGTATATCGGTGTTGTCAAGTCTTTTCCACTGTGGGATATCCATGGCAAAATCTTCTTCAGGTAAGGTATAGTTGTGGATAAATTTTCCTAGTGTCCCCTCAGTTGTACAAACTAGATATAGAAAGGAGACCCTCCCATGAGTCCTCCAAAAAAAGTGCATCCTCACCATTGTTGATTTTCTCGGATAGACTTTTCCCTATAATGTATCTATAATCTATTATAAAGTTTCATATTTGAGATCCACTTGGGAGGTTTCTAAGTTTGAAAATGGCTATGGGCTGTCTTCCATTAAGGTATTTGTGGTGGAGTATTTTAGCCCATTTCAAGTTGGGTTTGTTAAGGAGATTCCATATTAATTTTGCCCCCAAGACATTGCTCTACTCTTTGATAATTTTGAACCATAGTCCTCCATATTCTTTGGGTGTACATAGAGACTCCCAGACTACTAGATGTATTTTATGTTGATCACTATTTCCTTGCTAGAAGAAAATTTTTAGGTGTTTATTGATTTCCTTTCTGCTTTTTGAAGGGAGGTGGAAGCATGACATCTGGTAAATAGGGATGGAGACTAATACTGATCTGATCATGTTGGTGTAATTAATTATTTACTAATTACACTTTACTTAAGTTTAATTAGGATAATGTATTTTCATATTAGTTTCCCTTGAGACACCTAGGAGTTTGTATTTCATTTTAGCACACGGTTAGGAGAATTTCCACTTTAGGTATGATAGTTGTCATCACATACCTCTTTGTGTGTAGGATCCACCTTTAGTGCTTTTATTACATTATCATCCTCTCATTGTTGCACATACTTTGATGCACAATGGAGGATGATCCACCTTTGGTGGACATGTGATTCTAGCTAGTGAGGTTGATAGTTTATCATCTCCTTATCATGTAGTCTTATCAAGTTGCCTATATATTGAGACATTCCTCCATTGTATATTATCAATCTATCTATTATTCATTATTATTTGATCATTTGATCATATCATATTTGTGCCTTGTGCTATCTCTTGAGCTTATAATCTTTAAATTTATTCTATTCCTTAGGCAAATTCTTACATGGTATCAGAGCAATAGGAGTCTTCATTGCATGGTCATTGGAGAGCCATTGTTGCTTCAACTTTTGGAGGGACAAGAACCAAATACGAGATCATCATTTTGTGGGAATGTTTTGAGAAACATCAGACCTCACCATTGTATCTGGGTGGCCTTTTTCATAAATTTGCCTATTTTGGGCAAAAGTCAAATTTGAGGAATTTTTTTTTGTAAACCGGACCTCTAAGGCCCGATCTACAATTGGGTAATACTTGTATACTAGAAATAGTATCTTCATAGGGTTAGTATTGTCAATAAATCAAAATAGGAACTAAATAACCACAAATAGAAATCTATTTAACCTAGAAATTAAAAATTAAGCACTCTATGGCTCTCTAACTAGGAGTGTTACTAGAGAAGATCTTAGCAAGCTTCCATTAAATGACAGACCTAGAATGAGAATAGATGATAAAACAAGCTAAATAGTTAAATTCCAAATTGAAATTCTAATTAACTCCTATATTTTCCTTTCTAGCTATAATTCTCAAGAGGTTAGATGCAATTCTCAGATTTGTGGATTGATTATGAGTGAATTTAGCCTTTCTTTTATAGGATTTGGCAAGGGTAGGGGCTGTAGTAAAGTTTATCAAGGTTAAGTTGGGGTTGAGTCTTTGGTTCACCCTTTGAAGACAATTTAAATATCTTGTCCTCAAAGCTTGGGACAAGAAGACAAGATGAGTGGAAAAGATGCTCTTTCAATTTGAGTGATTGAGATTCATTTTGGTTTGATCCATGTGAGCTCCTTTCTTTAAATCCTATTGGTTGAGGATTTTTCCTCCCATGTGGTGTTGAGAGAAATTAGGATTTAATTAATTGATTTTAAATCATTTATTTAGCCAAGTGTACCCCTTGAATGGGTTGATTTGATTTAATTCAAACTATACAATTAATTGAATTAATTGCATATTGATTTGATTTAACTTGATTTAAATGCTTTTGATTTTTATTTAAATTGAATTAAAGCTTGATTTTAATTTTGATTGGCTAAATGTTCATTTTGATCCAATTGCCTTGATTTTTCCTTGGTTTTCCTTGATTATTGACATGAATGATCCTATGCACTTTTAGGTGATTACAAATGCCCCTCTCTGAGTTGACATGCAAAGCGTGTCGATTCAAAGAATGTCCTAATTGAACTGATGAAATGTCCTAATTGATTTGATGGTCAATTTTGATGTTCGATCCAAGATGAAGATTATGATGATAAGACTAATTTGATTGCATTGTTCTAATGATTGATCTGATGATAGATCTGTGATATGATACCTGATTTGATTCAATTCAATGTTTGATGCCCCTTTCAATTGATAAGCGAAATTTTTTTCTAATAAAAGATTATGCTTTGATTTGAAATGATGATGTGATTACATGCCCCCTCAAGAAATCAATTGAAATGATATTAGATTATTTGGTTGAGATTGGGAAATTTTGATTTGTTTTCCAATAAAATTGACTTTAAAATGCTCCAGTCATGAGAGAATTTGATGGTAAAAGATTTGATTGATAAGATGTTGTTGATGCCCTAGATAAGTTGATGATGGTTTGGTATCATTTGATGTCAGTCATAATCACTTGGTTGATGTTGATGTCAATCTGATAGGATAATTTGATGGGTTGATATTTCACTTTCAAGATCTAGAGAGACAAAACTATGATATTCCTTCCTCATGATATAGAGTTAGGAGATTTGATGCGCTCAAGATGAGAAAATGGATGATAGGATAGCTTGATTGACATTAGATGATCAACTGGATGATTTGACTGATTAATATTTGATATGGTATGATTATATGTTTTGATGATGTGGAGTTGATTGGATGTTCTCATGATACCAAATTAAGGATTGAAGAAGAGAAGGGTCATCCATTGGCGTAGGTGCAGGTATAGATTTAGGTGATGGATCAAGTTAGGTTTCCCCTAGTTGATTAACATGATTGATTATTGATGATGTCCTTGATGAAGCATGAATCATTTTATGGATCATGATTTACCTATACTTGTATCTTGATGATGTTGATGTACCTTTGATCATCAGATTGAGTATGATTTTTGATGATGGATATTTCAGACATTGATGATGTTGGTCAAGACTTTGATTATATAATCATGGAGATTTGATGATGTAGATTTCAATAGATCTAATGATGTACCATTCATGATATCATTGATCATTTGATGTATCTTGATTTGGTCTTTTGATGATGATAACTCTACCCCCTTTAGCTTTCCTTACATATATTGAGAAAAAGGATCAACCCATGCAAACTAGCATGCAATTAATCTATATGGATGCAACTAGCTGTCACTATTCAGAATTGGATGCTTATTTTCATCATCAAGCTTTTGGAACATGAAATTGGTACAACCCTCACTGGTTTAACCATGATGATATGAATACCTCTTTCCTTAGATTTTAACAATTTCAAGTAAATAGACAAAAAATTGATCCCTTTCATATACAAATGTCCTCAACGATTCTTTGATGATCATGTCATTAGATGGATTTGCATACTTCTATAAATCAACCTGACAAGTACTCAAGAAGAAATCAAGAAAATATAATGTCTTCATCATTGCTCATCTAGCCAACCATCATCGATTTCCTAAAAAGACATGATTTCACCAATCAAGTAATCACTTTAAACATTTTTTCTTTTGTTTGTAGATCCATATTTCAAAAAATTCATCCACTTTGATCCTTAGTTATGTTTAAGCTTTTTAGATTTAGATTTGATTTGCTGATTTAGAGATGTTTTCATTTTATTAAGCTTTTTGGATTTTCATCTGATTTTTAAAATTTTATTGTTTAAATCAAGATGTTTGAAATGTAATATTGATCAATAAGTTCAAGTGTAGCAATTTTCCAATTTTTATGCGATGATTTTGAGCCAACTTGTGTATATTTTGATAAGCTCATTTAGCTTGGATTGGTACCCTTGGTTTGATTTAGCAAAGATCATGCTTTGTTGGGCAATGCAACTTTTGAGATTAATTTAAGTTTTTTGTTTTTTGTTTTTTAGATTTTTTTAGATTTTTAGAGATTTTTTATGTTTTTGGATTTTAGATATTTTTTATGTTTTTGAATTTTAGAGAATTTTGATGTTTTTTGAATTTCAGAGATTTTTTATGTTTTTTGGATTTTAGAGATTTTTTATGTTTTTGGATTTTTAGATATTTTTTATGTTTTTTGGATTTTTAGAAGATCACTAATTCTCAAACAAGATCACAATGAATTTCCTCCAATGTCTAGCAAGGTATAGGACATGAAAGATGGATTTATAAATTGTTGGATGCTAGATAATAAGCCATGATGGATGAAGCAAGTGTGTTACCCAGAGGACCATCTCCTCAAGATTATCCAAGCTAAGGAAAAATAATATCTCAATATAGGCCAATGATGTGGTGTTGGATAGTGTAATCACCTAAAAGTGGACATGATCATTCATGTGAGTAATCAAGGAAAATCAAGACCAAAATCAAGGCAATTGGATCAAAACAAACATTTAGCCAATCAAAATTAAAATCAAGCTTTAATTCAATTTAAATCAAAATCAAGAGCATTTTAATCAAGTTAAATCAAATCAATGTGCAATTAATTCAATTAATTATATAGTTTGGAATTAAATAAACTTAGCCCATTCAAGGGGTACACTTGGCAAAATAAATGAATTAAAATAAATTGATTAAATCTTAATTTCTCTCAACACCACATGGGAGGAAAAAGCCTCAACCAATAGGATTTAAGGAAAAGAGCTCACATGGATCAAGGAAAAATGAATCTCAATCACTCAAATTGAAAGAGCATCTTGTCCACTCATCTTGTCTACTTGTCCCAGGCTTTGAGGACACAATATTTAAATTGTCTTCAAATGGTGGAACCAAAGACTCCACCCCAACTTAACCTTGATCAACTCTACTACACCCCCTACCCTTGCCAAATCCTATAAAAGCAAGGCTAAATTCACTCATAACTAATCCACAAATCTGTGAATTGCATCTAACCTCTTGAGAATTATAGTTAAAAAGGAAATTTAGAAATTAATTTGAGCATTTCTATTTGGAATTGAATTAATTAGCTTAGTTTATCACTCATTTATCATCCTAGGACTGTCACTAATGGAGGCTAGCTGAGAGCTTCACCATTAACACTCTTAGGTAGAGAGCCATAGGCACCTTGGTAGAAAAAAAAGAAGGGAAAAAGCTTTAAAAATAGAAAAAGAAATCAAGATCCATTCAATCAGTGAAAACCTGGTAAATAGGAGCCATTGAAAGTCCAAGTCAGTTGCATACCTAGAAGGTCACCTTGTAAATATTGCATTCACCAACATTTGTATATATTCCGTAGTAAAACCCCAATTGCATTTGCAAGTACCTCAAAATTTTAGTCACCTAGTCTACAAATTGTTCTAAGTCCAACTTTGACATCATATCAAACTGGGGGCAGTCTACTCGAAAGGAGAAAGGATTCATCAAAAGAAAATTTAAATCAATCATTGAATCAATTCATCAAAAACACAAGTGAAGCATGTAATCAAATCCTAAATCCTAATCCAATTTGAACCAAATGCAAAATTTGATCCAAGATTTTCAATGACCTTATCTTTATCAAGATTAAAAGTATGAAATGGATGGAACTACAATTGAAATATGGATTTGAAAAAAATTGCAAATTTTTTTTTCTGAAGTGTTGACTTGATTGATGAAACCATGTCTTTCTAGCGAATCGATGAAAGTTTTTAACTAGACAAGCTATGATGAAAGCATGATATTTTAGTTGATTTTTGAATGACTATTTTAAGATCAATGTTCTAAATCATGTATTATTTTTCTAAGGATGTGATCATCAAAGAATCATTGAGGACTTGTACATAGGATAAGATTGAGATATCTGTTTGTTTACGCAAAAGGATAACTTCGATATTTTGATCTTCAATATCATAATACCAAAATCTATTTGCAACATAGAATCTGACAAAATCGGTATTCACACTCTCATGATTGGTTTCAATCAGTGATAGTCATACCAGAAAAGAGATGGAAAAGAAAAACACAAGAGGTGCAAAAAGTATTCATATCATCATGGTTGAACTAGTGATGGTTGTACTAAAATGGAGATTCCAAAAATTGCTCAATGATGAATATAAGCTCCCAATTTTTGAATAATGACAGTTAGTTGCATACATCTTAAATTAAATGCATTTAATTTATTTTTCATTTCTTAGTTTATGATTGGAAGAGGGAAACATGAAAAAAAACAAAATAGGATGTGGTCAAATAAAAAATCAAGGGATCATCAAAAACTATATGTGATCGAGTGTGTTGGAAATCAAAAATAAAAAACAAAAGTTCATTTCATTAGTTCACTTGCATTTTTTAGGCTCATTTATAACCATTGCATTACATTTCATTAAATCATTGAAATCATCTTCACTACATTCACTTTATCTTACATTCATTTAAGCATTTTCATCATTTAAACCATTAATTTTATTGCATTTCATCATTTTAAAATTATTGCATTAAATTGCATAAGTCATGTACCATCATTTGCATTATGTTCATTGCATTAAGTTGCATTAATATTTATCTTTAGAATCATTTAATTCAATGACATTAGGTTGTATTCATCATATTAAGTCCATTAAATTACATTAGGTTTCTTACATCACCTTAAATTCATTAAGTGCATTAGATTGCATCATTCAAGATTCATTTCATTTAGTATGCATCATTCATGGCAAAAGGAAATCATTCATTAAGTACATTTACCATTGCATTCATTATAATCATAATCATTACATCATTATATCCATAACATTGCATTGTAATATCATTCATCTATATCATGTATAAACATTTAGGATCATTAATCATTAAGTATCCATATCACATTGCATTCATTTACATTATCCATTACAACCATCTAATCCATCTATATATCATTGCATCCATAAAAGAAAATCATTAATCATTAGAATCCACATCATTGCATTCATCCATTTATTCTATGACACATATAAGACAACCATTTAAACATCATTAGAACATGTGCATACATATCAAAAATCACATCTGAAAAGCATAAAAATAAAGAATATAAGAGATAGAACCATCTACATCTTCATATCATGCTAAAAAACCTAAAAAGGAGATCCAACACATCATGACATAATATATAGTGAAAGCTATCAAAACTGAGTATCAGAGTCTATGGTAACATCATCATAAAATGAACAGGATATCAAATTCCGTCAAAAGATCATAAATGCAAATATCCTAATAATCAAAGTAAATCAAAGTATCAAAGTATAAGCATGAACAACCTCAAGGAATAAAAAATGATAGAATAGAGTCCAATGTCTTGATATCAATAAAGGAATGAGATCATGTATATCATCAAAAGTAAAATATGAACTCATATCTCAACTGGCTGATCCACCAGCACCATCTCCACCATTAGGACTAGGAGCACTATCTAGAGGATGTGTCGATCTCCCTATAATCCTTACTGACTCATCACATCCATAAAGGTCTACATCATTGAACTTAGCTAAGTAACCTATTGTTGCATCACTGACATTTGAGACTAAAGAGATATAACATCTGATGCTAAAGCTGGTGCAGGAGCCTGTGTTGTTGAACTCTATGGTGGAGGTATAGAAGAAGAAGGAATGGAAGAAGATGGATCTAATAAGGATGGAACAAAATACAAAGAAGATGGATGTGAAGAAGATGATGGAATCAAAGTAGAAGTAGGTGCCTGAGAAGAGGAGGCATGTGGAACAATCTGTGGTATAACTGGATGAGCAGGAGGACCCTGTGCCTGATCAAGTAACACATGTGCAATTTGTGCATCCATCTCTCTCTGGAATATATCTCTATGTGACCCTATCTAAAATTTGGATCCACAAAAATGTGATGAAGTGATCTATCTACACCACCTCTTCCCTGGCCACCACCAACCCTAAGAGGGATAGGAGTAGTAGAAATCATTGGAATATGCACTCTTCCTGTTCTGATTGCCTGACAACCCCTTCATCCATGTTGTACTCTAATCCTACCCCCACCTCTCCCATCATCTCCATCATATCCATCATCTCCCCCATCTTTCACATCACCTTCATCACCATCCGATACCTCATCAATATCTGAGACTCTCTCAGCAGGATTTGTAAACCTAGGAAATGGATGTCGAGCCAGCCAGTCTCTATACTCATCTATAATACCAACATCCATAATGTGCTCTCTCATCAACCAAGATAGATATCCAAGGTCTCAAATCTCTCGTACAACTGTCCTGTAATCCACACAGGGACCACAAAAAGACCTCTCTACCTGGACCCAAGCATACATTGCCACTCCCTGGGGCATACCCTATGTGCACCCATACTGAGGCAAAACTCTCATAAAGAAAAATATCTCAATGATATAAGTGGAATGCCTGATCATCCATCAAGGAAAGAACATGAAAGGAAACTCAGTGCCATCCTTAGGCCAAGCCTCACATCCCATACATGGCCTCCAGACCAAAACATCCATATCATCGATGACACGATACCAATAATCCAACTTACCCATATGGGTCTGAATCACCATGCCCTCATATATCTAGGTGAATGGCCAACCTGGATCTCATTGTCCTATTGTGATGGGACATGTCACTAGGATATGCTCGCAAGCCCAAAGATGTAATAATATTTCTCATCTAGTGAGCGTTGAAGATCGTCTATAAACAACTATATGTAACTCATGATACAATTGAGCTAATACACATGACCCCTAATCAAAATGTCAAGGATGCACCATCAAGTTGTCAAGGATAGGACCCCATCTAACTATGAAACCATGACCACATCTATCCGGAAGAAGGAACCCACCAATTAGAGTACCTAAGACTGTTGGTAGCACAAGAAAATAAATAAACTGGGCCCACTAGATATGATTGTCTCCAATGGTCAGATCCAGAAAGATGCACTGACATGTTGACCCATCATATACATAATCATAATAAATCAACTCTCCTCTGGTATGCAAGTGAAGGATATGATACACATCCTCCAAGGTGAGCTTCATCTCACCCATAGGAAAATGGAAGGTTTTATGGTCTGAGTGCCATCGCTCAACCATAGCAGTGATCAAACCTTGATTCACTCATAAACGAGGTAGAGCCAGAAGGAATGATAGACCACACAGACTGATATGTCTATGATTAGCCACACTTAGGTCCTGGATCATACTCATGGGTAAGGGATACGAACCACAGACACCTAAAAACTTGAGCACAACCTACAAAAAGCAAGTTCAATAACATTAGTTTCGAAATCAATTATCATTTGGATTATCCTAAGTCAATAAAAAATTTACAAATATCAAACCACAATTAATTTTCCTGAGTCTATTCAGAGAGGATGGAAAATTAATCATCACCCATCATCTAAATATAGATTGAAAATCAAACATTCAAACTATGAGTGACTCATACTGACATCTTATGACTTGCTATAACATCAAGTTTGTTACCTTAACCAATCATCTGATCGATGATGTTGAATAAATTTCAAAGTGGACTAGGGAAATTTAAAATCTTTTATAGTAGGGTAAAAGCGCTACTTCAGGCTTTAAAAGTGCTAAAATGCAAAAGCATTGTTTAAATGTTTAAACGTGCTACCTAAAGATTTAAAAGCGCAACTTCATGAAAAATGCTAAAATTATTGAAAAGTGCTATTTTAAAATTCATAAGAATTAATTTAAATGGAAAAAGAGAAATCAAGATCATACGTGCTATTTGACAAAGAAAAAGAGAATTCAGCCCTAGAACAGGGGTGTAAACGCGCTATTCCGATTCATGAAAGCGCAATTTCATGTGTAAAAGTGCTATTTAAAGGTGTAAAAGCGCTATTTGAAAAATGAAAAGCAAAAATAGAGGGTTTTCCTAAGAAAATTTCAATTTTTTGAATTTAAATGTAAAACTGGAAAAAAATGAGAAGATGAAGCACTTACCAGAGGTCCGTCGCTGAGTGGCCATTGATACCATCGCCCATGCTCAAATTTGTGCTCTTGTATCGGGATAGACATTGTCAAGAAGTCAAAGGAGGTTAGAGCTCGAAAGTCAAAAGTAAAAGTGAAAATGAATAGTAAAAAATGACTTTTTACCCCTTTATATATATAAACCTTTTGACCTAAAAAGGCAATCTTTGATCAGAGGGGGCCTAGGGACCCAAATTTTTCACCAATTCTACCAAATCAGGGGCATTTTTCATCAAACAGACACAAAAATATTATCGAAAATGAAATCAAAATTCATTATAAATTGACCTAATTAACGCAAAATGACCTAAACCATCAAAATTTTTCAAAAATCTATCAAATTTCATTTCATTTTTGAAGGGGCATATACTTGGTTAATCAGTAACAACAACAACATCATCAAATCAGAAGAATGACCATCAAATCAGAATGCAAGATTTTATCAGGAAATTTTTCGTTAATCAATCGAAAGGGGCATCAAACATCGAACCACGTCAAATCAGGTATCACATCAATAATCTAACATTAGATTAACCATCATGACACTAAAATTAGAACTGCATAAAACATCATCAATATTGGCATTTCATATCGAACATCAAGATCGACCATCAATAGAATCAGGACTTTCATCAGTTGAATCAGTACATTCTTTGAATCGACACGTTTCACATGTCAACTCAAAGAGGGGCATTTGTAATCACCTAAAAGTGGACAAGATCATTCATGTGAGTAATCAAGGAAAATCAAGGCAATAGAATCAAAACAAACATTTATCCAATCAAAATTAAAATCAAGCTTTAATTCAATTTAAATTAAAATCAAGAGCATTTTAATCAAGTTAAATCAAATCAATGTGCAATTAATTCAATTAATTGTATAGTATCAAATTAAATAAACTCAACCCATTCAAGGGGTACACTTGGCTAAATAAATGAATTAAAATTAATTAATTAAATCCTAATTTCTCTCAACACCACATGGGAGGAAAAAGCCTCAACCAATAGGATTTAACGAAAAGACCTCACATAGATCAAGCCAAAATGAATCTCAATCACTCAAATTGAAAGAGCATCTTGTGCAATCATCTTGTCTACTTGTCCCAAGCTTTGAGGACACAATATTTAAATTTTCTTCAAAGGGTGGAACCAAAGACTCAACCCAAACTTAACCTTGATCAACTCTACTACACCCCCTACCCTTGCCAAATCCTATAAAAGCAAGGCTAAATTCACTCATAACTAATCCACAAATCTTAAGAATTGCATCTAACCTCTCGAGAATTATAGCTAAAAAGGAAATTTAGAAGTTAATTTGAGCATTTCTATTTGGAATTGAATTAATTAGCTTAGCTTATCACTCATTTCTCATCTCAGGACTATCATTAATGGAAGCTTGCTGAGAGCTTCACCATTAACACTCTTAGTTAGAGAGCCATATAATACTTAATTTTTCTTTATTTTCTAAATAGACTTTCTATCTGTGCTTATTTAGTTTCTATTTGATTTATTTGAGAATATTAATTCTATGAAGATACTATTTCTAGTATAAAAATAGCATATGGAATAATTACCTGGTGTCATGACAATGGTGCAAAGGAGTCGACATATCAAGAGACTTTCTATAACATATTTTCCATTTCTTTTATTTTTCAATTAGATCAAGATCAAGGGATCAATGTGGATAGGATCACACAATCATGATAAAAGGGTGGTGAAGGCTATGAGTGAATGGTTTGGGATTATGGGAAGGCTTCTGAGGAATAATGAAGGTGGCTTTAGGATAAGCAAGATCATGATAAGGTAGCATGAACACAACAAGTGAATAGGCTGATGAATAGGATAACTCATGTCAAGATACTTAATGCTCATGGATATGTTCAACCTTGTCAAGATCAAAGGTGAAATATATAATACAGATGCAAGTGAGATCAATGGTAGAAAGATGGAGGATATGATGGATGGAACTTGCCTCCAAGTGTAGAGTGCAAGAGAGAGGAATTACGCATGATGCCTGTTTTCCAATTTTTCATCATGGTACTTGTCTGAGATGCGACAACAAGTGGTTTTCACCATAGGATGGATTTATTTTTCTTTTCTTTTTCTTCTTCTTCTTTTTTTTTTTCAATTTCATCTTTTTGGATGGACTCAAGCCTCATGCTCTTTGTATAATCCTTGATAGGGTATGATATGATGGGCCAAGTCCACTAAAAAGTATGCTCAAAGATGTTGATAGGGTGAAGAAAATGTGATATGGTGGATAAGGTAGAGGGTGGCTATAGATTTATGCAATGGATTGGATAATGGAAATCGAAGGATAATGAATGAGAGGATAATAAGTCTTTCCATGTGTGGGCATGAAAAAGGGAATGGAAAAATAATGAATAGGAGGATAAGAATTATTATCAACATCAACATCAATACACACCTTGAAGGGTAGTGGAATAATGGAGGAAAAATGGGTGAGATAGCTTGGGATTTTGATGTAAGAGAGGATATGGATCCTGGGACACAAGGACTCAAAATGGATAGATAAGATGGAATGTGTTTGGGAGAATGTAGAGTGGAAGCCTTTAGAAGCTTAAATGTCAACTTCGATTTCTCTTTTGTCTGTAAGTCCTTTAAAAGTGACTTGGGAATCCACACTTTCTTTGATTTTTCTTTCCTTTTGGATGTTGGAGATTTTTTAGCAAGCCAATGTTGACTGTATGTTTGTCATTGATGACAACATATGGTAAGTCACATGCATGGAAGACTTATGTAGTAAGCTTTGAGTATATGTAGCATGGACATGTTATCAGCATGATATCATGGATGCAGAGGTTAATTGTTAGTATAGATAGTTATTTAGCAGCTTGTGTCAGCAGTGTTCCTGACAGAGTTACAAGCAGTGTTCTATGAGTGATTGTCCATACATTCATCATGGAGCCTTATGCCTTTGGATATGTGATGGAGACATGTTAGTGTTTCTCCATTAATGGATGTAGAGTCTGATGTGCAGTAGAAGTGAAGTTATGCAGTCGCTATTCACCAGTTGTAGTTGCATGTGTTTGTCCAGAAGAGATGACAAAGATTATATTGGTAAAAGAGTTGTGCCTATCATTTCAATATGAATTCTTGGATTAGTGATCATAGAAGAGTTAGGAAGGTTTGGTTAATAGTGCATGATGTAATTCAGCTTGAGGAAAAAGTATCAGTTAAATTGGTAGAGCCGACAGTATGTGGCATGCATCTACACTTATTAATTTGGATAGGTACCAGGTTGTGTTGCATGCTTTAGTAGAGCCAACAGAGATGTTATTAGAGAGTGGCATTGTTTCTCTAATATGATTTCAAGGTGGTTCTATTAGGCTGACTTGATTATATCATTTAGAGGAAAGATACTTATAGCTGATCATTTGTGATTGCTAGAAGTAAGACATGGAGATATAAGATAAGAGTAGATCAGAGAGTATGAAGTATTGTGTCATAAAGAAGAGGTCTACATGATAGAGAAGATAGAGTGTGCTATTCATTGGAATTGATCAAGACAATAGGTCTACCTCATAGTTCACCAAGATCTGATATAGTGTGTATTTTTTATTCAAAAGGTTGCAACCTTCACCCCTTTAAGCAGTAAGCTCTCACACAGTGCATCCTCACCCCTAACAGGGTCAATCATAGAAGACTCCTAACAGGGTCTAACCTTTGACTAGGTCACTGTATTTATTACATTGTAAAGATCAACTCCTAACAGGGTTGTAAGATCTTCTAACAAGGATCATTATACACTAGTGCAGTTTATTAGTGGGTGTTAATTCCCATTGAGGTTTTTACCTATTTTAGTTTCCCCGTAACCAAAATATCAGTGTTGTGTTCAAGTGTTCTTTCATAGTGTTTATGCTTAATGTTTAAGTACACTTAATTGGATAAAGAATTGAAACTTGTAGATAATTGATTCACCCCCCCCCCCCTAGTTATCTCTTGGGACTATTCCTAAGAATTTGTATCATAGCCAAGTGCCTTGGAGAGAAAGTTTAATAGCTTGAGGTTGATCATATGACATTCTTTAGAAACAAAAGTCCTAAGTTTGATGGAGAGAACTATCCTGATTGGAAGAAAAAGATGGTAACATATTTGTAGTGCATTGCTTTTGAAGTTTTTGAAGTGGCTCTCAAGAAATTAAGATCCCCTCTCTAGAAGATCTTGCAAAATATGATGCTACTAGCAAGAAAAAGGATTTGTTCCATCAAAATGCAATAGCCAAAGAAGCCCTTATTAGTTCCTTATCTGATAGTGAGTTTTTAGAGTTAAAGAAAGTACATATAGCCTACAAGATGTGGAAGCACCTAGAAGACATGTTTGAAGGAGATACACAAGCAAAGAATGCACATTGAAAGACATGGAAGAAAAGATACAATGCATTAGAGATGCTACCTAAAAACATCAAAGCTTACAACCAAAGGATTAATGAAGCAGTTGCTAGAATCAGGAACAATGGTGGAGAGATCTCAGAGGAAGACATTATGGATAAGTTGATGACTACTCTTACAATAGAGTATGAAAAAAAATCAACATCCTTGATGAGACCATGCAGCTTACAAAAAATTTCAAGAGAGATACCTTGATCAACAAAATTTCAGCTTTTGAGATTTCAAGATTGAAGACAAAACCTAAAAGTGAGATAGCCTTCAAAGCATCAGTCCATGGTAAGAAATCTTTAAACACTTGTAGTAATTTTGATGATGAAGATGAAGATAAAGAGATAGATGATATTATTTCTATGATTTATAAGAAAGAAAGAAAAGGAAAAGGAAAGTATGAAGGTTAGTTACCATTCAAATGTTTCTCATGTAACAAGATTGGTCACTTTGCATCTAAGTGTCCTACAAGAGTTAAGAAATTCAGTACTAATTACAAGCCTAAATATACAAAAGAATGTTACTATGATGGTGATGGAGTTTTTGATGATGATTTAGTTGAAGATGAAATTGGATTCATTGCTATTATGGAAAAGATGTATGATGAGAGGGATTGTGAAGATGAGAAAAAGGAACAAGAGCTAGCATTGATTTCACAAGTATACATAAGGACAAATTGGATTATAGATAGCGGTTGTTCACATCACATGATAGGTGATTAAGATAGATTTGTTTATCTAGAAAAATACAAAGGTGGCATGGTTATATTTGGAGATAACACTCCCAAACCTATCATTGGTAGAGGAGCTATCACATTGGATGGAAAGAACAAAACTAATGATGTTCTTTATGTATATGGTTTGCAACATAACCTTCTTAGTGTTGGACAGTTGCTTGAAAAAGGTTATAGATTGGAGTTCAAAGACAAAAAGTGCACCATTAACAACAAGGATGGTGTAATTATTGCATCAGGTTAAAAGACTAAAGGTAGTGTTTTTCAGCTCAATTCAAAAGTAAGTTTTTTGTTGCTAAAGTAGATGAAAGTTGGTTGTCATAAAAGACTATGTCATATCAATTTTAATAACATAGTAAAGATAAGAAATGTAAAGGTAGTAAGAGATCTACCTATCATAGCAAAACCAGTTGACACTATTTGCAGAGAATCTATGATGGGAAAGCATGTGAGTAATTCATTCACAAGAAAGCATAATTCAATAGAAAACAAGTTGGATCTAATTCATATAGACCTATGTGGACCAACTCAAACAAGATCATACTATGGTGAAAGGTATTTCATTTTTTTTGTTGACGATTATTCTAGAATGAGCTGGGTTACATTCTTTAAAGATAAGTCAGAAGCATTTGAAAAGTTCAAAATATTCAAAGATAAGGTTGAGAATGGATCTAGACTAAAGATAAAGTGTCTAAGATTGGATAGAGGAGGAGAATTCACCTCTAACAGATTCTATGAGTACTATGAAGAATATGGCATAAAGAGATAGTTGAGTGCACCTAGAACCCCTCAGTAGAATGGGATTACAGAGAGAAGGAATAGGATCATCCTTGATACAGCGCACACTATCATGATTGAAGGAAAAGTTTCACACACCTATTGGAGAGATGTAGTCAATACAAGAGTATATACCATCAATAGAATACAATTTAGGCCTGGCATGGACAAGACACCTTATGAGCTATGGTTTGGTAATGTTCCCATAGTAAAATACTTCAAAATATTTGGAAGCAAGAGCTACATCAAGAGGGATGAAGCAATAGGCAAGTTTGATGCAAGAAGTGATGAAGGTATTTTTCTTGGTTACTCTACCAAAATAAAAGCTTATAGATGTTTTAATTTGATATTGAAGAAGATCATTGAAAGTGCTCATGTTAAGATTGATGAAAATTTTATGGTTCAAGAAAGATGTTATGATTATCCACCTATGATTGAAGAAGAACCTAGTCCTTCCACTAGTGAAACAATTGTTGAAGAGATGTTTGACAGTATTGATGTATTGTTCAATGACCCTGAAACAAGTGAAGAAGAAACTCAGAAGGAAGATGAGATAGTATCACCTAAAGTTCCAAAGTCTACATCTAGATATCACTCTAAAGATGACATCATTGGAGATCAGAGCAGAAAAGTCACAACAACATCAAAAGCAAAGAGTTCTAAAAGCAATGAGGTGTTATGTTTACTATCTCAGATTGAACCTTTAAGTGTTGAAGATGCATGCAATGATTCAGATGGGCATGATGCTATGAAAGAAGAACTAGATCAAATTATTAAGAATGATACTTGGGAACTGGTCCCAAGACCTAGTGATAAAAATGTGATTGGAACCAAGTGGATATTCAGAAACAAGATGAATGAATATGGTACAATAGTAAGGAATAAAGAAAGGTTAGTATGTAAGGGATATGCGTAAAGAGAAGGCATTGATTATTCATACACATTTGCACCAGTGAGTAGAATAGAATCCATTAAGTTGTTTCTAGCTTATGAAACATTCAAACACTTTAAAGTTTATCAGATGGATGTTAAGTCAGCATTATTGAATGGAGAGCTAAAGGAAGAAGAATACATTGAGTAGCCAGAATGATTATCCTTATCAGACAAACCTGATATGGTATGCATATTGAAGAAAGCCCTCTATGGACTTAAGCAAGCCCATAGAGCATGGTATGAGAGAGTTGATGGATATCTAAATAAAATTGGATTCAAGAAAGGAGCAACAGATTGTAATATGTTTATCAAAGAGACATATGAAGGTCTATTACTTGTAGCTATATTTTTTTATGACATTATCTTTGGGGGTAATGACTAACTTAGTGTAAAATTTTCTAAGGAGATGTAGAGCATGTTGCAAATGAGCATGATTGGACCTATCAAATACTTCTTGGGATTAAATGTTTAGCAGACAGATAAAGGTATTTTCATTAATCAGTCTAAGTGTGTCAAATAAATATTGAAGAAGTTCAAGATGGATGATTGAAAGCCAGTGGGTACACCTATGGTAACATGATGAAAAATAACAAAATAAGATGATTCTCCAGTTGTAGACATAACATTGTACAAGAATATGCTTGGTAAACTCATATATCTTTCTCAAACTAGGCCTGATATTTCTAATGCAGTTGGCATAGTTGGAAGATTTGCAGTAGAGCCTAAACAAAGTCACCTCATGGAAGTAAATAGAATATTTAGATATTTGCAAGGCACTATAGATTATGGTCTATGGGATCCTAATTCAAAGAATGTTGAGCTTCATGTATATATAGATGCAAATTGAGTAGGATGCATGGATGATAGAAACAATATATCAGGAGCAGTAATATTTCTTGGTGATAGACTAGTCACTTGGACAAGCAAGAAGTGAAATTGTATTTTTTAGTAAACAACATAAGCAAAGTATGTTGCAACAACCTAGAATTGCTCTACAATTGTTTGGATCAAATAGATGATAAAGGATTTTGGAATTCAAAATTATCATCCTATTGTTATTCATTGTGATAACACTAGCACTATCAACATGTCAAAAAATCTTGTGATGCATGCAAAAACAAAGCACATAGAGATTAAGTATCACTTCCTAAGAGAGAAAGTAGTAGAAAAAGAAGTTAAGTTGGATTTTGTGAGTACTAAAGATCAGTTAGTAGAAATATTCACAAAGCCTTTACCAAAGGATAATTTTAGTATCTTAGGGAGAAGCTGGGAGTAATTCCCTTCCTTGATTCTTCTTAGAGAAAGAGAAAAGAGTATCAGTGATCAATCCTCAGTGACTGATGGATGGTTGACTACTCTAATTCAGGAGTAGTATGGGTGCTTAAATGTTTGGCACCCTTTGCCATTGATCTCAAATGGGGAGTAGTATATAGTCATGAAAAAGAGTAGTAAAGGGGGATTACATACAACATTAAGAAGGAATAATATGTAGCAGCAAGAGGTCGTAGTATTCAGTCATGGAAACAATTCAGTTGAGGAAATGGAGAATATTGAAGAATATTGTAGTAGATGGAGGATTCATCCTTGGGGGAGTTTTGATGAGGAAATGGAGAATGTTATAAAAGAATTGGTCATTTGGATTGGTGGTGTTTTTCATTCCATATGTTTCCATCAATGCCAAAGGGGGAGATTGTTGGAGATTTGCCAGCAAGCCAGTGCTGACTATTTGTTTGTCATTATTGACAACATATGGTAAGTAGCATGCATGGAAGACTTATGTAGTAATATTTGAGTATATGTAGCATGGACATGTTATTAGCATGATATCATGGACACATAGGTTAATTATTAGTATAGATAGTTATGTAGCAGCTTGTGTCAATAGTGTTCCTGACAAAGTTACCTACAATGTTCTGTGAGTGATTGTCCATACATTTATCATGGAGGATTGCACCTTAGGATATGTGATGGATAAATGTTAGTGTTTCTCCATTCATGGATGTAGAGTCTAATGTGCTATAGAAGTGAAGTTATCTAGTCACTATTCACTAGTTATAGTTTCCCGTGTTTATCCAGAAGAGCTGACAGAGATTATATTGGTATAGGAGTTATGCCTATCATTTCGGTATGTGTTCTTGGATTAGTGATCAGAGAAGAGTTAAGAAGGTTTGGTTAAGATTACATGATGTAATTAATATTAAGTAGAAGGTATCATTTATATTGGTAGGGCTGACAGTATGTAGTGTGCATCTACACTTATTAATTTGGATAGGTCTCAGGTTATGCTGCGTGCTTAGTAGAGCCAATAGAGATGTTATTAGAGAGTGTCATTGTTTCTCTAATATGATTTAAAGGTGGTTCTAATAGGTTGACTTGATTATATCATTTAGAGGAAAGATACTTATATCCAATCATTTGTGATTTCTAGAGGTAAGACATGGAGATATAAGATAAGAGTAGAGAAGAGAGTGTGAAGTATTGTGTCATCAAGAAGAGGTCTATGTGATAGAGAAGATAGAGTGTGCTATTCATTGGAACTAATCAAGATAGTGGGTCTACCTCATAGCTCACTAAGATCTAGATATAGTGTGTATATGTTATTCAGAAGGTTGCAACCTTCACTCCTTTGAGCAGTGAGCTCTTAGACAATGCATCCTCATCCCTAACAGGGTCAATCATAAAAGACTCCTAAAAGGGTCTGACCTTTGACCAGGTCACTATACTTATTACATTGTAAAGAACAACTCCTAACAAGGTTGTAAGATCTTCTAACAAGGATCATTATACACTAGTGCAATTTATTAGTGGGTGTTAATTCCCACCAGGGTTTTTACCTATTTGGGTTTCCCCATAACCAAAATATTGGTGTTGTGTTCAAGTGTTCTTTAATTGTGTTTATGCTTAATGTTTAAATACACTTAATTGGATAAATAATTGAAACTTGTAGATAATCGATTCACCCCCCCCCCCCCTCCCCCTCTCTCAGTTATCTCTCAGGACTATTCCTCACATTGGATGCTTTAGAACGTATTTCTTCGATGAGGAATTTAGGAACCCACATTTTCTTTGATATTTATTTTTTCTTGATGGACCTTTGTGGTCTCTTGAATATTTATTTTTTCTTTGCATTCACATGTTGATTATATGGGACATGGTGCTCTTCATACATAAGTGGATTCTTGGTTTTCTAATTTTTATGTCGCACATTCAAATTTGTTCCATAGGACTCAGGATTGGTGGATGAATAAGGTTGATATGGCTATTTCATATGGATGTTTTGATATGGAGGATTGATAGGGATAGGTGCTTGGTTTCTCAAGTATGTATGTCTTTGTTGATCTTGATACATGGTAAGGTAAGGGGATGGTGGGATAGGGATGGCAGGAAAGGTTTATGGAGGAATGTAAGGGCCCAATATGGATTTGGAGGATGTATAAGGTTTAAAGTTTTGGATATAGGGACCAAGGATGGATTTGGAGGATGTATAAGGAATATGATTATGAAAAAATGGAGGTAAATGGGATGTGGGAAGGATATCAACATCTTTATTTTGAGCTGCATGGCCAAGGCTTTTGTCTTTTGGATTTATCTTTGTACCACTAGGCTTATATGTAGCTTTGATAGGAGTGACTTTGATAGGAGCAGTTGAATCTTGAGCTAGATAGGGAAGCTTATAAAAAGTGGATGTTGGGGTATTTTGATCTTGACAAGGATATTTTTATATCCTAGGAATAATACTTTTCTTTTGATTATCAATAAGTTCATTAGACACGGAAGGAATACCTTGATATTGCTTAGGAGATGGGTATGATATAGGAGGTTAAAGAATATGGAGTGTTTGAGATGGAAGGATATCTTCTTGAAAGAAATGGAAGGGTATGAAGGGTTCATCATGGGATTCTTGGGATATGGAACTTTGGTCAACAATAGGATAAGAAGTGATAATATCTTGATCTTGATCCTTTATAATACTTGTTTCTTTTCACTTTTGATTAGTCTCTTGACATGGAGCCACTTCTAAGGATAGTGTAGGAGTTTGGATCCACACGATGGATTCTTCAATGGATGATGGATGTTCATTTTAAATAGGTAAAATAGGCATTAATGTAGCACATGAAGGCTTGGGGTGTATAACCTTTGAAGCATGAAAGAAGTTTGTAGCAAGATGGAGGTTAGCTTGTGGTGTATGTGCTTCTAGGTGTGCTTACACAATTGCTAAGAAGAATTTGCTTGTCTTCTTCAAGGATCCTACTCTCCTCTAGGATATTAATAGATTTAGATGATTAACTAAAACCTTTACAAAATATTCTCTAAGTTTTAAAATCTTTGTGCTTAACCTTGAAGGACAATCACCCTATAGTTACTCCAATGCTCTCTCCTACACTTAGAAGACTCCAAGTGCCATCTTTACACAAACTATCAAATTCATTATAGGGGTATCAAATACCTGAAAGAAATTCATAATACTCACATTTAGATCCATCTTGGTGGATCTCCAAGCCCTTTCCTATCAGGTTCAAGATCTAGCCAAGTGAGGAGACCTAATTAGGCCTAATTCCTTGTAGCCCTTAACATGGTTTTTTCTCAATTTCCTACCAAATCCTCTCAAAAGATGTACAAAAAAATTTCTGCATTCAAGTACCCTTTTTGATTTTATGAAGGATTCAGAAGGTTGTCGGTTCCTAGGGCATTCGTACATAGGCTTCCTATTATCTAGGTCAAATAGGGCTAATAGGCTTAATAAATAGGACTAGACTGATTTCTTCTTCAAATGTCAACCAAATGGATTGATAAATCCTCAATCCTCCTAACATGACATAATTTCATCATATCCTTGTGTGATGATTGATATCACCTTCATGAAATTAAGATCTAATAGCATCAATTTAAAGAAAATACAATGCAAATCTAATTTAAAATGAAACTATAATCTAGAACATCTCATGGTTCTCTAGAAAGAAGTGGTAAATGAAGCTCTCAGCTTAAATCCTCACTAGTGACACTTCTAAAATGATAAATTATGCTGCTATTATGCTTTTACAATGCTTCTATGATGATTCCATGCTTAATCTAGCTCAAATTGACAAACTACAATGATAATTGCTCTAAAATGCTCAAATTGCTCTTAGAATGCTATTCAAATGCATATAATAACAATGCTTTGCAAATGAAATTCCAAGATGGAAATGCTCTCCAAAATGCCTCATATTTATAGTAAATGTCCAAGGGTAGGGGGTGGAGTGAAGTAATCATGGTTATCCCTTGGTTGAGTCAAAAACTTTGCATTGTCCATAAATGGGGGGACAAATGAGGGGACAAGCCTTTAAATGGTTTCAAATCTTTGGACAATTTAAATGTTTGAGTGATTTATATCTTTTTCTCCTCAATTTTTATTGGTTCATCACTTTGTTGAAAGAATTTAGGAATATTTAATTCAATTAATTAATTAAATTTAGCCATGCAAGGGTAATAGGTTCATTTTGATTTTTGATTAAAACAACTATACAATTAATTGATTAAAATCAATTATATAGTATTTTTGGCCCTTTTAAGTTTCCATTTAATCATTTAACATCACTATTTAATAATTCCTTTGTTTTAATTAATTTTGCTCAACTTTATTTAATTGTGTCCATTTTATTGATTTTTGATCCATTTATTGATTTAATGCATTTTTATTAATCACTTGTCCAATTTTGTGTGTCTACAATCCCATCTATAAATTTGACTATTTCGTACTGTACTTTGTTCCCCTGCATGCAATCTTCAATTCTTCACTGTCAAACCTCTAACTGGGCACACTAAGCTCGCCTACGGCTTGACATTAAAAATAATAGCTCGACTCTTCCAACCTCCTAACTCTAAATATGTATAGAAAAATGGCTCCCCTAAATCATTCGTCTACCCTTAGGAAGATCCCATGGCTAGATTTCATGGGGGAGCCATAGTAACACAAACTCGTCAAGACAAGACCAGGAAACCCTCTAAACTCTAATCAATTTATTCTGGACACTAAAACAACTCTAAGCTACCTATAAAAATAATTAAAAAGTCTTGAAACTACCCTAACAACACAAATCCAACATAAAAACCAATTCTTCAATCCATATGTTAGCATTATCACACAAGAATGCTCGGGTATCACACAAAACCAATGTTGTAGAGCTACTTTACTAATGACAAAATTACTTACAATACTCTCTACCTCGAGATTCAAGCCTAAGAGAGTCTTAGATGATATTCTCCATCTTTTTAGGCCATTTTAGTTGATTTCCCACTCCTATATTTTAGGGAATCCAATGTTGTCGAGTTACATGCAACATTAGCAATAAATTACCAATGTTGTCATGACAACTTTTGGCATCTTTTATATTCATTAGGCCAAATAGAATACATGGCCTCTATGCTATTTAGTTCAATGAAATAACACCATTAATGACCTTAAATAATCTTATTTACATCCATCATGTGTTTAGGACACATTAATAACTCAAATCCCAACTTTAGACTTCTAAGCCTAAGCTAACCAAAATGACTAACAATGACTAATTGGTGACCTTATTTCTAACACTAACTCACCTAGATCACATGACCTACTAAGGCCTCAAAGAAAACTTAGGACTCTAACTTGGCTAATGTCATATACAAGCCAAAACTTAAGGGCTTTTAGGATTTCCTAGGTGCTCCTGCACCATCCTCCCCTAAACAAAAGACTTCAATCCACCCTTGGATTGAGTAAGGTGGGATCCACTCCCAACTTCGTAAACTTAGCTTCCTTGATCCATACTACATCTACATTAGATTGATCATGCCATTTGACCAAGTGTTCCTTGTATTCCTTGGTTCTAGTCTTCTTGTAGACTCTTGAATCCAGTATACTGTCAACCTTCTTGATGGTGGTAAAAGGTAATTTGAGTTCATCCACATCTTGAATGACTTCAATCAAGATTTGATCCAAATCAGGTGGTGGTCCTTTGTAAGGAACTAGGTCTGCAACATGGAAAACATGGGAAAGTCCACTATCCTCTAACAACTCCACTTTATAAGCAGTGTCTCCATACTTTTCCAAGATGGGACAGGGACCTATCCTTCTCATTTGCAACTTGTGAGGGACTCCCTTATGTAATCTATCCTTATTAATATGTATCATTACTAGATCTCTAATATTAAATTGGATTTCCTTTCTACCCTTATCAACTTTAGCCTTGTGTTTCATAGTGTTCTCAGTCATTGTTTTCCTGACTGTATCATGTATGTCCTGCATTGCATAAGAAAAATCTTTAGAATAGCTTCTCCCTCTAACTCCATTCTTCAAGTCTCTTAGTTCATAGTCTCCTCTAGGATGTAGGCCATATAAAATTTCAAAGGGACTCTTCCCTGTGGACCTATTTACAATGTCATTATATGCATACTCAGCCTATTCAATCAATTGATCCCATTGTTGACCATACTCTTTGGTCAAGCATCTTAATAGATTTCCAAGGCTCATGTTTACCACATCAGTTTGACCATCTGTTTGAGGATGGTATGCAGATCCAAAGGACAAATTGGTACCTAATCTTTGCCAAAGAGTCTTCCAAAAGTGACTCATAAACTTGGTGTCTCTATCTGACACAATGCTCAAGGGTAACCCATGTATCCTAACTATTTCTTTGAATAATAAAGAAACTATTTGGCTAGCATCATTGGTTGTCTTGCATGGCAAAAAATGGGCCATCTTCTTGAAGTTGTCCACAACCACATAAACACTATACATTCCTTGTCTTTCCTTGGGTAACCCAACTACAAAGTCCATGCTCAAGCATTCCCATGGCCTAGTGGGAATAGGTAGTGGTTGATATAGGCCTGCATTTGAAGAAGTTCCTTTGGCTTTTTGACACACAATGAAACTCTCAAAATATTTCTCAACATCAAGGTTCATCCTTGGCCAAAAATAGAGCCTTTGAACAATTTCTTGTGTCTTAGTGATCCCAAAATGACCACTCAATGCACCATTGTTCTTTTCCTGAATCAAATTCTCCCTTATAGACCCTCTAGGGATACACAATTGATTTCCCTTAAAAAAAAGATTACTTTTCAAGGCATATTCAGCATATTTTCTATGGAAATGATTCTTATATTCAACACATACATTTTAAATGTCTACAAAGTCTTCATCATCATCATATAGATCTTTTAAGTGATCTATTCCCATACTCTTCAATTGTATCTCTTGGATAGTGAGAGCTCTTCTACTCATGGCATCTCGCACCTTGTTTAGTACTCCCTTCTTATGCTTGATGTTAAATGTGTATAATTCTAGGTATTCAACCCACTTCATGTGCTTATGACTAATTTTATCTTGAGAGTTCAAGAAACTTAGAGCTTGGTTGTCTGAATAGACTATGAATGCCTTGGGAAGCAAATAATGCCCCCATTTCCTTAAGGCCTGAACTAGAGCATACATCTCAAGGTCATAAGAAGAATATTTCTTCTTAGCTTCACTCAACTTATCTGAATGAAAATCCACTATTCTACCCTCTTGGCTTAAAATAGCTCCAATAGCCACATTGCTTGCATCACACTCTATGGTGAATAGCTTCTCAAAGCTTGGAAAAAATAAAACAACTTGTGTATAAATCTTTTCCTTCAACAACTTAAAGCTCTTGTTAGCTTGTTCATTCCATAAAAACTTATTCTTCATGCCTCCTTTAATGGTTTCCAACATAGGGGGCCAATATAGTCTTTAAGAACTTCATTCATGAGCCTCATGAATGTGGAGGGGGCATTAGACAGTCCAAATGGCATGAAAAGACATTCATACAAACCTTCATTTTTTTTGAAGGCTTCTTTTTACTCATCTCCCTCATGTATTCTTATTTGGTGATAGCCACTCTTTAAGTCTATCTTGCTAAAATACTTAGCTTCTCCTAGACAATCCATTAGGTCTTCAATCCTAGGTATGGGGGACCTATACCTAATGGTTATCATATTAATAGCCCTTAAATAAATACAAATCCTCCAAGTTCCTCCCTTTTTAGGTGCTAGGATAGTGGGTACGACACATGGGCTAATGCTTTTTCTAATGAGACCTTGACTTAAAAGCTCTTGGATTTGTCTAGCAATTTCCTCATTTTGTTGAGGGGTCATCTTATAGGCTGCCTTATTGGGAAGGGTATCTCCTAGTATGAAGTATATCCTATGATTTTTAGCTCTTATAGGGGGTAATTTTTATGGTTTTCCATCACTTAGTATGCCTTCATAAGTCTGCAACATGCTTTGTGTTTCCTTAGGTAGCTCTGGCTTCTTGGTTGCCTTACCTTCATCTACCTCTCTTGGCCTTAACACCAATGCAAAGCCAACTCCTTCTCCTTCTTCCAAGGCTTCTAAGAAATATTTTTCACTAACCATAAGTACATTAGGACCTATTTTCTTTATCTATGTGTCCTCTAATAGTAACTAAATTTTAAATGTCACATTATCCTTCTTGAAAGTATAATAGTTCTTCACTCCATCATGCATAGCTTGGTGGTGAAATTTCCATGGTCTACCTAGGAGAAAGTAGCATGCATGCATAGGTAACACATCACATAATAACTTATCCTTATACCTCCCAATTGAAAACTCAACCTAGGCCTACTCATTCACCAAGACATGTTGTCCTTTATTCAACTATGTGACCTTGTAAGGACTAGTGTGGGGTATCCTTGTCATATTTAACTTGGTGATTGCTTCCTCTAACACAATGTTGTTAGTAGACCCTAATTCAATGATGACTCTACACACCTTTCCCATCATCTTGCATTTAATCCTAAAAAAGGATCTTCTTTGGCTTGGCTCCTCCTTCACCAGCTCTTTGATCAAGGTTCTCCTCATCATGAGGTTCTCACCTTCCTCTGATGTTATTGGTACCTCAGGGTGATTCATTTCTACATTTTTCTCATCATGAACAATATTGACTCTCTTATCACCTCCTTGAGAAGCACTACTCATCTCTGGACAGCTATAGGCAGGGTGTCCCATTTGGTTACAATGATAGCATTTCATGTTGGAAAAATAATTGCCTCTTCCTTATCCACCACTTCTTGCTCTAAAGTTAGAGCTCCTTCCTCTACTACCTCTACTAGAGCTTCCCTCTTGTTGCTCAGTATATTTTACTTCTCCTTGAGTCCTTGGCTCTGAACTCCTTCCACGATATCCACTTCTTTTTCCTCTACTATCTCTTCCTCTACCTCTTCCTTTGGAGGTTTGTTCATGCTTTATTTTTCCTTTCTCCTCAGTCTTCAAGGCCACTTGATAGCTTTGGCATACATTCTTGAAGCTAGCAAGACTCATATCTTCTTGTATAGACCACTTGAGCCCATTCAAATACCTAGCTAGTCTAATACTTTCATCTTCTACCACTTTTGATCGCAAACATGACTTTTGGAACTCTTTGGTGTATGCTTGGACATACAAATCTTTTTGTCTCAGATTATGCCTCCTTTTATGTAACTAGACCTCATAGTCATCAGGTAAGTAGGCCTGCTTCACCTTACTCACCATGCCTTTCCATGTAGCTATAGGACTCTTTCCCTCTTTCTCTCTTTCAGTTTGAACAAACTTCCACCAGGTGAGTGCTGAACCCCTCAACCTAGATATGGCCACCTTCACTTTTTGGGCTTCTGATATGCCATCACACTCAAAATGATTTTCTATACTATCAATCTAGTCCATGACTAAATTAGAATCCATTTTTCCACTGAAAAGTGGTACACCCTCCAAAGATTTTCCACTTAAGGCCTTTAGTTCTTTTAAGAAGGGTTCTTCAGGAATAACAAGGTTAGGGGTTAGATATTCCTCTTCTAATTCCAAATCCTTTTCCATAGCTTCTTTCTCTTCCTTCTAGTCTATTTTATCCTTCACCTTATCGGCCTTGTCTTGGACTTCATGCAAGAGTTTCTCCATTTGAGAAAATATTTCTATTAGCAACCTATTATCCTCTTCTTGTTTCTCCACCTTCTTGGCTAACTCATCATTAGTCACCATTGTATTATCTTCCACTGATCTGAATGATGTATTTTCTCCTACTAATTCAGTAGGTTGCAACATTAACCACAAGCTTGATCAAAATAAGCTTTGATACCAATATGGTGTATGTGCTTCTAGGTGTGCTTGTACAAGTGCTAAGAAGACTTTGCTTGTCTTCTCAAGGATCCTACTCTCCTGTAGGATCTTCATAGGTTTATATGATTAACTAAAACCTTTACAAACTCTTCTCTAAGAGTTAAACTCTTTGTGCTTAACCTTGAAGGAAAATCACCCTATAGTTTCTCCAATGCTCTCTCCTACACTTAGAAGACTCCAAGTGCCATCTTCACACAAACTATCAAATTCATTGAAGGGGTTTTAGATACCTAAAATACATTCATAATACTCCCATTTGGGTCCATCTTTGTAGATCTCCAAGCCCTTTCCTATCGGGTTCAAGATCTAGCCTTGAGGAGACCTAATTAGGCCTAATTCCTTGTAGCCCTTGATAGGGTCTTTTCTCAATTTCCTACCAAATCCTCTCAAAATACTTACTAAAAAAGTTCCACATTAGAGTACCCTTTTGGATTTTATGAAGGATTTAGAAGGTTTCGGGTTCCTAGGGCATCCGTACATCAGCTTCCTATTATCTAGGTCAAATAGGGCTAATAGGCCTAATATATAGGACTATATTGATTTTTGGTTCAAATCTCAACCAAATGGATTGATAAATCATAAATCCTCCTAACATGACATCATCATATCCCATATATAACTTTGAGTATTCCATACTATGCTTCATTCCCCTTCATGCAATCTTTAATTCTTCACTGTCAAACCTCTAACCAGGCACACTAAGCTCACCTAGGGCTTGATATTAAAAATAGCAGCTCACCTCTTGCAACCTACTAATTCTAAATATGTATATAAAAATGGCTCCCCTAAAGCATTCATCCACCCTTAGGAATATCCTATGGCTAGATTTCATGGGGGAGCCATAGTAACACAAACTCGTCAGGACAGGACCAGGAAACCCTCAAGACTCTAATCAATTTATTCAGGACACTACACCAACTCTAAGCTACCTGCAAAAAGAATGAAAAATTCTTGAAACTATCCTAACAAAAAAATTCCAACATAAGAAAATCAATGCTTCAATCCATATGTTAACACTGTTACACAAGAATGCTCGGGTATCACACAAAACCAATGTTGCAGAGCTACTTTGCTAATCACAAACCTACTTACAATACTCTCTACCTCAAGATTCAAGCCTAAGAGAGTCTTAGATTCCATTCTCCATATTTTTAGGCCATGTTAGTTGATGTCCCACTCCTCTCTTTTAGGGAATCCAATGTTGCCGAGTTGCATGCAACATTTGCAAGAAATTGCCAATGTTGTCATGACAACTTTTGGCATCTTTTACATTCATTAGGCCAACTAGAATATAGGGCCTCTATGCTATGTATTTTGATGAAATAACACCATTAATGACCTTAAATAATCTTCTTTACATCCTTGATGTGTTTAGGATAGATTAATAGCTCAAATCCCAACTTTAGACTTCTAAGCCTAAGCTAGCCAAAATGACTAACAATGACTAATTGGTGACCTTAGTTCTAACACTAACTCACCTAGTACACATGACCTACTAAGGCCTCAAAGAAAAATCACAACTCTAACTTGGCTAATGTCAGATACAAGCCAAAACTTAAGGGCTTTGAGGATTTTCTAGGTGCTCCTGCACCAGCTTGGATAAATTTTGCGCAATCCCGAAGGACTACTCGAGGAAGTTCAAAAATTTAGTATCCTTTTGTCACACACCCCATTAAGGATGCATGCATTTTGTTTTATAGTGGGTTGGATTCTCATGGAAAAAGCAAGTGTATCCCACTTTGGGTTGTCCCTCTCACTGGCCTTGTTAAGGAAAATCTTGGGAGGTGAGCCCAACTACTGATCTAACATGTTCATTTGAAAGCAATAAAATGGAATAGAGAAATAGGTTGTGGGAGTTTGATTCATCAAAAAGGTGAAGAGCATATCCCTATCTACTTCTCAATTCCCAAACACAATTAACAATGTTCAATTACCAACCCACTAACTAGTGAGAATCGAGTATTGCTACTCTTTTCTACAAACAAAGGGTTTATTTGATTATGTGCTTGATTTCCTTAACCTTTCCTTTTAATCAAAGAGTTTAACACTTTTTTCATTATGATTCACTAAAACAAGTGAAGAGGATAGGCCTAATGTTAAATTTCCTCAAACAAAGATAGGCTATTTTTAATTACTAGATTTTAAAAACAACAAAGCCACAATTTAAGTAAAAAGAATGACTAAGTTTAGGTTTACCTTTTTCTTGTAGCTAGCAAAGGCTAGGGGCATTTTTGAGTGATTTTCATGTTTTAATGCTTACCATGGCGACCGTTCCTTTCCAATGTGCTTTTCCTCCAACAAGTTAGTCAACCAAACTAGAAAAAGTGAAGAAAGAAAGACAAAATTGAATTTAAAAGCCTTATTTGTCAATTTTAAGAAAAACTTGATTAAGGTCAAAATATCCAATTTAATGAAACAAATTTTGTGTTATATGCTTCTACAACTTTGAGATAATGTTCATGTACCTTTCCTTCTTGTTGAGAATCCTTAAGAACCAGCTTAATGTGAGCAATGTTCTTCTTTTGGATCTTCCTTGTCAAAGCTTTTCCTTCTTGATTAAATCTTCTCTCTGGTTTTTTTATTCTTTTATGTCCAGACATCTTGTAGAGACATATAAATCATTTTCTGACAGTCAGATTATGAAAATTTTCAATTTAAGCAAAAGTGCTATTTAAATTCTTGAAAGCGCTATTTAAATGCTTAAAAGCGCTATTTAAATTCTTAAAAGCACCATTTAAATGCTTAATAGCGCTATTAAAATGATTGAAAGTGCTATTTAAATGATTGAAAGTACTACATATCAGATTAAAAGCACTGTAGAAATATTTAAAATCACTAAAACAGAGATCAAAAGCATTGTTAAACTTAGTAGAGGCATCAAGAAAACTGTAAAAGTGCTGGATAATGGACCAAATGAGTTGGATAGTCAGGGAATAAGCGCTGATAGAAATTTAGATAGAAGCTAGAAATAATCAAAAACATTGTTTCTCTATGCAAAGGAACACAAATTTATCATGGAAGCACTGTTACAGTGCTTAGAAGTGTTGTTTAACTACTCAAACATGATGTTTAATGTCTCAGAAGCATTGTTTCACCTGCCAAATAGAGAGCTTAACATGCAAAAACTTGAACAAAAATGAGATTTAAGGATTTTTAGAAAGTGAAGCCTAAGGCCCCACGGTGGGTGCCATTTTGTATACTACAAATAGTATCTTCATAGAATTAGTATTGTCAAATAAATAAAATAGAAACTAAATAACCACAATTAGCAAGTCTATTTAGCAAATAAAGAACAATTAAGTATTCTATGGCTCTCTAACTAAGAGTGTTAATGGTGAAACTCTTAGCAAGCCTCCATAAATGACAGTCCTAGGATGAGAAATGAGTGATAAGCTAAGATAATTAATTCAATTCCAAATAGAAATGCTCAAATTAACTTCTAAATTGCCTTTCTAGCTATAATTCTCAAGAGGTTAGATGCAATTCTCAGATTTGTGGATTAGTTATGAGTGAATTTAGCCTTGCTTTTATAGGATTTGGAAAAGGTAGGGGGTGTAGTAGAGTTGATCAAGGTTAAGTTGGGGTTGAGTCTTTTGTTCCAACCTTTGAAGACAATTTAAATATTGTGTCCTCAAAGCTTGGGACAAGTAGACAAGATGAGTGGACAAGATGCTCTTTCAATTTGAGTGATTGAGATTCATTTTGGCTTGATCCATGTGAGCTCTTTTCCTTAAATCCTATTGGTTGAGGATTTTTCCTCCCATGTGGTGCTGAGAGAAATTAGGATTTAATCAATTAATTTTAATTCATTTATTTAGCCAAGTGTAACCCTTGAATGGTTTGAGTTTATTTAATTCCAAACTATACAATTAATTGAATTAATTGCACATTAATTTGATTTAACTTGATTAAAATGTAGTTGATTTTGACTTAAATTCAATTAAAGCTTGATTTTAATTTTGATTGGGTAAATGTTTGTTTTGATTCAATTGGCTTGATTTTGGTCTTGATTTGCCTTGATTACTCACATGAATGATCCTATCCACTTTTAGGTGATTACAATACTCTTAGCCAATTTGCATTTTAGAACTGATTTATTTCCATTTCCATCAGTTATTTCAGATCTATAATATTTTCTATTTTTGGTAAAAAAAATTTGGCCTATCAAGCCTATGTTTTGGACAGAGTGCATAGGTCAAGTCAACAGCACAACTAGGCATTACAAGTCGACCGGAGAGCACTCTGACATCAAGTCAGTACAACAGCTCAAATCGGCAAGCCGAGCCAGATCAGAAGTCAGAGCAGGCAAGTTTGGACCAGAGCTCAGATCAACCAGCTGAGCCAAATCAAATCAGAGTCAAGAACCCGAGCCAGTTCATAGACCAAGCCAAGCTACAGCTCAAGTCGGTGAGCTAAGCTCAAGGATCGACCATACGAGCTGAGCTTGTTTTGATTTTCTAGTACTCGGCTTGGGTTATTAACACTTCAGACCCACGAAGCACAGCGAATGTAGGATGAAACTGTTATAGATCCCAAAATTTTCCCTTTGGATCCTGACCTGAGCAGACCAAAAATAATTTGAACTGAACTGAGCCAACAAAAGCACCCAAGCTAAATTTGACTGTAACTCAGGTTACCAGGTCCATGCTTGGCACCAACCCACCCACGTGATTTACTTGTGATAGTGGTTGTTGGGCTATATAAAGCCCAAGTAGTTTTGTAACTAGGTAAATGTGAGACTAAAGTCCCACATACCCTTCAGACCTTAGCTCTCGCACCACCACAAGATCAGCCACACTTCAACCTCCACTGGTGGCAGCCACCTTGCCACATAGCATGCTATGCGGTGCCACCGATCACGTCCCCTAACACATAGGCAGAACATGTCAACCACGCCAGCAGTCACCACCCAATAGTAGCTTGACACATGGTAGTACACACAAATGGGTATTTTTTAAATTTGTTTTTTCCATTTTTTGCCTTTTCACTACATTAAATTTAACAGTTGTCTAGCTATCAACTTGGGTGGTTTTTGTTTTGTGTGACAACCCTCTAACCATCAATTTTAAGCTTGCAGGTGCATCAACACTTTATGAGGTAAAATTTGACATTTGTTTGACCATCAAAACTAGGCTTTTTTACACTATCATGATGACCA
Source organism: Chamaecyparis obtusa (assembly GCA_027943335.1). Taxonomy (NCBI): domain Eukaryota; kingdom Viridiplantae; phylum Streptophyta; class Pinopsida; order Cupressales; family Cupressaceae; genus Chamaecyparis; species Chamaecyparis obtusa. The sequence goes on from BSBK01003080.1 coordinate 125,037, forward strand.
TTTGATAGTCAAATTTAGGAAACTAAACTGATGATGTCAACAAGTTTCAAAATTTTGTAGCCCTCACCATATGCAGTTTTGATCTGACAGTCTGACTTTGGGAGGCCATAACTTGGTCAGACTCTAAATCGAGTGCAATTTTTTTGATTTTGGGTAGAATTTGCTAAAATTTTTAGTGGTGAAACTATTTTCTAGTTTTGATGCACATCTTTTGTAGAAATTGCAATTTTTGGTGACTATACCTATTTGATCCCTATTTTTGCAACTTCAAAGGCTTCATTCGAGCTCATATAGACACATTTTCATGCGCAATTTGTTTTGAAAGTGCATGATTTTTTGTCTTCTTTCTAGATCTGGTATCAGTTTGGAGAAATTTTGAGTGGATAGAGTATAATTAGAATATGGTCTATTTTGTCACTTGTAATTGATTAGATCTTTGAGGGATATTGTGTGTTATCCTCTTGAGTCTTCTATAGCTTCATATTTTATGTTGTAAACATCAAAATCAGAAGTCCACTTTGATCCATTTTGACAAGTGGCTATTGTACAGGCACTAGCTATAAAGTGCCAAAATCATCATCTTTTTTTTGGGGGGGGGGGGTGGGGGTTCTTTGATTTAGTGAATTGGGGGGGTTTCTTGTGTGTTGGTTGTCTCTCTCCTTCTCATGCTCTTTTCATTTTGCATCATGGGTTCTATTGCAAAACTAACTCCACGTAACTATGATTCATGGAAATATAATGTATCGAGCAAGTTAATGGTTAAAGGTTTAAATCTTTATGTGGATGGTATAATAAAAAACCTACTGATGATGATGATGATGTTGTAGTAGGTAATTGGTCATGGAAAAAATTTAAAGCTTTAGGAGTCTTGAGAGAGAATTTTTCTGAAGCTATCATGTATCACATCAAAACCATAATTGATGTTAGAGATGCTTGGGATAAACTTGCATAGTTTTTTGGTAAAGTGGATGAAGAAATAAGATTCACAATTGAGACTAATCTCCTAAAATTAGAGCCTAGAAACTTTGACACAATCCAAGATTATCTCAAAAAAGTCAATGATTATAGATCACATCTTGAGGATTGTAGTAATTCCATGAAGGATGTGAAGTTGGTTAGTCACTTATTGAAACATCTTCCTCCTGAATATGTAGCTTTTGTTTCAAGTTATAATACTCACAAGTTGACCATGGGTAGTGCCTTCACTAAGCCTTCATTTGAGTCATTTTTAGAAATGTTGGTCTTAGAACAATAAAAATTGATGAGTATGGAGATTCTCAAGTCTTCAACTTCTAAGGCATTGGTGGCTAATGAAGAGAGCCAAGGCAATCAAAGTCAAAAGAAGAAGAAGAATTGGAAGTCTAAGTCTCAATAAGAAGGTGAAAAATCAACTTCCACACAATATAATACTTCTACATCACCTCAAAAGAGTGAATTTTCAAAGAAGGAGAAGTGATTTTGTGCATATTGCAAAAAGGATGGACATGAAGAACACTTTTGGTATAAGAACGACATTGATGAATTGAAGAATCTTCTTGTGAAAAACAACATCAATTTTCCTTCGAGGATGTCTACCTCAACTTCTTCAAAAAATTCATAAAAAGATAAAGGAAATGGTCACACATTTGTCACTCAAAAAGGCCAAGCTTCATATGCTTCTTCAAGTCCTGATTCACGTAGATGGCTTCTCAATTCAAGGACTTCTCATCATATGGCTTCTTCACAGTCCATATTTTCATCATTTGAGCCTTGCAAAGGTCCACTTATTTTGATGGGCAATCACACTTACATGAATGTGATTGGGAAAGGAAGTATTGATGTTAGGGAGGGACACTTCAATGATGTGTTATGTGTTCCACACTTGACCAATAACCTTCTTTCTATCTATCAAATCACAAATGGTGCTACAAAAAAGAATATGGAATTTACACCTAATTCAGTTTTCATCAAGGACCTAGAGAGTGGAGCATTTATTTCTACTGGGATAGTAGATCACTCTTCTCAATTGTAATCCTTTTCAAATTTTGGTCCTCTTGATGAAAGTGATTCTTCAACATATGATCCCACTTACAATGATGATTCAAATTTTGAGGAGTTTTGGCTACTTGAACTTGGGTATTCTCACTCATGATATAGTTCTTGAGCTTTACATTTCATCTCCTCCTATTGAGACTACTTCTTATCTTTTTCCTAATGATAATTGCATTCACACAACCATGGGTTTAGGAGATTCAGTGCAATGGGATATTCATTGTCTTCCAAACTTGGTTCCATGGGATGACTACTTGACAAACATTGTAGGTTTTTTTGTGGAGTCCTACATTTCAGATTTGGGAAACTTCATTGATGATATTCATCTTCTATTTTGATCCTTCTTTAGTTGTTGCAAGGGATCATGATGACCCTCATCTTCATTCTCTACTTGATCATTCTTTCGAGGGTGACATGATCATAGATACTTTGATACAACTATGTGTGTGAAAATTGTACATGTTCAGAAGACACAACACATTAGTAAAACATTATTGCTTAAAGATAGAAAAATATGAAGTAAATAGTGTTTGGAAAGTTGTCTATACTAAAATATATGAATAGATATAGTTTTTTCATTATGGAAACAAAGTCATATAACAGTTTGGAGTTAGCACACTAAGTGTAAAGATCATAATTTAGTTAAGTGTTGAAGACTGGACAACATATAAAGCACCAGAGACTCAGAGCATTAGTGCACATGTGTATAGATGAATTATGGTATGCACGTTAGAAGTTAAGGTTATTAGCCTATACTTATGCTTATTCTAAGAGTGCATAATCAGATATGCAAAGATGTGAAAGTTAAAGTCAGTTGAAGTTGCACAACTAGTGTGTGCTAGTGGAGAATAGAGCATGGAGCTGACAATGACTATTTTTGTATGTGATTATAAATTAATGTTGTAGAGGCTATGCACCCATTGTATTTAGGTTGCTGACATATCTATATGTATAATTTTAAGCATGCTTAAGCCAATTCATTTCGAAGCATTATTTGTAATTAGTTATAGGGCTGACCTAATTGTATATTTGGTATGAGCGCATAAATATAAGGTGTGCCCATTGTAATCAGTATGGAAGTCAAGAAAGTTATAATAGAGTTGAGATAAGTAGATCAAAGGTATGCAAAGTGAGCATAATATGTATTAGAGCTTTTCTAAAGGTCAAAGCATCAATGCACCAAAGGAACTAATCAGACAAGTAGTGTCACAACAACAATTCACTTGTAGATATAGTGTCTATCTAATCTTAGAAGGTTGTAGCCTTCATCACTTGAGCAGTGAGCTCTAGGATAGTGAATCCACTCCCCTAATAGGGATCATTGTAAAAGACTCCTAACAGAGTCTGACCCTTAACAAGGTGTACTATACTAAAAGCATTGTAAAGCTACTCTTAACAAGGTAAAGGATCTTCTAACAAGGATCACAAAACACTAGTGCAGATTATTAGTGGGTATCAAGCCCCACTGGGGTTTTTACCTATTTGGGTTTCCCCATAACCATATTGGTGTCAAGTGTTGATTTCATGTTTCATGTTTATGAGTGTTTAATTCAATACTTGAGCATTTATAATTCTATATTTAGATTAAAGTGAAAATTCAAAATACAATGAACACTAATTCACCCCCCCCCCCCTCGCAGTGTTCCCATTCCTAACAATTGTTATCAGAGCTCTGGTCCTTAGCACAAAAGTTTAACCACTTGAGGAGATCATGGAAAAAGCAGATATGAAACATTTGAAGAAGAATCTTGAAGTAGCTCTTGAAGACCTAGACAATTCAGAAAGATAAATTGAAGAACTAAAAGAAAAAGTTAGTGATGCTCAATTAGTTATCAAAAGAATAAGAAAAGATTTGAAAGGACTCTCTAATAGTGAACTTGAAGAAAAATTCAAGAAATTGAGTGAATAAAATGCATACTTGTTAAGTCATCTTGAAGAATTAGATGACAAACTAATGAACAATCAAGATGTCTACAATGAACAAGTCAAAGAGAACCTTCAATTGAATGAAGAACTAAGGGAAGCTAACCTAGAAATCTTGGAGCTAAAGAATATCAAAGAAAGCTTGGAATCTGATTTGAAGAAGTCAAAGGATCATATTGAAAAATTACACACTAGTGTTGAATTGGTAGAATCACATTTGTATGCAAGAAGAATCAAAGGAGACACTAGTTGTATAGGGTACAATGAAGCATAGAATCAGATTGATAGTATGTGAGTAAGAAAGGATTCACAAAAGGACTCTACTGATACTAGAAAGATTGAAGATCAAACCAAACATAATAGTGATCCTCCTAAGACTAAGTGCAAGCCTATAGAATGCACCTATTTTGCATGTAACAAGGATGGACACATTGCAAGGAATTGTATAGAGGTAAAACCTTTCAATGGTTACTATTATACATGTAATAGATTCGGTCATAGAGCAATAAATTGCAAGAATAGTAAGAAAAATAGGATACAACATGATCAAAGAAACTAGAATTAGACCAATGCAAGAAATTCTCAGAATGTTACATTTCAGATATTTAACAATAATGGTCACTCAGCTAGAACATGTAGAATAGTGACTCATGTCAATGCACTAAGGAATAATAGACCTCCAGTGATTTGTCACACTTGTAACAAGGCTGGACATATCTCAAAGTTTTTTAGATCAAGGATGCAAGGTCAGGAAAGCCCTAAAAGGACCGAAGAACCAGTTTTGGATCCTAAAGTAGAAGTCAAGTTTGTAAAATCCTCAGAGGATGCAAGCTTGATTTGGTCAGAAGGAAAGAAGGACAATGATGTTGAGATTGTATTAGATGCATCCCAAGTGGATGCACCCTCTACATCTGCATAAATGGCCCTTAGGGTCATAGAGGGAGCTAATTTAGCTCTAGACCCCTGCATGGTTGGTATATTCATCCTCAAAGTATGCGCCTTCAGACTTAAGCTATTGGAGTGTATAGGAACCATTGTGCAAGAGTGCACATGTTGATTATGGGTAGAACTCAAGTTTGAAAATTTGAAGTGACAGCTTGGTTTATGCAAGTTGCATTAATGGTGAATTTCTTACTTTAAGTACACAAAATGTTGTTTGTTTATTCATTGCATTCATACTCAGAGTGATTGGAGAGTAGATTGAGCCTTGGAAGTTGTGAAGATTTGGAGATTAAATTATCAGTGTTTATAGTGCATTTGATCAGTTGCAGAAACCCTAGCTCATTGCACCAATTCAGAAACCATCAGAACTTCTCAGAGATCATTTGGAAAGAAAATATCAAGTAAGTCATGGCCACTCCATTGTTTTTGATGTTGCTGAGAAGAAGCGGTATGTTTTCAAGAGGAACCCATTTAAATCAACCCTAGATGATGTAGAGAGAGCATTTTCCCAAACATTGATGGGTGTAATACATGTAGAAGACATAAGGGCTCACATGGACACAATGTTGAAACTTGAAAAAACATTCATGGATGAATGCACAAAATGGAATGATCACCCCATTATTGAATATGTGATAGCATATGAATTCTATGAGGAAGAATGGATAAAGATATTGTTGAGTAGAATCCATGATGACTTGTTTTGGATTGGAGATGTACCAATAAGCATAACAAGAGACCTAATTCATGAGATGGTAGGCCTTTCTAAGACAAGCACCATCCTTTTTGTGGGTAAGGATGTTAGGAAAATGGTGGAGAAAGTGTGTAAATCTAGAAGTGATAAGTGTGACATGACCATTTGGCCTATAGAGAAACTAGACATCAAGTTGATATCAATAATATTGGGTTATAGATTTCATCACACCAGCGGGGTGAATAGTATGTCTACAGGCACTATTCTATCAGCCATATGTCTTGTGCAAGAAGATGGAGAGTTCAACCTATGTGAAATCTTGCATGCACAATTGATAGAAAATATCAAAGCTATAAAACATGATAAGACTAAGGTATTCAACTTTGGGTCCCTAATCATCTATATGTACCTTCATATAGTTGGTAAAGTGTCAAACTTGTATCTAGACAAGTCCATTCCTACCATGCCACATATATCAAACAAGGCATCCATAGAAAGCACACTTAGAGATTTCATTAACCTGGAATTGAAGACTTTCAGAGAAAGAATGCAGATGAGGTATATGATTCCTGAAAGTATTGTAGAGAAGTATAAGGATACAATATGCTTCATGGTGGAGATTGATACTACATGTATGGAAGCTGTGGAACCTAGAACTAAGTGGATTCATCCACTTGGGTATGAGGTTGAAGAACAAGTTCTTGAAGCTTATGCATAGGTACTACTATTGGCCCCTAAGGATGACAATGAACATAGGTGGGGAACCTATGAAGAAAGGACTAGAGAAGTTGATGCTAAGCTGAACAGTGCTACAACAAAAAGAAAGGTTGCAAAGGTCAAATAAAAAATCCTAAGAATTCATTGTGTATTACAAGCACACCTTGATAAATCAAGGGATGAGAAGATTTCCCTAGAATTGAAGAACATAGCAGAAGAAAAAGAAGATCCCAAGTTGAAAAAGATAAAAATTGAAAAAGATGACAATCAGAAAGATAAAGAAGATAGTACTTCTTCTGCGCCCAAAGATACTCCTCTGGATTATAAGCCTTTATTCAAAAGGAAGAAATAAGCTAGCAAAAGTCATCCATCCTCATGAGAATTAAGGAGTAAGAGGAACACTCAAGCACCTCCTCAGGCAGGATTTAGACCTAGCCTCAAGGTGCTAAATACAAGAATTGTTGGTGAGGGAAGAATTGATCAAGTAGAAAATTTATATGAATCTTACAGTGAGATTGAAAAATCAAAGATTCATAATATGAGTGTCAAATAGATGATCAAGTTCAAGGAAATAGTCATTGAGCTGAAAATAGAAATTCTAGACAAAGTATGGGATATTTTGGAAAATCTAAAGAGACAAGCTAATGAGGAAGATCAAAGAATAAGAGAAAAAGTATTAGAAGATACTCTGCCAGTATGTTCTAAAGAAGAAGTGGAACTAATATTGAATTTGGTGAAGCTGCACCTTAGAAAAAAAATGAGGACTCTTCATATCATGAAAAAAGATTATGAGTTGATTATGAAGGAAACATAAAAATCATTTGAGAAAGTGTTGTTAGAACAACATATCAAACCACCGACTGTGCCCATCACTCATACACCCATCAGGGAAGATAAAGTGGTAGAGCCCACTAATGTACCAATGAAAGGTACTTAGGACTTAGTGCCCATAGTAGAAACTCAAATAGAAGTAGATCAGTCTATGCCCATGACTGAATCACCCAAAGATAACACAATTATCATAGACAATGTGGAAATAGCCATGGTAGCTATTGATAAGGAGTTAGACAAGTTTGAGGAAGAATTTTTCAGCACTAAGGAAGAAAAAATCTTATGCAGCAATACCACCCAAACTCAGCAAGAAGAAGTAATTATAGAAGATATATCTGATGAAGAAAAGAAAGAAGTAGTAGAGGTAGAAAAGAAAGATGAATCTTCTATTGATTTGGTCAAGGTGAAGCAAGAGGTGATGGATAGCACTCCCATCACTCCCTCCTCAGCATTGTTGTCAAGTTTCACACCTAACACTAGTATTTTGGACTCCTGGAAGGAGGAAGACTTGATTAAGTTTAGCGTCCTAGCTATGGAGAAGGCCAAGGAGAAGCAAGTAATGAGAAATCCTCTCCTGGTAGAATCAGTAAATATTTTGAATAGTTTTCTACCAGAGGATAAGAAGATGGAAAATGTACATTTAGTTGATGATGTGAGCACAGTCATCTCTTAGTTCAAAGTTAATTTTTCGAGCTTAGAAGAATCTGCAGCCATAGTGGGAGAGGAGAAATACTTAAAGAAGATACTCAATGAACCGATAAGTAATTTTACTCTAGACTTGACCTCTCTTAAGTCTAGTTAGGCATCATTGAAGGAATTTGCAGAGAAAGGAAGGAAAGTCATTGTAGAATCCATGGATAGGGATAAGTTGATAAGTTCACCGATACACATTTGAAGAAGATCAAAGATGTAGAGTCAATGATTGAGAAGGTGAATATTTTAGTATAAGACACATCCACTGATGTAAACATGTGTAACAATTTCTTTTGAGGACAATTGGATATAATTGAGAAGGTAGAAAAAGAAATGGAAAAGATAAGGTCTAGACAGACTTAGTTGAGGAATGCTCTTGTGCCCTCTCTAGACATTCTTAGTCAGAACATAAAAGAGATTGATGTGACCATGATAACTATTGTCATTATTTTTGCTCATTCTTAAGTTTGAAGGCCTAATTACTAGATGAGCTACAATAACATATTTTGTATTATTAGGTGGTCTTGCTTATATTTGTGTTCATTGCATTGCAAAGTACATGAAGATAAAAAGGAAATGAATTGCATCTACATCTACACATACATCTATTTGTGGCATTTATAATGTACAAAAGGGAAAGAACTAAAAAGAAAAGCATCTATCTAAGCTCACAAAGGCCGTGAGCATAGCCTTTACCAGAATTGAATGGATGAGTGTAGGTATACATAAAGAAATAATTGATATGGGGGTACCAGACATTGCCTAGTGTTGATGTCTAGATCCAGTCTAGTCTAGTGAGCTCCTGAGATCCAGAACCTACAAGAAGTGAAGAAAGGAGATGGGTTAGATACAATGGATCTATGTGATGGCTAATAGCACAATATCATAGAATGCATACATACACTTAGCCATGCACCTCTAACAAAGGCTGTGCTCAGGGCATGTGCATGAGAATCTTCCAAAGAACCAAAAGAGGCACCATGTTTTCACTGATGTGTTTGTTTCATGTGTATATATAGGGAAGCTGATCCACTAAAGAGTTTCATGAATGATATGGATCCTTGATGTGGGTAACGATAGATTAATCTTATTGTACTCTATCTTTTATCCCTTCAAGGGCCAAGAGCACACACAATGTGTACAAATAGGAAACATTCAGATGATCCAGCATCAATCAAGCTATGATAAACAAAGGGCAATATGGCATCAGGTTCTGAACGGAGCTAATGGTAGAGTACATAAATCTATGAAGAAGATAGGGTGCTCTATTGCATAGATGTTCACATGGTGTTTCAACATTGATCTTCAACAAATATAGATGGGCATCAATTTAGAATGTAGAATGCAGGACAATATGTGTGCATTGACATGGGGATATTTACAGTAATGAAGCAATCATAGTATATAGATGACAAGGTGCAAAAATTAGTACATGATAGGCTTGGGTTCTTTAACATTTAACACATATTGAAGAACAACGTTAGGCCACAATGTTTTTTAACACTACAATCTCCACACACCAAGGTGGGAATAGACAATAATAATACAATGCAAAGAGTGGTTCTCGAGCTCTAATTTCATGGTAAACATGGTACAGGCATAGCTGAGCCTCATAAAAATAAGATACATATAGATTCAATGATGAACCAAAGATACCAATAAACACATACAACATGCCACCCAAGTGGAAGAACAGGACACGGTATCGGGTTCCAACATATGATGGTAAAAAATAGAGCATAGCCTCGAGCTCAAGTGCGTCTTGAGCTATGCTCAATGCCTTGAGTCTCACATTGAATGCAACAGTGCACACACTATTGGGCATGATACTGTTGCACCTGTGTTGTAGTGAATGTGGCCCATAAAACATCATGCCATTAGCAGCATGGTTACAATACGGGCACAGTGGTCATGCCAAAGCCCAAGCTTCAAGAAATGAGAAAGCATATGGCAATACATCTTCACAATGTCTAGCCGTGTGGCTTATGGGATGCAAGGTTAGCATACGCTGTGAATGCATACTCATTTGTTCGAGTATGCATCCATGGGGTATTGCCATTATTTAACAAGCATGAAATGAAATAAAAGGTATGCCAATGGCATGAAGCATAGTTGTATGATTCCCTTGCCCATGCTCAGTGCCGTGACTGCATACTCATTTATTTGAGTATGCATTCATGAGGAGGCATCGTAATATAGAATTGCAAAGGTTGAAATAAAATAGAGAAACATATACATGCTGCAATTCTATAAGGAAATGAAACAAGATATATAATGATGCCCTAATCAGCAATCCAAAATAACAACAACAATCGATGCCCTAGCTCGGGGCCATCGAAATTCATAAGCATAGAATTGAATTCACAATGAAAAAATACAAATGTAACATTCAAAGCTGAGAGGCATAAACATATACATAATTTCAACATGTGATAGTGCCAATTCATCATTGCCATGATTTTTACAATGATTTCAAAGTATGCAGAATAAAATGGAACTGATCACAGGGGCCTACCTTTGTCTTTTTATCAGTTTCAATTTGCTGTTTCCTCATCCGAATATGATGTTTAGTGCACTTGATGTATATGGAAATGGAAACTTGCCACCTTTCGAAGATCAACTCCACATTACCAGTGATGATGCTACAACAATGATTTCTTGCCGATGCATCTTCTTTTCCCCCCTTCTCTTTAGGGTTGAGAGTATGATTGGCCTCTTTTTAAAATGTTTTATTTTTGAAGGCCATGTGTCATATGACCTTGGGTCTACTATGTTGAGGGTATTTGAAGGGGACTTAGTTTTAATTTTTGAATAGGCTATTAATGTGTTCCTCCCTTTTTCATATTGGGTTGAGGCTTTTATAGCTTTATTTTACATACTGGGTGTCCTTTAAATAATCTGGATTTGGTCAAAATGTAAATATTTTAGATATTCTCCTCATTTTTTGAGTTGAGATTATCTCAAAATATATTTAGGATCCACTTCATTTGGTTTAGTAAAGGGGAATATTTTAATTGTAAAATTCATTGCAAAACCTTGTTGTAAATATTGAGAATTGGCATTTTATAAGCCATTGTCAGTTTTTCTTTATTATGCATGACTTAGTGGTGGGATGGTCTCCCTTTTGACTACCTATTTTAGAGACCCCACTTTCTCCTTCCCCCTAGATTCTTAGGAATTGGGCATCCAAATTTCAAAGTGGCATGATCATGGTCCTAGTGGCAGGTTTTTCCTATTCTTGGTGAAGTAGTGGACTTCAATGTTGATTCTACAGATTTTCTATATATGCCTCTCACCTTGGGTGATTGAACAGTAGTTCTTCCTTCCCTCATTTTCAAGAGGTGAATGTTGTAGCTCCAAGAGAAGCAAATTGATTTTTTGAATCCTTTTATTCCAGTTAATAGCAATTGTCCTCCTTTTTCTACAGCTTTGTGAGTTGATTTGATGGATTTGATGTCATGTATTATGATTGAAATTTGATCCTTTTCTTGATACTTATTTAATTTTCATTTTTAAAAGCACTAATTTTTCTTAAAGTTTCAATCTATGTGCATTTATATGTGTTTGAGTTGTGGAATCTATTTTCCTTTCTCATTTACAACCAACACCTGATTATTTTCTAATGGAAGAATCAAATTTGGGAAGAGTTGTGATTTTCAGGTTATATGCTAGATTACATTGTGAGTCTATTTTATGTTTGTGGATCTATCTAGTTTGGTGTATCACCTAAGTTAAATCTCAGTTATTTCAATTTTATGCAATCTCTCTCCCTTTCCCTTCAAGTTTAGTTTAGTTCCGGTTATACAAATGGGGAAGCCAACCCTTAATCTAGAGGTTTATTCACAGTGAAGCAGTCCCACATCCTAAGAGTATTCCCATGTTTCACGATATTTCTAGGTTTCATACTTAGCCATCATGGGTGCAATCCCTAGTGAATGTTGTCATTATTTTTCCTCATTCTTAAGTTTGAAGGCCTAATTAGTAGATGAGCTACAATAACCTAGTTTGTGTTATTAGGTGGTCTTGCTTATATTTGTGTTCATTTCATTGCAAAGTACATGAAGATAAAAAGGAAATTAATTGCATCTACATCTACACATATATCTATCCGTGGCATTTATATTGTACAGAAGGGAAAGAACTGAAAACAAAAGCATCTATCTAAGCTCACATAGGTCGTGAGCATAGCCTTTACCAGAATTGAATGGATGAGTGTAGATATACATAAAGAAATAATTGATATGGGGATACCAGACATTGCCTGGTGTTGATATCTAGATCCAGTCTAGTCTAGTGAGCTCCTGAGATCCAGAACCTGCAAGAAGTGAAGAAAGGAGATGGGTTAGATCTAATGGATCTATGTGATGGTTGGTATCACAATATCATAGAATACATACATACACTCAGCCATGCACCTCTAACAAAGGCTATGCTTAGGGCATGTACATGAGAATCTTCCAAAGAACCAAAAGAGGCACCATGTTTTCACTGACGTGTTTGTTTTATGTGCAGATACAGGGAAGTTGATCCAATAAAGATCTCTATGAATGATTTGGGTCCTTGATGTGGGTAATGATAGAGTAATCTTATTGTACTCTATCTATTACCCCTTCAAGGGCCAAGAGCATGCATAGTGTGTACAAATAAGGAACATTCAGATGATCCAGCATCAGTCAAGCTATGATAAACAAAGGGCAATATGGCATCAGGTTTTGAATAGAGCTAATGGCAGAGTACACAAATCTATGAAGAAGATAGGGTGCTCTATTGCATAGATGTTCACATGGCATATCAACATTGATCTTCAACAAATACAGAGAGGCATCAATTTAAAATGTAGAATGTAGGACAATATGTGTGCACTGACATGGGGATATTTACAGTAATGAAGAAATCAAAGTATACATATGACAAGGTGCAAAAATCAATACATTATAGACTTGGGTTCTTTAACATTTAACACATATTGAAGAATAGTGTTAGGCCATGATGTTTTTTAACACTACAATCTCCACACACCAAGGTGGGAACAAACAGTAATAATATAATGCAAAGAGTGGATCTCAAGCTCTAATTTCATGGTAAAGATGGTATAGGCATAACTAAGCCTCATAATAATAAGATACATACAAATTCAATGATGAACCAAAGATACCAGCAAACACATACAACATGCCACCCAAGTGGAAGAACAGGACATGATATTGGTTTCCAACATATGATGGTAAAAAATAGAGCATAGCCACAAGCTCAAGTGCATCTTGAGCTATGCTCGATGACTTGATCCTCAGATTGAATGCAATAGTCCACACACTCTCACACAAAATATCACTGAGCCCATGTTGCAGTGAATGTGGCCCATAAAACATCATGCCAATAGCAGTGTGGTTACAATATGGGCATAGTTGTCATGCCCAAGCCCGAGCTTCAAGAAATGAGAAAGCATATGGAAATAGATCTTCACAACGTCTAGCCGTGTAGCTTGTGGGATGCAAGGTTAGCAAATGTTGTGAATTCATACTCATTTGTTTGAGTATGCATCCACAGGGTATTGCCATTATTTTAACAAGCATGAAATGAAATAAAAGGGATGCCAGCGGCATGAAGTATAGTTGTATGATGCCCTTTCCCATGCTTAGTGCCATGACTACATACTCATTTATTTGAGTATGCATTCATGAGGAGGCATGCTAATATGGAATTGCAAAGGTTGAATTAAAATAGAGAAACATATACATGCTGCAATTCTATAAGGAAATGAAACAAGATATATAATGATGCCCTAATCGGTAATCCAAAATAACAACAATAGTCGATGCCCTAGCTCAGGGCCATCAAAATTCATAAGCATAGAATTGAATTCACAATGCCAAAATACAAATACAACATTCAGAGCTGAGAGGCATAAACATACATAGAATTTCAACATGTGACAATGCCAATTCATCATTACCATGATTTTTACAGTGATTTTGAATCATGCAGAATGAAATGAAATCGATCACAGGGGCCTACCTCTATCTTTTTATCGGTTTGAATTTTCTATTTCCTCATCTGAATATGAATTTTAGTGCACTTGTTGTATATGGAAATGGACACTTGCCACCTATCGAAGATCAACTCCACATTGCTAGTACTGATGCCGCAACAATGATTTCTTCTTGATGCATCTTCTTTCCCCCCCTTCTTTTTAGGGTTGAGAGTATGATTGGCCTCTTTTTTAAATGTTTTATCTTTGAAGGCCATGTGTCATATGACCTTGGGTCTGCTATGTTGAGGATATTTGAAGGGGACTTAGTTTTAATTTTTGAATAGGCTATTAATGTGTTCCTCCCTTTTTCATATTGGCTTGAGGCTTTTATAGCTTTATTTTACATACTAGGTGTCCGTTAAATAATGTGGATTTGGTCAAAATGTAAATATTTTGGATATTCTCCTCATTTTTGAGTTGAGATTATCTCAAAATATATTTAGGATCCACTTCATTTGTTTTAGTAAAGGGGAATATTTTAATTGTAAAAGTCATTGCAAAACCTTGTTGTAAATATTGAGAAGTGGCGTTTTATAAGCCATTGTCAGTTTTTCTTTATGATGCATGACTTAGTGGTGGGATGGTCTCCCTTTTGACTACCTATTTTTAGAGACCCCACTTTCTTTGTCCCCCTATATTCTTAGGAATTGGGCATCTAAATTTTAGAGTGGCATGATCATGGTCCTAGTGGTGGTTTTTCCTATTCTTGGTGAAGTAGTGGACTTCAATGCTGATTCTATAGATTTTCTATATATGCCTCTCACCTTTGGTGATTGAAGGCTTGTTCTTCCTTCTATCATTTTTAGGAGGTGAATGTTGTAGCTCCAAGAGAAGCAAATTGATGTTTTGACTCCTTTTATTCCAGTTAATAGCAATTGTCCTTCTTTTTCTACAGCTTTGTGAGTTGATTTGATGGATTTGATGTCATGTATTGTGATTGAAATTTGATCCTTTTCTTGATATTTACTTCATTTTTATGTTTACATGCACTTATTTTTCTTAAAGTTTGCATCTGTGTGCATTTATATGTGTTTGAGTTGTGGAATCTATTTTCCCTTCTTATTTACAACCAGCACCTAATTATTTTCTAAGGTAAGAACCAGATTCGGGAAGTGTTGTAATTTTTAGGTTATATGCTGGATTACATTGTGAGTCTATTTTCAATTTGTGGATCTATCTAGTTTGGTGAGTCACCTAAGTTAAATCTGAGTTATTTCAATTTTATGCAATCTCTCTCCCTTTCCCTTCAATTTCAGTTTAGTTTAGGTGATACAAACAGGGAAGTTGGCCGTTAATCTAGAGGCTTATTCTCAGTGAAGCAGTCCCACAACCTGAGATTATTCCCATGTTTCACGAGATTGCTAGGTTTCATACATAGCCATCATGGGTGCAATACCTAGTGACAACAGTTTTTGGCATGCCTAGTGGGACAAAAGACTTAATGAGTCTGTTTCCTAGAAAGTTTTATGCAAGTTATTATGTGGTATGAGTAGTGATAGTATTTTGAAGTCATACCTGGTGACTCTAATGGTGTTTTATGTAGATCAGTATATAAGCTTATGAGTGGGATTCCAACCAGATAGAGTAAGAATCCTTTCATGTATGCAAAGTTTCCATCTGTCAAGAAGAAGTCTAAAGAATCCCAAGCTAGTGCATCAAAATCTATGAATCTTACTCCTAATCTAGTTCCTAAGCCTACACACATTCCTACAAGTGGCTCCCTAAATCAAGCCATACACATATTATTACCCATACAAGTAGCCCCTGCAATTTAGGTTCCCTTAAATCGTCCAATGGCTCAACCTAGATTGCATCCTTTTGTAGCTTTTAATCAAGGCATTCATTTAAATTTGTAGTAGCATGATGACATACCTATATCAGCCCTCAAGAGCTTGCCTATGTTTATAGGAGAGGATCAAACCTCAACTATTAAGCATATAAGAGATATAGCATCCCTTTGCGCCCTGCATAATATAACCCAAGATAATGTTGTTGTGAGATTGCTAGTAGCCTCATTTAAGGGAAAAGCTTTGCAATGGTTCAAAATTTTACGAGTTGGTTCTATTGTGGATTAGGATGGGTTGGGTCAAGCCTTGACCAACTAGTTTGAAGACAAATCAGACCATCTTTCATTAGTTGAGCACCTAACTACTATCAAAAGAGCACCTCAAGAATACATGATGGATTTCAATTTTAGATTTCAAAGAACGTGGCATAGAATAATAGCTATTGTTAGGCCATTGAGCCAACATGCTTTCCTATATTATTTGAGAGCCCTCAATAGTGATATTGCTATTATGATCTAGTCATTGGGTGGGAATAACCTTCTGGTAGCATGTGATCTTGCCATAAGGGCTGAGAACAGTCTAATCCAAGCTGGGAAGATAGCTCCAAGACCCCCAATGACCATTTTTCTAGAGTTACACCCTGTCCTAGAATCAATCCCAGCTCTAGCATCTATTCCACCTCTCCCAGTTCCTACTCAACAAGCTATTAGCTCAGTTGCAAGCCAATCTCAGGATCTGGATGATATCAAGAAAGCATTTCATATAGTCTCTAATTGGTTGGTTACTATAAGTAAGAAGCTTGATTCACAACCTTCCCCACAACCCTACCAACCCTACCAGCAACCTCTCCAGCAATCTTATCAATAGCCTTACCAGCTGCCCTATCAAAATTATCACCAGTAGAATAGGCCCCAATACCAGTAAGGCTAGAAAAATCAAACAAGAAGTTACAACCAAAAAGCTAGCTAGCCTTACAATCCTAACACTCCTAGTACTTCTAGGGAGTTGGTTCATGTGGCTCAAAACAACATGGTACAAGATTACCAATGGGGATGCCCATGCAATCAACAACATGTTCAAGGAATGTGTCCAATGGGTTATGCGCAGGCCCTCATGGTACAGAATAACATGACCATGCCACATGAGGTGGTTCAAGGACCAGAAATGTAACAGTGTCTAGTTTCCACCACAAGTGAAGTTCAAGCACCTGAGGCAGCATTGGTGAACTCTTAGAAGGAAGACTTTTGTGGGGTGAATCTCTCACCAAATGACAACTCAACTTATACTCCTATTGTAGCCAACGCAAGATCCAAGAAGAAGGCTTTAGAGGTAGAGAAAATGGCCTCCACTAGTCAACAAGCCCCTGTTGTGAATCCACAACCCAAAGTAGTTCAAGCTCTAGTCCTAAACCAATCTAAGGAGATCAAAGAACTAGTCAAGGTGGCTACATAGTTGGTATCTACACAAACAGAGGTTGCTACACCTAAAGGACAACCTAAAGCAAGTTTGGGATCTTTTAATATTGTGGAACAAATGAAGAAGACCTCCATTAGCATACCATTAATGGACACTTTGGCAATCCTTGGACAAAAGGAGCTGATATTAAATGATTTAGCTAAGATTTCACCAAGTCAAGGAGCTATTTTGGAACAACCTAAAGTTCTAGTGGCTGGAACATCTCAAATGGATTGGTAAAAAGAAGAAGTTAGCTCACAGTCCGCTGTCATCTCACAGGTTAAACCTCCTCCTTTCTATGTAACTCTCATTGTTGGGGATCATTTATTTCATAACTGTATGATAGATTTAGGGGCAAGTAGTTCTGTAATTTCTAAGCAACTGGCAGATCTACTAGAGTTACCTTATGAACCAATAAACAAGCCTATTGTCCAGTTGGATGGGTCATTAGTCAATACCTTGGGAGTCATAAAAGACTTGAGTCTCACTCTTCATGAATGTCCTAATTTTTCAATTCCTCAAGATGTCTATGTCATAGATCTACCTCCTCATTTTTCTATTTGTCTAGGTAGAGAGTTCACTGCTAGGATAGGAGGATATCTCTTAGTTGATTGGTCTCACCTATATTTCAGAACTAGATATGGAACCAAGGTCAGAATTAAGTATGAAACTTTTGTAAAGACCCATGTTGAGCCATATACCCAAAGTCCTATAAATGCCAATCCGATGTATCATGAACAAGATCCAAGTGATTCCAAATTTGAGACCATTGCTGGAAAGATCCCTGATATTGCCTTTGATGAATGGGGTGAAAGAGATTTACAAGAAGATGACCCTTTTAGAAACATAGAGGTTTCTGGTATTGGAATTTTCATCATTCATGAAGAAGGTGTTGTGATACCAGATCTAATGAAAAAGGAAGAAAATCCTTCTACTGGTCAGAATGATGATTTGTGGTAGCTATTCTTTGATGGTGCCAGAAGCAAGGTTGGTTCAGGAGGAGGGGTGTCCTAATTTCTCTAGAAGGACAAAGCTATTACTTTTTAGTTCATTTTTCTTTCAGCTATACTAACAATACAATGGAGTATGAGGCATTGATTGATGGTTTAGAATGGGCTAGACAAAGAGGAATCAAATGCCTAGAAGTTTTAGGTGATAGTGAGTTAGTGGTCAATCAAATTCATGGCACTAACCTCACAAAGAATGATACACTTAAGTTGTATAAGCATAGGGTTTGAGATTTAATAGAATATTTTCATGCTTTTAATAGGCAGACAAGCTGGCTACTATGGGAGTGGAATATGACATTTCAAGAGGTGTCTCAAATCCTAATTCTCAGCATGTGAAGGTCCTGGTAAGACCATCCATACCAGACAATCAAGTAAGCTGGCAAGTTTTTGAAAATGATGAGTAGATTTCCAATTTTTTAATTGAAGAAGCTGAGTTCTCCAGAGTGAACCAGAGAAAACATGCTCATTAGTAAGGTGACTAGATGTTACAGTTGAAGAGAAATAGAATACCTAAGGGACTAGTCACACTTGAGTCTATATTTAATTCTGATGATCAACTTAGAGGTGACAAGGCTAGTATGATAGTTAAAGAAAACCACTACCATTCTATGGAGGTCCTCAAGAACACATTTCTCAAGCTAGGAAAGGTATGCACTCAGCCTGAAACACAAGCTTTTGTTTCATTATGCCAGGAGTTTAGTGATGTCTTTGCTTGGGAATACTATGACTTGAAGGGATTTGATCCCCATTTAGCCCAACACACTATTGAATTAGAACCCCAAGCCAAGCCAGTAAGACAAAAACAAAGACCCATCAATCCCAAGTTAGAGGTCCTAATGAAGGAAGAATTGAGAAAGATGATTGAAGCCAATATTATTTTTCCTATTAAACACACTTCTTGAGTCTCAAACTTAGTGCCAGTTAGGAAGAAGAATGGTGAAATTTGACTATGTAGATTTCAAAGACCTTAATAGGGCTTCACTTAAGGATCATGACCCATTGCTATCTGTGGAGTAGATTTTATAGTATGTTTCAGGATCTGACAGGTTTTCTCTATTAGATGGCTTTTCCGGCTATAACAAGTCCTGATTAAGGATGAAGATCAATATAAAACTGCATTCACCACCAAATGGGGCACTATGGCATATAGGAAGATGCCATTTGGGTTGTCCAATGTTGGTGCCACATTCCAGAAAGCCGTGGAGATGGCATTTGCTAGCCTAATGAACAAATTTGTTCTGGTATATTTGGATGATATAATTGTCTTCTCAAAAGATAAAAAAGACCACCTAATTCATCTAAGGCAAATTTTTGAAAGGTGCAGAGAGTTTGGAGTCTCACTGAATCCCAAGAAGTGCATTTTTGTTATACATGAGGGTAGACTACTGGGACACATTGTTTCTAAGCAAGGAACAACTATTGATCCTGAGAGGGTGAAGGCCATTCTAGCTCTTCCCCTGCCAGCTCACAAGAAAGGATTACAAAGTTTCTTGGGAAGAATCAACTTTTTGAGGAGGTTTATTCCAAACATTGCTACACTCCTGATGCCTATGACTCAGATGCTAAAAAAGAATGCAACTTTCCATTGGACCAATGAGGGGAAAAGGTGTTTTGAAGAATTCAAGGAAGTAATTGCATCCACTCCTACTCTAGTAAACCCTACTTTTCTAAGTATTTTATACTATATGCTTTTGGAGACAATGATAGTATCTCTGCTATGTTAGTTCAGCATAATGTTGAGAAGCAAGAGCAACCAGTAGCTTTTTACAGTCAAGGTCTAGATGGTTATGAGCTTAATTATATGCTTGTGGAAAAGCATGTCCTAGCAATTGTGAGAAGCCTAAAAAAAATTAGACACTTATTTTCCAACAATACAGTGCACCGGATGGTTGCTCATTCTTGCATAAAGGATTTCCTATTAAATAAATACCTAAGTCATAAGAGAGTTGGCTGGGTCACCAAGGTTATGGAGTATATTGTTCAGATCAAGGTGACCAAGCTGGTTAGAGGGAAAGGGCTTTGTGAGTAGCTTAATGAAAAAACAATAGACTCAAACTAGTAGGAGGAGGAGGTTGTTCTGATGAATCGGGATGCAGAATAGAACATAAGCTAGACAATAGAGATGAAGTGTTATCTCTCTACTAGTCAATGTCCTCAGGGCCTTGGGAGGAGTAAAAGAAGGTACTTTAGACTCTAGGCTATTCCTTTTGTTGTTATTAATAACATTCTATATAGAAGGGATCATCCTAGTGTTTTACTAAGATGTGTTGAGAGTGATCAAATAAGGAAAATACTAGAAGAGTTTCATGACAAAGGTTCTGGTGGACACATTACTACTAGAACCACTACTCTTAAGGTTCTAAGAGCTAGATATTACTGGCCTAGTCTGTATCAAGATGCTTTTGATTGGGTTAGAAGATGCAAGAATTGCACCTTGTTTTCTGGAAAATAAAAACTGGCTTCTCTTCCCCTTCATCTGGTTGAGGTAGAACAACCCTTCTCAAAGTGGGGACTAGACTTTATTGGACCTATCAACCCACCATCCAGTGTTGGACACAAGGGATACTCACTACCATAGACTACTTCACTAAGTGGATAGAAGTTGTAGCACTGAAGGAGGCTAATGAGACCTCTATTTTGAACTTTTATCAAGATATTAAATCTAGGTTTGGTACTCCAGATTCAATTGTATCAGATAATTCCATGGCTTTCCTAGGAGAAATTTTTTTAGAGTGGGCACTCAAGCATAGAATCTTTTTGAGTACTTCTTCTAACTATTACCCTTAGGGTAATGGCCAAGCAGAATCAACTAATAAGAACTTGCTTAGAATAATCAAAAGAACTATAGAAGGAAACCAGAGAGACTAGCATAGCAAGTTAAAACTAGCCTTGTGGGTTGACAGAATAACACCTAAGAGGGCTATTAGCAATTTTCTTTACACATTGGTATATGGAAGGGAGGCCAGGATTCCCCTATCTACTGAACTACCTACCCTGAGTCTGATTAAAGAGATTGATCTCATGCAGGAAGATCTTATGCAGGTCAGGATGGCAGAGCTTATTGAACTTAAAGAAACAATAAAGATGGCATTTGAAAGCCTGGAAGCTCATCGTACCCAGGTTAAGAGAAGTTTTGACAAGAGGGTAGCACCTAAAGCTTTTAAAGAAGGGGATCTAGTTCTCAAGTGGGATGAAGAAAAGCATAAACCAAGGAAACACACTAAGTTTGATGCTATCTGGACTAGGCTTTTTATGGTGATTGGATGCAAAGCTCATAATGTTCTACAGCTGGCTAGCATGGATGGAGAGGAGCTGCTCATTCCAGTGAATGGGATCCACCTCAAGGCTTGTTTCTAAGGTTCTTTTCTACCCTGTATATTAGTAGGTTAAGAGTTTTGGCTTTCTATGTTTCCTAAGTGTCTAGCACAAGTTGTTTTTAGTTTAGTTGTTTTCAGCTGCCTTCAGTTGGTGTGTTTAGCAATAAGCTAGAGAGGTTATCTCTAGCAATTAGTAGTTTTGTTGAGAAGGATTGGTTATCTGAAAAAAGCTAGGTTCAGTTGTGGTTTGGTGACTCTGTGCCCAATGGATCTATCAAACAACTGGTTAGGATGCTTAGCAGGAAAGCACTCCATAGAGGTCACTAGAATGTTGTCATTATTTTTTCTCATTCTTAAATTTAAAGGCATAATTACTAGATGACCTACAATAACCTAGTTTGTGTTATTAGGTGGTCTTGCTTATATTTGTGTTCATTTCATTGCAAAGTACATGAAGATAAAAAGGAAATGAATTGCATCTACATCTACACATACATCTATCTATGGCACTTATATTGTACAAAAGGGAAAGAACTGAAAAGAAAAGCATCTATCTAAGCTCACACAGACCGTGAGCATAGCCTTTGCCAGAATTGAATGGATGAGTGTAGATATACATAAAGAAATAATTGATATGGGGGTACCAGACATTGCCTGGTGTTGATGTCTAGATCCGGTCCAGTCTAGTGAGCTCCTAAGATCCAGAACCTGCAAGAAGTGAAGAAAGGAGATGGGTTAGATCCAATGGATCTATGCGATGGCTGGTATCACAATATCAAAGAATGCATACATACACTGAGCCATGGACCTCTAACAAAGGTTGTGCTTAGGGCATGTCCATGAGAATCTTCCAAAGAACCAAAAGAGGCACCATGTTTTCACTGACGTATTTGTTTCATGTGCAGATATAGGAAAGCTGATCCAATAAAGAGTTCCATGAATGATCTGGTTCCTTGATGTGGGTAATAATAGAGTAATCTTATTGTACTCAATCTATTACCCCTTTGAGGGCCAAGAACACACACAATGTGTACAAATAGGGAACATTCAGATGATCCAACATCAGTCAAGCTATGATAAATAGAGGGAAATATGGCATCAAATTCTAAACAGAGCTAATGAAAGAGTACACAAATCTATGAAGAAGATAGGGTGCTCTATTGCATAGATGTTCACATGGTGTTTCAACATTGATCTTCAACAAATATAGAGGGGCATCAATTAAGAATGTAGAATGCAGGACAATATGTGTGCACTGACATGGGGGTATTTACAATAATGAAGCAATCATAGTATACAGATGACAAGGTGCAAAAATTAGTACATGGTAGGCTAGGGTTCTTTAAAATTTAACACATATTGAAGAACAGCGTTAGGCCACAATGTTTTTTAACACTACAATCTCTACACACCAAGGTGGGAATAGACAGTAATAATACAATGCAAAGATTGGTTCTCGAGCTCTAATTTCATGGTAAATAGGGTACAGGCATAGCTGAACCTGATAATAATAAGATACATACAGATTCAATGATTAACCAAAGATACCAGCAAACACATACAACATGCCACCCAAGTGGAAGAGCAGGACACGGTATCAGGTTCCAACATATCATGGTAAAAAATAGAGCATAGCCCCGAGTTCAAGTGTGTCTTGAGCTATGCTTGACGTGTTGAGTCTCACATTGAATGCAATAATGCACACAGTCTCGAGCATGATACCATTGTGCCTATGTTGCAATGAATGTTGCCCATAAAACATCATGCCAATAGCAACGTGGTTACAATACAGGGACAGTGGTCACGCCCAAGCCCGAGCTTCAAGATATGAGAAAGCATATGGAAATACATCTTCACAGTGTCTAGCTGTGTAGCTTGCGGGATGCAAGGTTAGCGTACATCGTGAATGCATACACATTTGTTTGAGTATGCATCCATGGGGTATTGCCATTATTTTAACAAGCATGAAATGAAATAAAAGGGATGCCAGCAGCATGAAGTACAGTTGTATGATGCCCTTGCCTGTGCTGAGTGCCATGATTACATACTCATTTATTTCAGTATGCATTCATGAGGAGGCATGCTAATATGGAATTGCAAAGGTTGAAATAAAATAGAGAAACATATACATGCTACAATTCTATAAGGAAATGAAACAAGATATATAATGATGCCCTAATCGATAATCCAAAATAACAACAACAATCGATGCCTTTGTTCGGGGCCATCGAAATTCATAAGCATAGAATTGAATTCACAATGCCAAAATAAAAATGCAACATTCAGAGCCGAGAGGCATAAACATATATAGAATTTCAACATGTGACAGTGCCAATTCATCATTGCCATGATTTTTATAGTGATTTTGAAGCATGCAGAATGAAATGGAACTGATCACAGGGGCCTACCTCTATCCTTTTATCAGTTTGAATTTGTTGTTTCCTCATTTGAATTTGAAGTTCAGTGTACTTGTTGTATATGGAAATGGCAACTTGCCACCTATCAAAGATCAACTCTACATTGCCAGTGTCGATGCTACAACCATGATTTCTTGCCGATGCATCTTCTTTTCCCCTCTTCTTTTTAGGGTTGAGAGTATGATTGGCCTCTTTTTTAAATGTTTTATTTTTGAAGGCCATGTGTCATATGACCTTGGGTCCGCTATGCTGAGGATATTTGAAGGGGACTTAGTTTTAATTTTTGAATAGGCTATTAATGTGTTCCTCCCTTTTTCATATTGGCTTGAGGCTTTTATAGCTTTATTTTACCTACTAGGTGTCCTTTAAATAATGTGGATTTGGTCAAAATGTAAATATTTTGGATTCTCCTCATTTTTTTGAGTTGAGATTATCTCAAAATATATTTAGGATCCACTTCATTTGGTTTAGTAAAGGGGAATATTTTAATTGTAAAAGTCATTGCAAAACCTTGTTGTAAATATTGACAATTGGTGTTTTATAAGCCATTGTCAGTTTTTCTTTATGATGTGTGACTTAGTGGTGGGATAGTCTCCCTTTTGACTACCTATTTTTAGAGACCCCACTTTGTCCGTCCCCCTAGATTCTCATGAATTGGGCATCTAAATTTTAGAGTGGCATGATCATGGTCCTAGTGGCAGGTTTTTCCTATTCTTGGTGAAGTAGTGGACTTCAATGCTGATTCTACAGATTTTCTATATATGCCTCTCACCTTTGGTGATTGAAGGCTAGTTCTTCCTTTCCTCATTTTCAAGAGGTGAATGTTGTAGCTCCAGGAGAAGCAAATTGATGTTTTGAATCCTTTTATTCTAGTTAATAGCAATTGTCCTTCTTTTTCTATAGCTTTGTGAGTTGATTTGATGGATTTAATGTCATGTATTGTGATTGAAATTTTATCCTTTTCTTGATATTTAGTTCATTTTGATGTTTACGAGCACTAATTTTTCTTAAAGTTTCAATCTGTGTGTGTTTATATGTGTTTGAGTTGTGGAATCTATTTTCCCTTCTCATTTACAACCAGCACTTGATTATTTTCTAAGGGAAGAATCAGATTTGGGAAGAGTTGTGATTTTCATGTTATATGCTAGATTACATTGTGAGTCTATTTTCAGTTTGTGGATCTATCTAGTTTGGTGAATCACCTAAGTTAAATCTTAGTTATTTCAATTTTATGCAATCTCTCTCCCTTTCCCTTCAAGTTTAGTTCAATTCAAGTGATACAAACAGGGAAGCCGACCCTTAATCCAGAGGTTTATTCTTAGTGAAGTAGTCCCACATCCTAAGAGTATTCCCATGTTTCACGGGATTGATAGGTTTCATACTTAGCCATCATGGGTGCAATCCCTAGTGACAACAATAACCTATGATTAGGGTCTAAGCATAGAATTAGAGAAGATGGAGAAGCTACAATATGCATTATGCGCCCATCTAGAAATAGTTAATTCTCTGATAACCTTTTGGAATAAGGAGATCAAAAAAATGAAGATTTCATATCTATATGTTTTCCCTCAGTGAGTGTATGTAGATAAAGTTTTTTGATGCACCTTTTTCATTAATGTCAAAGTGGGAGTTGTATAGAATATGGAGTACATATATTTATAGGGAGATATAAGAGTATGGATAAATATGTATAGAAGACAAAATATTTTGTATTAAGGGACAGTTAAAGACTTAGCCATATTCCTTTGTTGCCATCAATGAAAAAGGGGGAGATTGTTGGAAAGTTTTACATACTAAAATATATGACTAGATATAGTGTTTTCATTATGGAAACAAAGTCATATAGCAGTTTGGAGTCAACACACTAATTGTAAAGTTTAGAATCAGTTAAGTGTTGAAGACTGGATAGCATATAGATCACCAAAGACTCAAAGCATTAGTGCACATGTGTACGGATGAATTATGGTATGTGCCCTAGAAGTTAAGGTTATTAGACTATACTTATGCTTATTCTAAAAGCACATAAGTAGATATGAAAAGATGTGAAAGTTACAATCAGTTGAAGTTGCACAACTAGTGTGTGCCAATAGAGAACAAAGCATGTTTCCGACAGTGACTATTTTGGTATGCAATTATAAATTAATGTTGTAGAGGCTATGCACCCATTGTATTTATATTTCTAACATATGTATATGTATAATTGTAAGCATGCTTAAGCCAATTCATTTGGAAGCATTATTTGTAATTGGTTATAGGGTGGACCTAATTGTATATTTGGTATGAACACATAAATATAAGGTGCACCCATTCTAATTAGTATGGAAGTCAAAAAATTTATGATAGAGTTGAGATAAGAAAAGAAGAGGTATGCAAAGAGAGCATAAGATGTATTAGAGCTTTGCTAGAGGTCAAAGCATCAGTGCACCAAAGGAACTGATCAGACAAGAAGTGTCACAACAATAGTTCACCTATAGATATAGTGTGTATCTAATCTTAGAAGATTGTAGCCTTCATCATTTGAGTAGTGAGCTCTAGGATAGTGAGTCCACTCCCCTAATAGAGATCATTGTAAAAGACTCCTAACAAGGTCGAAACCTTAACAAAGTCTACTATACTAAAAGCATTGTAAAGCTACTCCTAACAGGGTAAAGGATCTTATAACAAGGATCACAAAACACTAGTGCAGATTATTAGTGGGTATCAAGTCCCACCGGGATTTTTGCCTATTTGGGTTTCCCCGTAACCATATTGGTGTCCTGTGTTGATTTCGTGTTTCATGTTTATGTGAATCTTTAATTTAGTTCTTAAGTATTTATAATTTAGTATTCAAATTAAAGTGAAAAGTCAAAATATAGTGAACACTGATTCACCCCCCCCACCCTCCTCTTAGTGTTCCCATTCCTAACAAATAGATATATCATCAACCAGGAAATTTACTACCTTCTAGTAGATGAGTATGGTATTCTTAGAATTTGACCGAGATCAGTGATAATACAATGCCTAAATGAAGGATTTGAATGCAAAAACTATGAAAATAGATGCAAGATTAATCTATATTTTTGGATTTTCAAATGCAATAAGAATGTCATCTAGATGAAAATTGATCTAAAACTTGATATCAATGAATTCAATCTAACTATGGTTGCAAAACAAGAAATAATGACTAGCAATGAATCTCAAAAAGTGATGCACAATCTCAAGAATTTGATAGTATAGCGCTACTTCTCTCCAAATTGCACATATGATTATGAAGGACTAAGGCCTATTTATATAGAAATCCAAGGTTTGAGATCTCATGAAAAAACCAAAAATCACTCCCTGATAAACTCAGACTGATTGGTGAGTTATCAAGAAATAAGAAATAGTTATCTCACAAAATCATGCAAATCAGCTTTTAACTCATAATTAGAGGTTGAGATTACTCCAATCTTCTTTTCAACTCACAATCACATATTGAATTTGGAAAGTTAACAAATTGAATTTAACAGTTGTTTTTTAGTTTAACTATTTTTATGATTTTTGCATAGATAATTATGAATTTATTTAATTTACATGTGCTTTATTCTCAACTTAAATGATTTTATCAATTACATAACCAATTTATAGGTCAATCAATTATTAAATCAAACTTTATTTAAAATTATATTATTAAATCTGACAGTTTGATTTTAATCAACTAAATAAATATTCAATTGATTATTTTTAGGGATTTGATTTTTTTTCAAATAAACAATATTAATTAACAATAATTTTAATTAAATCTAATTAAAATAATTAAGTGGCTAGATGAAGTTTTAATTAATTAAATGTTTAACATACTCAATTAATTACACTATATGATAAATAAAATAATATCATTTATCACCAAATAATATTTAATCAGAGATAATTAGGATATATTAGGTATATTTAGGAATATTCCCCACTATAGAATTAAAGATAGGATTGATTATGGTTTTGATAATTTGATGTGCAGATGTGCCTTAGGTTAGGACTTTAGGGTTAATTTCAATCGATTTGTCGATGTAGGAGTTCAATGGTACTGAAGCCCATTTTTTTCGTATTACATTTTTCCCCTCCTTAAATTACTGTGCAAAGCTCAGTGGCTCAAAGATAAATCTATTTTGACAAGATCTAGACTTAGTTATGTGATCAAGAAACTGATCCCGAAAGATTAACCAATTAAGAGATAGAAATTGATTGCAAGATTTGAAGATGTTGATTCAGGTATTGGTTGACCAAAGAATTGAGATGATGTCAACAATATCAACAATGAACCTATGATTATGAAGAAGCGATAAAATGCCTGATTCTAAACCTATGATTACGAGGAATTGAATATCTTGACTCCAGACCTAATTGTGCAAAGAAAACAAAAGGACACCTCTCTCAACCCTTTAGTTATGAAGAATCAAGGAAATAACACAATTGAACCGATGGTTACAAAGAGCTAATATGGTTTACAAGATTAAGAGAATACTTGATTGATATGGATTTTGATGAATCTGATATCCCCCAAGTGATGTGCCCCAAAAGATGAGGACTTTTGATGAGTCAACAATTAGACGTGGTTGTTGTCTTGATTGCTGAAGAAGATTTGAAAAAGATAGACTTGATATTTGGTTAATGATATAGAATAACATGCCCCCTTCGAGATTAAAATTGAAACATGACAAAAAAGCTAGGTTGAATTGATATAGAGCATTGCCATCGATTGTAGAAGTGGTTGTACACATCCAAAGAAACATTATGCATCATTTAAAGGTCTTGTCAACCAAGTTTGACTAGGGTTGACCATGGGTGACTAGGTTGAAATTTGGAAAGTTTGATGCTAGATGATCAAATAAGTTGAATTCTAGATTTCTGTGATGTTTTGAAGGTCGATTATGCAACCAGCCAGACGTCTTGGGTCCAAAATTTAAATTGCATTTTTGACAATGTAAACGATCTTAGATTTTGATTTTAATCCTAAAAATGGATTCAGGATGTTCAAATTAGCTAGGGGTAAAATTTTCACACAAATAAGAGCACTTTGAAAACCTAGGTCAAAACCTATATAAGACGAGAAAGAGTCATTTTCAAATCATTTCAATCTTTTGACTTTTCAAGATTCTGTGGAGTCCTCTGAGATAGAAAATGGTGGTCCTCGTGTCTTCTCACCATTTTGAGTGATAAAGGTGATATCAATGACCTGACAATATGGGCATCCGGTAAGTGGTCCTTAGAGTCGATTCTTATATCATTTTAGCACGTTTTAATTGCATTTTTAAGATCCTTTGAATAATTTTATGTTTTTTTTTTTTGCCTCGCAGGATGTCGTATGAAAACTTATGGGATGTCGTATGACATTTCGAGTCCAAACCAAGTATCATGTGTG
The DNA here is from genome assembly GCA_027943335.1 of Chamaecyparis obtusa. Lineage (NCBI taxonomy): Eukaryota > Viridiplantae > Streptophyta > Pinopsida > Cupressales > Cupressaceae > Chamaecyparis > Chamaecyparis obtusa. The sequence goes on from BSBK01003080.1 coordinate 154,262, forward strand.
TTCTTGTATAGTGTCATACAAGAGACACCAATATCTCATATGACATTTCATCAGGTCCTTGAGTTGTTGTATGACAACTATTGGATTTTTGTATGACCATCAAATGTCGTATGGGTTGTGGTATAGTGTCGTATGACACTTGACACTAGTTTTTTATTTTCTAGAATGTCATATGAAAAATCATGAGCATTTTTAAGGCATTTAGTCAAATTTTCTAAAATTTTTAATTGCTTAGCCTAATTCTATAGCATTTAATGCACCTAGTGATATGGTCATTTTCTCATTTTGCATGCATTTAATGTTGATTTGGATCAAGTTATTGATATAGCTTGCAATTTTTTTCTTTTTGTAGATGAGGTACACATATATACATGTTTGTGTGTCGCATCCGGCCACACAGAGATTCTATCTAGCACTTCCTGATCCGTTGAGAGTTCATTTAGCGGCCTGCAGATTTGGGTGAATCACAGACTTATCACTGCACTTGTTGAGAGGTTTCATTCAAAGTCCTAGACTTTCCATCTCCCGATAGGGGAGATTACCATCACACCAGAGGATGTATACCACATTCTTCATATTCCCTTTCATGGACCATGCTCAGACTACCTGATTTCTTAGAACATGGTTTTAGAGGCATTTAGGACACTATTCGGAGATGACAAGAAGATATCATAGAAGATACCATGGGAGGTATTAGTTCAAAGGTATGGACAGTCTTAGATGGAGTGCATCCCAGTGGGGATGATAGGTGGGATTATTATGTCTGATCATCAGTAGAACAATCTTCTGATGGGATGGGCTCCTATGGTTCAATGGCTCATGGCACATCCCACTAAGTATGGTTGGGGTCAGTGCCTCCTGGCACATATATTTTAAGAGATGCATGAGATAGTCTACCATGAGGGTAATTATTTCACTTCAGGAATCATTTTTTTGTAGATCTCGGCATGGGAGCACATTCTCATTTGTCAGTCGATATGTGGGGATGAGAGGTAGGATTAGGAGCCTCTATTATATAGGTATGTGGGGTATGTTACTCAGGTTTGGATGGGAAGGATATAGTACTGGTGCCAAGTACTAGATTATATGACCATGGTCATCTAGCATCCATACTTATAGGTTGAGGCTTGACCCACTACTAGGCCATAGTTTAGCTACTTTTGTCAGAGATGCATTTTGATTGGCCACTATAATAGTGTGCTAGAGATATTTTTGATTACCAGGACCTATGGAAGTAGTATGGCCTTGTCCAAGATGTCCCACATGAGTTTGCATCCAATGCCTAATAGGTGAGGGAGATTGGACTACGGTGGGATACTAGGTTGTCATACATAGTGCAGCTTAGAGTATAACAAGTTATAGAGTAGGGATTGGGACTATAGAGATTAGGTAGAATATGCAAGTGTGATAGATGCCTATGTAGCGCATATAGAAGATTCCCCATTTAGGCACTTTTCTTATCCCATAGAGCCAATTTTGACTATGGAGGAGGTGGATGATCTGACAAGTGCACCTTGGGGGAGAGGGCAGAGGCAGAGGGAGGTTTAGATCCCTATGGCACAACCAATACCTCCTATGTAGAGAGTGACATGTATCCCACCATGACTGAAAGGAGATGTGAGGCCTGCCCCTATTCCATGCGCAATGCCATTGGTTAGGCCATCAATTTTGTAGTAGCGATACACTAGTGGTGAGGGAGGGATGCTAGGTGGCATAGGTAGCACTATAGCTATGGATGAGGTTTTGGGGACACACTAGGATGTGCAGATGGGTGAGGCACAAGATGCACCCAATTTTGACTTAGGTACTAAGGTTCAACACCATAAGATGTAGATAGATGCAGGTGGCAATGGTGAGATGATGACTGAGGAGGAGGTAGCTGCAAAGGCAGATCCATGTTTGAGGTAGACACCTCAGGATATTATTCATAGATTACACCAATAGATCAGGGACTTGAGATCTGAGAGGTTAGCTTTGGAGATCCAGCTCGCTGAGTGAGATAGGCTACTCCATGAGTCTCAGGTGACATCTCAATGGTTACAAATGGAGGTTACACACTAGGTTGGTAGGGCATCTTATTATGTGTCCGCACACTTCTCGGTTATTCCACTTGGTCAGCAGGTGACTTCATATTCTCAGTATATGCTGGGATTTGGTGGAGCTTGAGTGCTACAAACTAATCAACCACCGAATGTGCGAGTAGGAGGAGGAGAAACAACTGACATAGATGATTAGGCAGAGAGTTGATATGATAGTTGATTCCTCATTTTTGTCATTTTTTTGTACATGATAGCTTGTTGGAGCTCATTCTTTTGTATTGTATGCACATTGTGCACCCCATGTACTATGTCGACATATATATGAGATTTTTTTGGTTGTAACTTCATTCCACTTGTCATTTTGATTATGATGTCTGTCATGTCATGAAAATGTTTACTTTGAATGCATATTTATACAATGCAATGTGAATGCAATGGGTAGATGAATAAATGAAAATGTATTTCTTTATGATGTTTTTGAATATATATATGTATGTAATGCAATAAAATGGATGAAATGAATTTGCAAGATGCAAATGATTTTATATGTAAATGTAGAAATTCACGTGATATTCTTCAAGGTACATGAAGAGTTCAAGTGCTCAGTTATTGTCAAAAGGATGTTTAATCTCAAGATGATGATTTCTTTCTTGGGAGTTTGAGAGACCTTCACGTGATGTTCAGTCCTTTGTGGTGTTTTAAGTGCAATTTTGAGAACATTAAATGCTATGCTGAATTCATATCATGAAAGAGATACAACTAGGTGAAATGCAAAATGCAAATGAAATGAAAACCTAGGACTTAGTGACTGATCATTTGTCGGTCTCTATCATCACTGAATATTTTTAGGTAACACTAGATAGTCGATACAATATCCAATGGTTAGACAACCATTAACATATGAATATTGACATTTTGTTAGAAATGTCAGATTTAGATATAAGCATCAAGGCACAAAATCTAGGATGACCTGAACATCATGTCCATTTGGATATAGCAATTTGTAGAAGCATTAGAGCATAAATTCCATGATGATCTGAATACGCCTTGCATACAAACACACAAAGTAATGAAGGTCATCTGCATCCTTATGTGAATTACCCGTAGTGACCCTTTATCATTCACATCCTTGGGTGATGTTCTATTCACACTTGGAGTAAGAAATAACTCATAAAAGAAAATAATAAAATATTATGCCCCTATCCTTTCCTATCTAAATCCATGAAGGACATCATCGATTCTAGCTCAAGGGACATGTCATGTAGAAATATCAATGTGAATCAGTCAACATACAAAAAGATTAAAGCATGTTGCAAGATTGTTTTGTTTTAGTATAGTGTGTTTTTTTATGTTGTTGTGAAGTGCAAAATCTTTTTCTGGTAGGGACATAGACAAACTGAATGGATATGATTCATCTGAGGTATAGAGGAGCATAGGATATGACACTAGTTGCCCCCAAGTTACAAAGTTTGATAGGATGCAGAATTTTGTTGCTTGGTATACATACCGACTTTATTGAAAACAAGACACAAAAGAGAATAAGGAGATATGTACAAACTAAAATAGGACTGAAAGCTAGGAGATTGCCAAGATTAAATTGATTGATGGAGTGTTTCATACAAGTGGCACCTTTCTACGAGGTTTTCACCATCTTGGCAAAGATTCTATTTTTGCTACCAAGGTACTTGTTTACCAGGTTTTCACCAAGGCACTTTTTCTTTTTCTTCTTTTTTTGTATTTTTCACCTTTTTAATTTTTTTTTTGTCTTTTTCCATTTTTCCATTTTTTTTTTGATTCATCAAGGCACCTATTGCTAGGTTTTCACCAAGATGATGATTTTTTTAGGATTTTTTTATAGATTGAATGTCTTAGGCATAGAATTTCTTTAGATGGAGAACGTTGATTGGTTCTCAATTTTGTTCTCCTTCAGTCATTGAGAGTTGATAGGCTCCTCAGCCAAATGAATTAGTGACAACAAAGAGACCTAGCTAGTTGGGTTCAAACTTCCCCTTGCGTTCTCAATGGGATTAATTTTTAGTGGTTTCTCTCAAGACTAGATCACCAACTTGAAATTCTCTATGTCTAAATTTTTTGGTGTAGCTTCTAGAAATTATTTTTTAATATACTCTGAGATGATCATACATAACTTTCTTGTGATCATCTAGTAGTTCAAGTTCTTGTAACCAAGACACCCTTAATCATCATCAATTACTAGACCATGCATTCTGATTCTAAGTGATGGGATTTCAACCTAAATAGGTAGTACCACTTCATTCCCATATAATAAAGTGGAAGGAGTAGCCCTAGTGGGCATTATGATGCTTCTTTTGTAAGCCCAAAGAGCTTGATTTATCATTAGATGCCAGTCTCTTCCTATTTTTTTGAATGTATGATGTAGGATCTTTAGTAAGTTCTTATTGGATGCTTCAACTTGTCCATTTTCCTATGGATAGTAAACATATGACCAGTGTTGAGTAATCTTGAATTTGGAACATAAGGAGTCTAGATGCTTGTTCTTGAATTGACCTCCATTGTCTGTGATGATGGAGTGTGGGATACCATATTGAAAAATTATGTAATTCAATATGAACATAGAAATTTGTTTTCTAGTTGCTTGTGTCAATGGTACTGCTTCAACCCATTTTGTAAAGTAATTAGTTGATCTGAATACATGGGTATAACCATTGGAAGAATGTGGATATATGGCCCCTATGAGATCAAATGCCCATTATTGGAAAGGCCATTGTGTTGTAAATGGGATGAGATCTCTACCTGGGGCATGAATCAAGTTACCATGGACCTAGCATTTCTAACAACTCTTATCATATTTCATGACTTCTTTCTTCATATCTAGCCAATAGTACCCCACCCTAGTGAATTTTTGAGCTAATGTCAAATTGTTGGAATGTGACCCAAAAATACCTTTGTGGACTTCCTCTAATGCCCATTTCGACTCTTCTCATTCTAAACATCTAAGGAATGCACCATCCAAACTTTCTTTGAATAGATCATTACCAATGACAAAATATTATAATGCGTTTAGATAAGGTATCATTTTTCATGATGGTTAAGGTTATTAGGAAATATTTGGTCATAGACATATAAGTAGATAGTTTTGTAGAGAGAGGAATCATGACATACAACAATTCAGATCATATGGTTTTTGGGGCAGTCATAGGTAGGGAGTGACAATGCTTCCACTAGGAACTTGTAGTGTAGCTTATATTTTGGTTGTTGTAGTAAAGATGATAGTGTAGCCATAGAATCGGCTATTTTGTTTTCTATTCTTGGAATCTTCTCAAATGTGATAGATATGAAGTATTTCTTTAGATCATCTACCATTCTTTTGTATGGAATGAGTTTCTCATCTTTAGTTTGATACACATCATTAACTTTGTGGATAACCATTTGGGAGTCTCCATGAATGTGCATTTTTGTTACTTTCCATTCCATTTCTATTTTAATTGCGTTCAACAAGGCTTCATGCTTTTCTATATTATTGGTACAAGGGAATTTGATTCTGAATGCCTTTGGAATAGAGTAACCTTGTGGCATGATAAACAAGATACCAACTCTAGATCCATTTTGTGTATAGGATCCATCAAAGAATAACTACCACATTCTTGAAGATAGTTGCATGATAGAGGAATTAGGAAATTATGTTTGCATTGGTTGGTCATCAAACATTGGTGCTTTAGATAATTTATCTATGAGGACTTGTCCTTTGATGTCTTTTCTTTCAACATACTCGATGCCAAATTCACTTAGAAGCATTACCCATTTTTCTAGTCAACCTCTAAGGGAAGCTTTTCTTAATAAGTACTTTAGTGGATCTATCTTTTATATTAAATGTGTCGTATGAGATAACATGTAGTGTCTCAGCTTCTATGATGCAAAGACAATAGCTAGACACACTTTCTCTAGCATGGAATAATTATTTTCATAAGCCACCAAGGTTCTATTGATATAGTAGATAGCTCTTTCCTATTTATTCTCATCATGTTGTGCCAATATTAATGCCCCCAATGATGCATCTTTTACGGAGACATACAATATCAATGGATTTCTCTGAATAGGATGCATGAGAATTGGTGGATTTACCAAGTATTGTTTGATATGATTGAAATTATTCTCATATTCTTCATTCTATTTGTAAGTCACACCTTTATGCAATGTTCTAGTGAAATGTTGTGATATGTCAGCTAACTAAGAGATGAAGCAACTGATAGATTGTATCCTCCCTTGCAGAGTATGCATTTGACTAATGTTCTTAGGAGGTTGCATCTCAATGATTTCTTTGACTTTTTTTGGATCTAATTCAATACCTTTCTTTGAAACAATGTACCCTAGAATATTTCCTGAAGTGACACCAAAGGCACATTTCTTTGGATTTAGTCAAAGACTAAATTTTTCCATTCTATCCAATATTGTACCCAAGTCAACTAGATGTTCAAATCTTTTCATTGCTTTAGCCAGTGTGTCACCTACAAAATCCTCAATATTCTTATGTGTCATATCATGAAAGATAGACATCATATCTCTTTGATAGGTAGCACCAACATTCTTAATACCAAATGGAATTATGTTCCAATAGAAAGTACCCCATGCACATGTAAAATTTGTCTTCTCTTGATCTTCTAGAGCAATCTTTTGTTAGAAAGTAAAGTCCACCAAGATAACTAAGAGGGGGTGGGGGGTGAATCAGTTATCAGATAACTAAAAATTTTATCAACCTTTATATATTTTAACCATGTAAGAAATGTAGTGAACAACCATAGAAATATATACATGCACAATAACACAATGACACAAGATATGTTGACTAGGGAACCTCTTGATCAAAGAGTAAACCCCGGTGGGAATGATGCCCATAAAAGATGCACTAATATGAAAGTTCCTTTCGAGAGGATGGAATCCATTAGGAGTCTTATGAAATACATTCAATACATATGAATCCCTATTAGGAGATTTTGAATCTTTGTTAAAAGATTCTAACTCTATTACGAGTTATGAAAGACAGAAGGACCCATTGCCCAAACAACTTCATGGTAAGATCACTGAACTTAGTGTCAAACTAATCTTTGTATTACTCAACAAAATAATTCCAAAAGATTATTGATCTCAACAATTCAATACTCCTTCTCTGACTATTCCAAACCGCACCAACTGCTTCTTCAGATCTCAATACCAGATCTTAGTACTTCGCATATCCTCTTTCAACAATTTCACTTTCATAATTTCTTCATACACACTTACATTCATTACACTCCATATTACAACAAGGAATACATTCCTTTCTTTATACCATACTCAAGTAATTACAAATGAGTTAGCATACAAATTACAAAATAAAAGTTTCCACATGTTACATCAAAATTACACAAAAACTGTCAGCTTCCAATCAATATAATTATTCACTCATGTGACCTCAGATCTTGCACTATCATCCACATCACTATCAACATGTCTTCAAATTCTCTCTAACTATGCATAACCAGATTCCATCTTGATTAGGAGATATCATCCGATTTCCACAAACCGCTACACAGGGACACTGCCTTAATACTACTTCGTCTAATATGCTCATAACTTCCATGAATAAATGAATTATTGTCTGCACTCTTAACCATGATCTTATAACACACCATAGAATAATTCCTCAACTGCACATAGCTTCATCTTCAATATCCTAACTGCGCTAACTCAAACACTATCTGCTTCTCTACTAATCTTTAGTAGATCACTGTGTTGACATCAATGACAATCACAGTCATGAATGCAACAATAAATGCTATAGAATGGATGATAATACTCCCCCATAGGATATATTTAGCATTCATTCCTAACAATCTCCCCCATTAGCATTTTTGGCAACATAGATGAAAAAACATCAAGTTCCATAAATCCAACACTACAACATTGCTGCTCTAAAAATGCTTTCAAGTCTTCTTCATTAATGAAATCTTGCTTCATTTTCCTATTTAGTTCTCTCCAATAGATGTTTCAGATGGTTTTTCATGTATACTTCTCCCCCATTCACATCAATGATAGATGTTTCATCACTATATCAAAAACAACTTCAATGTCAAAAGACACTATTCATAAAATATATTCACTACAGTCCTCATGACTCAACTCAGATACACATACTCCCCCATAGAGGAAGTACCACCATCCAGTCTAAAAGAAAGATAGGGCTCATATACCACTAGACAGATGCAATAATCTGCATCACTTCTCAAAAGTAGGCTAGGGCATAACCCCAAGCATGCCTCTCAAATACTCAAATGTATCCTTAGGAAAAGGCTTTGTATATATGTCTACAATATGCTCCTTTTTGCTTATGTATTCAAGTCTAACTTCTTTCTTTGCAACTTTCTCTCTCACTACATGACACTTTATCTCTATATGCTTTGTCTTAGAATGTAACATAGGGTTCTTATACATACTAACTGTGCTAGTGTTATCACAATGTATAACAATAGGCTCAACAAATTTTATTCCAATATCCTTCAGCATTTTTTTCATCCAAATTATCTGATTACAATTGTTTGATGCTGCCACATACTCTGCTTCTATTATTCTTTGTTAAATACAATTCTACTTCTTTCTTAGCCAAGAAACTAATCTTCCTCCAAGGAAAAATGCTCCACCACTGGTGCTCTTTTTGTCATCAACACTAGCTACTGAATCAGCATCTGTATATGCACATAGGGTAAAATCATCAGATTTTTCATACCGCAATCCATACTCAATTGTGCCTCTTAAGAACCTCAAAATCCTTGTTATTGTTGCATAATGTGATTCTCTGGGTTCAAATTGAAATCTTGCTACAATTCTGACTAAATGTGCTATATCAAGTCTTGTATGAGTCAAATGTTGTAATCTTCCAATCATAGATCTGTACTTCTTCTGTTCCACTACAAGAGTCTCATTTGTGCTAGATAACTTATGTCTAGTTACCATAGGTTTTCCAACTAATTTAAAGTTCTCTATTCCAAATCTCTTCAATAAATCATTCAAGTACTCTGTCTGACTTACAAAGATACCATCACTATTCTGTGTTATCTTCAATCCTAAAAAAAATTTCATTTCACCAATCATACTCATTTCAAATTCAGTCTTCATTTCATCTACAAATTTATCATTGGCTTCATCTTCTCCTCCAAAGATAATATCATCAACAAAAATAACTACAACCAATAAACCATTTTCAATTTCTTTTGTATAAAGGATGCTATCAGCTACTCCTTTTATAAATCCTAATTTCAACAAATATTTATCCAACCTCACATACCAAGTTCTAGGTGCTTGCTTCAGTCCATATAAAGCTTTCTTCAGTTTACATACCATTTCTCCATCTTCGATTAGAGGAAAATCTTTATGTTGCTCAATATAAAATTCTTCTTCTAATTCTGCATTCAGAAATGTTGACTTCACATCGATTTGATACACTTTGAATTTCTTAAAAACTACATAAGCCAAAAACATTCTCACTGCTTCAATTCTTGCTTCTGGTGCAAAAGTTTCTTCATAGTCAATTCCTTCTTGTTGTAAGTATCCTTTACATACGAATCTTGCTTTGTTTCTTACTACTCCTTGTTCATTCATCTTGTTTCTGAATACCAATTTTATTCCTATAACATTCTTATCTTTAGGTCTAGGGACCATGTGTGTGAATTTTGTACCTAGCTGCAGACACAACACTTCAATAAAACATTAGAGGTTAGCAAAAACTGAAATCTTGCAAGTAATTGAAACTATGCTAACCAGGTGATTTACTGCCTTCTAGTAGGTGTGAGTATGATACTCTCAGATCAGACTGAGATCAGTGACAATGCAACACCTAAATGAAGGATTTGAATGCAAAAGATGCATATGGAATGAATGCAAATTAATCTATATTTTTGTATTTTCTGTGCAATAATATGAATGAAAATTTGTATGAATCTAAGCTATATGATTGAAATAGAATGCAGATTTTATCTAAGAATGCTATGAATAAGTATGAAATCTATGATATGAAATTATGCAAAAACTAATGAAAGATTATGATCAACTATAAAAGATCTCATGAATTTCCTATTGCAAGTGTTCAATCCTTCAATCACCAATTCGCCAGAGTAATTGTGCAAATTTCAATGTTGATGAAAGTAAAGAGATAAGCCTTGATTTTATAGAAATCTAGGGCTTTGAGGATGCAAGAGAAAAACCATAAATCACTCTTGATAAACTCAGGTAGATTTTTGAGTTATTAGGAATTTAGAGATAATTAACTCACAATAATAATGCAAAAGAAGAGTTTTAGATGAAATTTCAACTCATCATCAGATGTTGAGTTTCAATTTTAAAATTGATTGTTAACTTTTAGTTGTCTGCTTTTCTGATTGTGCATGATTTAATTATAAATTAATTTAAAAATAAAGTGATTTATTCTCAACTTAACTGATTTTAAAATTAAAACAACTGATTTATGGGTTAATCAATTATTAAATCAAACTTTTCTTGAAAAACTATATTATTAAATATTGACAACTGACTTTAATTAATTAAATAGGAATTTAATCAATTAGTCATAAGATTATTTATTTATTTTCAAAATTAAATAATACAATTTAGGAATAAATATAATTAAATGTAATTAAATAATTAAGTGGCAGTATTAAATCTGATTAATTAAATATTAACAATATTCAATTAATCAAACTTTAGGATAACTAAGATTTATCGCCAAAAAATTATTAAATTAAGAATAATTATGATAAATTAGGAATATTTCTAAGAATATTCCCCAATGCAGAATTTAGGATAATCAATTAAATTTGATAATGTGCAGATGTGCCTTAGGTTAGGACTTTGATGTTGATTTCATTTTACTTGTTGATTTAGGAGGTTAATGAACCTATAGCCCATTTTTGGGGTATTACATTTTTCCCCTCTTTGAATTACTATGCGAAGCGCAGTGGTTCAAAGATAGTTTGTGTATGATAAAGATGTTTGAGATTGATTTGAAAGATGAATCGATTCTGAGATAGAAACCGATTGAAAGATTGGAAAAAGATGATACCAACCTAGGCCCAGAATGACCAGGAATCAAGATGATGCTAGCTATATCAACAATGAACCGATGATTACAAAAAAGTGCCAAAACACCTGATTTTGAACTTTATGATTGTGAAGAAGTGAGTGACCGATTCCAGACATGAATGTCCTTGTATGAATCATATTGGTATCACATCCTGAACCCATCAGTTATGAAGAACCAAGGAAATAATACTAATGAACTAATGGTTATGAAAAGCAGATACAGTTTACAAGATAGATTAGGATACCAGATTGATATGGATCAAGATGATCCGATATGCCCCAAGAGATAATAGATTTTCTCCAAGCGATGAGGACTTTTGATGAGTCAATAACTAGATGTGGTTGTTGTCTTGATTACTGAGGAAAGATTTGATTTTTAGATTTAGATTTATAGACTTGAATGATGTGCAATACCATGCCCCCTTTGGGATTAAAATTGAAATCTGACAAGAAAAGTCAGCGTTTATAGTTTAGAAGAATGTTAATTGATTTGAGAAGTGGTTATACACATTTGAGAACATGTTCTGCATCGTTTAGAGGTCCAAAAGACCAATTTTGACTAGGTTTGACCATGAGTTGACCATGGTTGACCAAGTTGAAATTTTGATAGTTTGATGTAAGCTAATCAGTTAAGTTGAATTCTATATTTCTGTGAAGATTGAAGGTCGATTATGCAAGCAGTTTACAATATAAATGATCTCAGATTTTAATTTTAATCCCAAAAATGGATTCTACTTGTTGTTTCGTTGGAGGAGCCTTCATGTTAGGTTTCAACTCTTGTTAGATTTGAAGATGTGATTGAAGAATCATTTAAGCTTTGAAGTTTATCCAACCATTGTGAGATCATGCAAAGTGCAAAATGAAATGCAACCTAAGACCTAAGACCTAGTCACTGATCATGTGTCGGTCGTTTGTCATCATTAAATTTTTAGGTAACTGGATAAATCAATACAATGTCCACTAGTTATGAAACCATATACATATGAATATCGATTTGTATGCGCAATAATCAATACAACATCTACTGGTTAGGCAACCATGGACATATGAATATTGATTTTATGTTTGAAATGTCAAATTAGATATAAGCACCAAGGCACAAATGCTAGGATGACCTAAATATCATGTCCATTTTGATATAGCAATTTGTATAAGCATCAAAACATAGAAGTCATGATGACCAGAATACACCTTGCATTTAAACACATCAAATAGTCAAGAGATCATTCTAAATCCAATGTGAATTACCCGTAGTGACCCTTTATCATTCACATCCTTAGGAAAGATCACGTTTCACAGTAGGAGTAAGAATTCACTCAAAAAGGCAATAGTTAGATTAAACTTCCTTGAATTTTTTGGGTATCAATGGTTGAGGTATGCATGGCCATCCAATTTGAGATAGAGGCTCATACAGATGGACACCATTTCAATCCAAAATTTCCAAAGTTGTTATATTTTCACATACAAGTAGAGGACAAAGAAAATATTATGCCCCCAGTCATCACTCTCTAAATCCTATAAAGGACATCATCGAAGAGCTCAAAGGGACACAATATGAAAAAATCTCAATGTGAATCAGTAAGCATACAAAGAGATAAAAGCATGTAAAAGCATAGATTGTTTTCAATTTGTGTTTGATTGTGTTGTTGTAGATGCAAAATCTTTTCTGGAGAGGAGACATAATGACTGACTCAGATAAAGATTCAAAGGACTATGACTAGATATGACTCATCTAAGATGTACTGGAGACCATAGGATATGACTTTGATTTCTCCCAAGTGTTAAGCATTGATAGGATACAAATGCTTGAGTTGATTGGTGTACAGATCGACTTATTGAAACAAGGATATTTATAGACTAAAGTAGACTGAAAGCTGGGAAAGACCAAGATTGTGCTGATAGATGGAGTATTTTGAAACAAGTGGTGCCCATTTGCTGGGTTTTCACCATCTTGGTAGAGATTCTATTTTTTCTACCAAGGTGCCTATTTCCAAGTTTTCACCAAGGCACTTTTTCTTTTTCTCAATTTTTTTGTATTTTTCATTTTTCAAATTTTTTTTTTTTTGATAATTTTGATATTTTTTTGCAAATCATCAAGGTGCCTATTGCTAGGTTTTCACCAAGATGTTCATTTTTTAGGACTTTTTAATATTTTAAAGATTTTTTTAGGACATTTTACCATAGACTGAATGCCTTAGGCATAGAATTTCTTCGGATGGAGAATGTTGATTGGTTCTCAGAGCTGTTCTCCTTTAGTCATTGAGAGTTGATAGGCTCCAAAGCCAAAAGTAGCAGTGATAACAAAGGGACCTAGCAAGTTGGGTTCAAAATTCTCCTTTCATTCTCAATGTGATTGATTTTTAGGATTCTCTCAAGACTAGATGACCAACCTGAAATTCTCTGTGTCTGAATTTCTTGTTGTAACCTCTAGACATTCTCTTATGATATACTCTGAGATGATCATACACTGCTTGCCTAGACTCATCTAGTAGTTCAGGTTCTTTCAACTTAGACACTTTGTAGTCATCATCAGTTACTAGACCATTAATTCTAATTCTAAGTGATGGGATTTCAACCTCAATAGGTAGTACCGCTTCAGACCCATAAACTAAAGTGAAAGATGTAGCCCCAGTGGGCATTCTAATACTTTTTCTATAGGCCCAAAGAGCTAGATTGATCATTAGATGCCAATCTCTTCCTATTTTATTAACTGTACGGTGCAATATTTTCAATAGATTTTTGTTAGAAGCTTCTACTTGTCCATTCCCTTAAGGATGGTAGATAGATGACCAATGTTGTGCAATCTTGAATTTGAAACATAGATCATCTAATTCTTTGTTCTTGAATTTTCCACCATTATCTATGACTATAGAGTGTGGATTACCATATCGGCAAATGATGTAGTTCAAAATGAACATAGAAATTTGTTTACTAGTTGCTTGTGTCAAAGGGACTACTTCTACCCATTTCATGAAATAATCTATAGCTATGATTATATTTGTATGTCCATTAGAAGAATGAGGATGTATGGATCCTATAAGCTCAAATGCCCATTGGTGAAAATGCCATTGTTTAGTAAAGGAAATTAAATCTCTCCCTGGTGCATGAATTAAGCTACCATGTACTTGGCACTTTTGACAATTCTCAGCAAACTTGATTGCATCTTTCTCCATTTTAGGACAATAGTACCCAGCCCTAATAAGCTTTCAAGCTAGTGTTAAACCATTCAAGTGGGATCCACAAATACCTTCATTGACTTCCTCAAGTGCACATTGAGACTCTTCCCATTCTAAACATCTAAGTAGCGTACCATCTAGACCTTGTTTGTACAGATCATGACCAATGATAACATATCAGGAGACATTGCGGGTAAGGTATCTCTTTCATGGTGGATAAAGGTATCGGGGATGATTTGGTCTTTGAGATAGGAGAATAGGTTTTTATATCTGGATGAATCATGACCTACAATGGTGCAAATCATGTGGGTTTCGGGGGAATCATATGCAGGCTAAGATAGTGCTTCCACTAGGAACTCGTAGTGTAGCTCATGTTCTGGCTGATGTAATAAAGTAGATAGCGTTGCCATTGCATCATCATCCATGTTCATCTTTAGTTTGGTACACATCATTTTCTTGATGGATAACAAGTTGTGAGTCTCCATGAATGTTTAATTTTGTTACTCTCCACTCAATTGCTATTTTCATCCCATTTAAAAGGGCTTCATATTCAGCAATATTGTTTGTGCAAGGAAACTTGATTCTAAATGCTTTTGGGATTGAGTATCCTTGAGGAGTTATGAACAATATGCCTGCTCTAGATCCATTCTGTGTATAGGAGCTATCAAAGAATAACTACCATTCTCTAGAAGAAAGATTCATGATAGAGGAATTTGGGAATTCTATTTGCATTGGTGTATCATCAAATAAAAGTGCATCTATTAATTGATCAGCAATAACCTATCCTCTTATAGCTTTTCTTTCAACA
Source organism: Chamaecyparis obtusa (assembly GCA_027943335.1). Lineage (NCBI taxonomy): Eukaryota > Viridiplantae > Streptophyta > Pinopsida > Cupressales > Cupressaceae > Chamaecyparis > Chamaecyparis obtusa. The sequence goes on from BSBK01003080.1 coordinate 169,372, forward strand.
TATTCAATGTCAAATTCACTTAAGAGCATGACCCATTTGGCTAATCTACCTGTGGGGGCAGCTTTTCTTAGTAGGTATTTTAGTGGATCAATCTTAGCTACCAAATGTGTGGTATGAGCTAACATGTAGTGTCTTAGTTTCTATGACAAAAAGATCACAGGTAGACAAGCCTTTTGAATCATAGAATAGTTCTTTTTGTATGCCACTAATGTTCTACTAATATAGTATATAGCTCTTTCCTTTTTATTCTCATCATGTTGTGCAAACAATGCCCCTAGTGATGTATTTGTAGTGGAGACATATAAGATCAAAGGCTTCCCTTGAATGGGAGGCATCAAGATAGGATGATTTGATATATATTTCTTGATATGATTAAAATTATTTTCACATTCATCACTCCATGCAAAGGTCACACCTTTATATAATGTCTTTGTAAAAGGTTGTAATATGTCCACTAGTTGAGATATGAAGTGTCTGATAGATTGAACTCTCCCTTGCATTGTTCTCATTTGACTAATGTCCTTCGGGGGTCACATCTCCATTATAGCCTTTACTTTAGTTGGATCAACTTCAATGCCCTTCTTTGAAACTATGTATCCTAAGAGCTTTCCAGAAGTGACACCAAAAGCACACTTCTTAGGATTTAGTCTGAGACTAAATTTTTCCATTTTGTCTAGTATCTTGCTCAAGTCATTTAGATGTTCAGTTATAATCATAGATTTTGCTAAAGTATCATCAATATAATCCTCCATAGTTTGATGCATCATGTCATGAAAAATAGATGTCATAGCTCTTTGATATGTAGCACCAGCATTTTTAAGCCCAAATGGCATGACATTCTAATAGAAGGTACCTCATGCACATGTGAAAGTAGTTTTCTCTTGATCTTCTAGAGCAATTTTTATTTGATTATATCCAGAAAAACCATCCATTAAAGAATACATCTCAAAACCTGTAGTCATGTCCACTATCATATCAATGTTAGGTAATGGAAAATCATCCTTGGGGCATGCTTTGTTTACACCTCTAAAATTTGTGCATACCCTTATAGATTTGTATGGTTTAGAAATAGGTACAATATTAGAGATCCATTCAGCATAGTTAATAACATAGATGAATCTGGCTTTTAGTAGCTTCTCTAATTCAGATTTTACCAAGAGTGCAACATGTGGATGCATCTTTCTCAATTTTTGCTTAACAGTTTTAACATTTGGAGCTATAGATAAATGGTGCATTATAAGATTAGGATCCAACCCTAGCATATCTAAATACTTCCAAGAAAAATTGATCTTCTTTTCTGTTAGGAATGTTGTAAATTTTTTCTTCTCTTCTTCTTATAAAGATTGTGTTGCATGGATCAACTAGGGTTCCTCTATTGTTCCCAAGTTGAAAGATTGATTGGGCTCAATTAGAACTAGATCTCTGTCCTATAAATGACTCAGAAAGACATCAAATATCTCATCCTTAGGTGCCTCTGAGAGGTTTTCACCTTTGGATGTCTTTTATTTTTATTTTTGTAGGTTCTGAGACTGCCACAAAGTGGTTTTCCCCCTCAGAACTCCTTTTCTTTTTATTCTTATTCTTATTTTTTTTACTAAGATACTTGATGTTTGACTCTATCATGCTAACACTTGGTTCAATGATGGAAGTCCTCATAAGCTCAAATGCACTGAGGTAGCAAGCAAGGGCATAGTCATTGGGAAAGGTATAAATACCTTGGTTCAGGTTTGTGGAGGTTAGGTCAAGAAGGTCAGGACATTCGATAGTCAAAGTGGTGAAAGATTGGGAAAGAGTGTTTATGGATATGGATCTATCATCATTGGTCCTAACCCGACACTCAATTTCAAAGGTGATATTACAACTTAAGACATTCAATTCATGAATAGGCTCAATGTCATTGTGGAAGTCCACTTCATCCATCGGTGGATCAAACTTGATAAGTTCATCATTTTTCTCTAGAATTACATTGGGTTTAGGTGCATATTGGTGAATAACATCAATGCATTTTTCTATAATAATCTCATCTTCTTCTGGAATGGCTCCCCATTCATAGTCATTAGATTCTTCATCTATGCCTCTAGGAAATCTAAGAACATGAGTAAAGTCAGGATGAATACCCCAAGAAGGGTTACCCTCAGATTCTGATTTGAATTTATACTCATGGGAATCTATCTTAGAATAACTACCACCTTCCTCTTTTTCTATTTGATTGTCTTCAAGATTAGCTAGTTCTTGTGGTGCAACTATCTCTTTCTCTATAATAGGTTCTTGTTTTTCTACTACATTAATTCTTTTTATTGGATCAACTTTAGCTTCAAGGAGGTCTTTTATTTCTTTAAGAAAACACTCATAGGGAATGAGATCTTTAGTCATGTTTGAATCATCACTATTAGATTGTTCTGTTGTTCCTCCCTTTAGTCAATATTTTGTGGATGGCTCAATCTATTCTAAGACATGTGGAGAATTCTTGCTAAGACAAAAAGGATTCTTCTTATATCCTAGACCTATTTTATTCTTTTTGGTTTGACCATGATGGTTAAGAGGTGACAAAAGACCTTTACCCTACAATCCTAGAGGTCCCTTTCCTTTATATCCCATTTTTGTGATCAATTTATCCCCTGGGCCATATGAATTAGAAGGGATTTTAGGAGCTTCAACATCACAACTTCATCTTCTTCAAACTCCTATTTAGATAGTTGTTCTACAACAAAATTTCCTTTATATGCTTCAAGAGGTTCTTTAGACTCTAGTTTGGACTAGTTCAGAGTTTGCCCATAAAACTTAGGCGAGATAGGGAGAGATGTCAAAGATAAGACTAGCTCTATAGTATATTCTCCCATATGATTTTCTTTGATATTGACCTCTTTTGAAATGTCTTCCATCTTAGATGTGGATGCTACATCTATTTGCTTAGTGGAAGATTCTCTTTTATTAGGAATAAGTTTATCCACATTTTCCTTCAATGCATTGCAAGTGGTGGATATGTCAGCTAGAATAGAAATCTCTACTCCTTCATAGGGAAACTTCAAACACTGATGGTACATAGAAGGAATAGATTTCATTTCATGTATCCAGGGTCTCCCTAGAAGGATCTTGTAAGCCAAAGGTAGATCAAGAACTTGACATATAATATCTCTGATGACAGGACCTGCTCTGATAGGTAGGACAATTGTTCTTTTTGAAGATCTTTCTTTCTCATCATATGCTTTGATAGTTATCTTCTTTCTAGGATCAATAGCCATTTCTGAAAATCCCAATTGTGTAATCAAGTTGAAAGAACAAACGTTTAGACCAATGCCCCCATCTATCAACACATGTTTGACACGACGGTTTCGGATCAAGACTTCAATATGCAAGGGCTGGTTATGGGAGTGACTCGAGGAGTTATTAGCTTCTTCTAAAAAGGAAATATACTATGGAGACATAAGATGACCAACCATAGACTGGAATCTATCTAAATCAAGGTCATCAGGAACATTGGATCTAAGTAGAGCTTTGTCTAGAATGGCTCTATGAGCTGGAGATATCTGAAGCAACTCAAACATTGAGATTTTAGCATTTGTGTGATGGAGTTGTTGAACAATACTGTATGAAGTAGGCCTCCTATCTTTAGGATTTGAAGATTTAGATGTAGCCTTCTGTTTAGAAGCAGATGAAAGATTGAAAGGCATCTTAGGGACATTAGATGAATCTGAGATTTGTCCTTTCAGATGTGCTTGAGCTTGTGATCAAGTAACTGTGTTAGTTGATTGATTTTCTCTATCTTTTCTTACAATTGTAATGACATTGCAACACTCAGATAGGCATGGTTCAACCATATTGATAACAACATTGTTTCTAGAGTAGGCATAATTAACATTAGCACCCATATTAGGCTGAGAAGAAGAATCTTCTTTACCATGTTTAGGAAATGGTTCTATGAATGCTGTATGATCATTATTTCTCTTATGATTGTCAATCGTGATGTCTCCATTATCAATTTTGTCTTGTATGATATGCTTCAAGAGAACGCAGTTATTAGTCTTGTGACCTTTATTGTGATGGAATTCATAGAAATTGTTCGCTCTCCACCATTTTGGTTTAGGTTTAGGATCAAAGACTTTCATCTCAGGCAAGTAGATGATTTTTTTGGCCAATACAGTTTTCATAGAAAATTCCAAGGATTCTCCAAGAAGAGTGAATTTTCAATTAGGATCTATAGCCCAAGGTTTGTAATCAGATGAATTTTTGTTAGACTCTATTGCTTTAGCTTCAAAAGCTTTGATGGCTTGGGTACCAATAGTGAGATTGAAAGAAGGTGCCTTAGATGGGGCATGAATATTATCAACAATGCCATCTATGACAACACCTTTATTATTGTTCCAATTTTTGTACTTGTCCTTAGAACTAGATCCAAATTCATACTTGTCCTTTTGAAGTGCGATGTCTCCTTTTTTTACAAGTACTTTCTCAATTTTGATCGCATTTTCTACCATCTTATCAAAAGATGTATGATTTTGCATTTGTAAAGGATAGTTAATTTCTAGAACAAGATTTTTTATGAAGATTTCTAGCTTCTTAGTTTTTGGAATGGGTCTAGCATACAGAGAAAATTTCTTCCTCCATCTCTTGAGAAATGTCATGAATGGTTCTCCTGGATATTGTTTCAAATTGCAGATGTCGATCATGGTGACCAGATGTTAAATATTGTAAGAGTATTGATGATAGAATAGTTTGATTAACTCCTCAAAAGTTTTGATAGTAGGAGGTATTCTAGAGAACCAATGAATGGTGGCTCCTCCTAGAGATTGAGGGAAGAGACACAGTAAGTACGTTGGTTCATGCATAAACTCCATAGATTGAGTATAGAATTCTCTGACATGAACTTGAGGATTAGAGTTTCCATCATACTTATCATATTTAGGCATCTCCACTCTTTTGGGGAATGGTGGCATGTACAAGTCTTTATCAAATGGAAAAGGGCATAGAGCTTCCATAGAGAACTCCTTAGGTTCCTTTTCTTTTTCAAGTTTGTTAAGTTTGACTTGCATGGCATGCATTTGTTTCATCATAGCTGTGATAGGAGTGTCTTCCTCATGTGTAATGATATTTTCCACATTAATGTTTGGAGGAAGTTTAGCTCCTTGATGAGCTAACTCTAGAAATTATGCTTCTCTATCTTCTTTCAAGAAATGTTTCATCATCCTTTTGAAGTTATGACCATTTTGACATTGGGTAATTTCAGAAGGGGTAGGTTCTTAATCCATACCATGTTGAGACTAAGGTCCTTGAGACCCATTATGTGTCCCTCTGTGAGACATGTTAGGAGATTTAGGACTCCCTGGCTTAGATTGAGGTGGAGTTTGTTGAGTACCTCCGTGAGTTGATGGAGGGGATATGTAACTAGTTTTTAATAAAAAATTGCCAAGACCGTCATCTTTTTAAAGACCAGAATTGTAGAGTTGTTCAAGAGTTGGAGCCTGGAGAGTATTTAAAGGTATGGTATGGGATACTTCTCTAGATTTCTTATGTGATGAAGCTCTAGTTTTGAACATTAACCTTGGGTAAAGAAAAAGAATAAGATGAAGACAACTAAAGAATGAATTGATTCAAGAAGATCGAATGATGCAACCTTGTCAAGATTGAGTTGATTAAAGATTAGATTAGTTGTAAATGAAGGATAATATGCCACAATAGTGTGGGTAGACACCCAAAAGATGGTAGTCATGAGCTCACAACACTTAGCCATGATAGCAAGAAAACTAGATTTGAAGATAATTTTGACAAGGTTTTGACATAAGATGAAAAAGACTCAAATCGATGAATCAGAAGGCAAATTCAGACTCAAAGGCTCACTTGAGGAAAATGAATGAATTTTTTCTAGTTTCTACTCTATTCTTAACATAGTGATTTGTTCAACAGATTCTGGAAATGGGTTGTAAAAACTAAGTCTCTAACAACTTTCTGGCAATTATTCTCAAATGACTTTCTGTAGGATTGTACGACAGTGGGTATGCTATGAAATGATAGTTGACAAACTCATACAATAGTTGCAAAGCTCGCACAATAGTTGATAGTAGGATTTTGACTTTTTGCTTTTGACTGGTGGAAAAACTCATATGACACTATACAAGCTATCATACGACAATACAGGGGTTCTAAAATGATAATTCCCAAAACTCATATGACTCTCTGACTTTGTGGGATGAATGTTGAATCTAGAAAGGAATTTTACTTTAGATTTTGCAAATTTTTGGTTTTCAATTTCATATTGTTCACAAATTTTTCTGTCCAGGTTTGAAGATTATTCTGAGATTGTTCATTTTTGGTAGCTAAATAGATAAACAAGCACACAAAGCAGCAAGCAAGTGATTCCAAGCATGTCTAAAAATAATGAATAGGGGACAAAGCAACCCTACGCATGAACAATCAAGTGACTAAATGTGCTAATCCCAAGGAGTGCTAATTGTGTATGTTCCAAAAAAATTTTCAATAACGCACATATTCCTATAAAAATGAAAATTTGGCCTCACTAGGGTTTGTATTAATGGTCTGACTCTGCAAATTTTATGATCTCAAGAGGATGAACTCCAATCTAGGCACACCAAGGTTTTGAAAGTCCCAGAATTTAATCAATCAAGAGCTACTAGGGAGATCTAATAGCCCAACAAGAGACCACACTTGTGAAGATTTCCTCCACAAGGACATTTATATAGCAGCTACTGCTACCACAATGAAAATGGCTATTACCACTTGAGGTTCCATCCATGTGGTTGACCCAATTAAGGGAATGTCCACTAAGGTTAACTCTCTCTAAAGGTGACTCACAAAAGATACCACATGGAGATTGGTCCTAGATTCAAGGATCTAATTTTTTGATGCTACCAAAAGGGGAGTAGAGCATATTCCTCTAGCCTTTTCACTTTTAACCAAAACAAAGTAGATAGATTAATCTGACACACTAAGACCAAGATTATCTCACAAAGATCTATGATGTCAACCGCTTATGATCTATCAACTCCTCTAGAGAGAGAATGTATCGATCAAAAGTTGAAGACACACGAATCTAGTAGAATGTGAGACTCTCTCAGTAACCTACCTACCTACAAGGGGATCCATTGTCAAGAAGAGCTTCACATGCATGAACAAGTAGAAGAAGCCCACTCTCTCAATATCATCCACAAATAGTGTTCATAGGGCCTATTTACTATGTGTAAAAGATATGCACAAAGAAAATCTATGTTCATTTTATAGCCCAAAATGAAGTCTGTGATATGAAAGCAAGAAAATCACACAAGCCTGACAAGTGAGAATTTGTTTTAATCCAAATTGAAATGTTATCAGCTTGAGATGAATACCTAAATTCCTTGCAATGCGCTTAGTAGATTTTTACCTATTTTAGCAATTTAGTTGTGCTTTTTCTAATCAGATTCAGTAAATATCAGTAAAAAAATAGAAGATTTCAATTATTAGGGTTAGCTGTTAGTCCAAATCTGAAAATCTAATATGAAAAACTACCAAAAATGCTGAAACGACAATTGAATTCTGGAGTCAAAACTCATACGATAGTGGGTTACCTCCTAGATGATAGTTTGGAAACTTGTACGACTATGGGTGTCCTCTCATATGACAATCGAGCTTCCAAATGATAATGTGTACTTTTCGATACAAGCCTCAAAATCTAAACCTGTCGTACGATAATGGGTACCTCCTAGTACAACTTTCTGACAAAATTTGTATGAAAAATGTACAGGCAGAAAATAAAAGATCATAATTTTAACCAAAAAATGACAAGAAATTGATAGAAATTGAATGGAAACCTATTTCAGGGCCCCACAGTGGGTGCCAAAAAATGTATGTGTGAATTTTGTACCTACCTGTAGACACAACACTTCGGTAAAACATTAGAGGTTAGCAAAAACTGAAATCTTACAAGTAATTGAAACTGTGCTAACCAGGCGATTTACTACCTTCTAGTAGGTGTGAGTATGATACTCTTAGATAAGACCGAGATCAGTGACAATGCAACACCTAAATGAAGGATTTGAATGCAAAAGATGGATATGGAATGAATGCAAATTAATCTATATTTTTGTATTTCCTGTGCAATAATATCAATGCAAATCTGTATGAATCTAAGTTATATGAATGAAATAGAATGCAAATTTTATCTAAGAATGCTATGAATGAGTATGAAATCTATGATATGAAATTATGCAAAAACTAATGAAAGATTATGATCAACTATGAAAGATCTCACGAATTGCCTGTCGCAAGTGTTAAATCCTTCAATCGCCAATTCGCCAGAGTAATTGTGCAAATTCGAGTGTTGATGAAAGTGAAGAGCTAAACCTTGATTTTATAGAAATCTAGGGCTTTGAGGATGCAAGAGAAAAATCATAATTCACTCTTGATAAACTCGGGTTGATTTTTGAGTTATCAAGAATTTAGAGATAATTAACTCACAAAAATCATGGAAAAGAACATTTTTACTCAAAATAGAGTTTTAGATAAAATTTCAACTCATCATCAGAAGTTGAGTTTCAATTTTAAAATTGATTGTTAATTTCTAGTTGTCTGCTTTTTTGATTGTGCATGATTTAGTTATAAATAAATTTAAAAATAAATTGATTTATTCTCAACTTAAATGATTTTAAAATTAAAATAATTGATTTATGGCTTAATCAATTATTAAATCAAACTTTTATTCAAAAACTATATTATTAGATATTGACAACCAACTTTAAATAATTAAATAGGAATTTAATCAATTAGTCATAAGATTTTTGATTTATTATCAAAATTAAATAATACAATTTAGGAATAAATATAATTAAATGTAATTAAATAATTAAGTGGTAGTATTAAATATGATTAATTAAATATTAAGAATATTTAATTAATCAAAATTTAGGATAAATAAGATTTATCACCAAATAATTATTAAATTAAGAATAATAATGATAAATTAGGAATATTTCTAGGAATATTCCCTGATGCAAAATTTAGGATAATCAATTAAATTCGATAATGTACAGATGTGCATTAGGTTAGGACTTTGATGTTGATTTCATTGGATTTGTTGATTTAGGAGGTTAATGAACCTATAGCCCATTTTTGGGGTATTACAAGGACCAATTCCCATGTCTTGTTCTTTTCAATCTGATCCAATTCTTCTTTCATGGCTTTAATCCAATGTCCATCTTTACAAGCTTCATTAGTAGATCTATGTTCAATTTGAGAAATCAAACATAACTGTTCATGTACCTTATTTCATGTCAAAACTCCTCTTTCTATGCGTCTAATAATTTGCTTAGTAGTATGATTCCTTAATAGATTCATGTTAGGTGTCACTGTCTCAGTACTTGTTTTTGCTATAGGTTCTTCAATGGTTCCTTCATCTGATTCACAATCAAGCATTCTTTCCTAAATTATGAAATTTTCATAAACTTTAACATTTACACTCTCAACAATAGCCTTAGTTATCTTATTGTAACATCTATAAGATTTTCTCTTCAATGAATATCTGAGAAATATACAGGTTCATCGCTTCTAGGATCAAACTTTCCAATGTCATCATCTCTCTTAATATAACTTTTGTTTCCAAAAATTCTAAAATACTTAATTGATGGTGTATGTCCAAACCATAGTTCATAGGGTGTCTTGTATATGTCTGCTCTGATTTATACTTTGTTCACTGTAAACACTACTATGTTCACTACTTCTCTCCAGAATATCTTCTCCAAGTCATTCTCAAATAACATAGCTCTTACTGCTTCAATTATTGATCTGTTCCTCCTTTCTGCAATACCATTTTTTTTAGGTGTCCTAGGGGCTGAAAATTGTCTCTTAGTACCATTCACTTCACAAAAAATGTTAAATTCTTTTGAAGTAAATTCTCCACCTCTATCTGATCTCAAACATTTAATCTTCATTCCAGATTCATTCTCAACTTTGTTCTTAATGATCTTAAACTTATCAAATGCTTCAGATTTTTCTTTAAGAAATGCAATCAACATCATTCTTGTAAAATCATCAACAAGAATCATAAAGTACATTTCTCCATAGAATCCTCTATTCCTTATAGGACCGCTCAAATCAGTATGAACAATCTCCAAATTCTCTGCTGTTGTAAACTTCTTGCTGGAAAATGAGCTTCTCTTCTATTTAGCCATCACACATTCCTCACAAATCTCTTACTACAAGTGTAGTACTCACTTTCACAATGTTATCAAAGTTTATATGACAAAATCTTCTATGCCATAACCAACTATCATCAATCTTAGTAATTAAACATGTCATCTCAGTAGAATTCAACTGAAATACATTACCTCTAGTTCTAGATCCAATACCAATCAAATTACCATCTCTATCTTTTATCACACAAGTTTTCTCAGTAAACCAAACTTGATATCCCTTATCAATTAACTATCCAACACTCAAAATATTATGTTTCAAACCATCCACAAAGTAAACATCATCAATATTAGTCTTTCCGTCAAGAGTAATCGATTTTATACCTTTAATCAAACAAGGTGCATTGTTTCCAACTCTAACAACTCCTCCATCATAATTGTTAAACTTTATGAAATTTTTCATGTCTCCAGTCATATGATGTGAACAACCACTATCTATAATTCAATCAACTTTCTTTTCTACTTGGGAAACTAAAGCTTTTTCTTCCTTAATTTCAGTTTCAAGATTTTCTTCTTTAATTGCTACAAATCCTACATCACCATTATTCTCAGTATCACTTTAAGTTAAAGTTTTCTCCAAACTAGCTTCAAGTTCTTCATCATTTGCATAATAACATTCTTTAGATCTCCTAGGATTAAAGTTCTTCCTATACTTATTAACTCTCTTAGGACATTTAGATGCAAAATGACCATATTCTTGACAAGTCCAACATTTAAAATTTTTCTTACCATCTCGTTCTCTCTTCACAAGCAAGGCAATACCTTCTTCAATCTTCCTGTCTTCTTCATTTCTAGATCTATTGTTGCTAGCATAATCTTCACTCACACTTATGCTTCTTGAAAAAGTAGGATGAACACTTAGAGTACTGAATGATGTCTCCATTCTAGGTAAGTCTCCTGATAGCCTTAGGTTCATCTCTACTACTTCCAATCTTCCAAGAAGAGTCTCTCTAGTGAAGTTCGTAGTACGAGGTATAACTTGTTCAATCATTTATGTTGTCTTCTTGAATGCAAGAGTCAATGTCCTCATAATTTTCCATATCACTTCATTCTCTATCTTTGTTCATCCACAAGATTTTATACCTACAACAATCTCTAACATTCTACCAATATAGCTTCTAACAGATTCATCTTCCATCATTCTTATATCTTCAAATGAACATATCTAATTATGTAATTTGGCTTTCTTAGCATGTTCATCACCTTCAAAAGTAGATTGTAAAGCTAACCAAATTTCATGAGACGTCTTTATATATTTTACTTGATTGTACTCATTCTTCAGAAGGGTTGACAAGAGTGCTTCTCTAGCAAGTATGTTACACATGAATATATATCTTTCCTCATTAGTACAATCTTCAATTTTGTCCTCATCAATGATACTCTTCTCATTCTTTGTGATTAACCAATAACCCAGTCCTAGACAAAGTAGGTGTGTCTTCATATTTTATTTCCAACTGTCAAAATTTATACCATCAAACTTAGGGCTTTCTTTCCTGAAATTTGCCATGGATCTCCTTAAACTGTTAAAATTTTCCTTCAAGGACCTACTACTCTGATACAAATTGTTAGAAAGTAAAGTCCACCAAGATAACTAAGAGGGGGGGGGGGGGTAAATCAGTTATTAGATAACTACAAATTTTATCAACCTTAATAGATTTTAACCATGTAAGTAATGTAATTAACAACCATAAAAAGATATACATGCACAATAACATAATGACACTACATATGTTGACTAGGGAACCTCTTGATCAAAGAATAAACCCTGGTGGGAATGATGCCCACAAAATATGCACTAATATGAAAGTTCCTTGTGAGAGGATGTACTCTATTACGAGTCTTATGAAATACATTCAATACATATGAATCCCTATTAGGAGATTTTGAATCCCTATTAAAAGATTCTAACTCTGTTAGGAGTTATGGAAGACACAAGGACCCACTGCCCAAACAACTCCAGGGTAAGATCACTGAACTCACTAGCCAACTAATCTTTGTATTAAGCAACAGAATAATACCAAAAGATTACTGATCTAAAAAATTCAATACTCCTTCTCTGACTATGCCAAACCACACCAGCTTCTTCTTCAGATCTCAATACCAGATCTCAGTACTTCGCATATCCCCTTTCAAAAATTTTGCTTTCACAACTTCTTCATACACACTTAAATTTTTTACACTCCACATTATAACAAGGAATACATTCCTTCCTTTATACCACACTCAAGTAATTACAAATGATTTAGCATACAAATTACAAAATAAAAGTTTCCACACATTATATCAAAATTACACAAAACTGTCAGCTTCCAATAAATATAATTATTCACTTGTGCAACCTTGGATCTTTCCCTATCATCCATGTCACTATCAGCATGTTTTCAAATTCTCTCTAACTGTGCATAACCAGATTCCATCCCAATTAGGAGATATCATCTAATTTCGACAAACTGCTACACAGAAACACTACCTAGATACTACTTCCACTGATCTACTCGTAACTTCCATGAATAAATAAATTACTATCTATGCTCTTAAAAATGATCTTATAACACATCATAGAATAAGTCCTCAACTGTGCATAGGTTCATCTTCAATATCCTAAGTGTGCTAACTCAAACACTATCTACTTCTTTTCTAATCTTCAGTAGATCACTCTATTGACACCAATGACAATCATAGTCATGAATGCAACAACAACTGCTATAGAATGGTGGCTAATACTCCCCCATAGGATATATTTAGAATTCATTCCTAACATCTTTATTTGGTTGTATCTAGAGAAACCATCCATTAAAGAGTACATTTCAAATCCTGGAGTCATGTCCACTATCATATTGATGTTTGGTAGTGGAAAATCATCCTTAGGGCATACTTTGTTTACTTATTTGAAATCTATGCATACTCTAATAGATTTATCTAGTTTTAATACTAGAACTATTTTTTAAATCCATTTTTCATAATCCATGACTCAGATAAATCCATCTTTAAGAAATTTCTCTAGGTCAACTTTGACAAGGAGTGCAACGTGAGGATGCATTTTTTGCAACTTTTTCTTGATTGGTTTTACTCCTGGAGTGATAGAGAGAAGATGTGTGATAATATTAGGATCCAATTTAGGCATATCTAAGTATTTCCATGCAAATTTTATCTTCTTTTCTGCCAAGATTTTGGTGAATGCCTGCTTCTCCTCTTTTGGTAAGGATTGTGAAACATGAATTAACTGAGGTTCTTATATTGTACCGAGATTGATAGGCTAAGTTGGTTCTATCAAAACTAGTGATATGTCTTATAAATGACTTGGAAGAACATCAAATATCTCATCCTTAGCTACCTCAAAGAGGTTTTCACCTTTGAATACATCTTTTGTTTTAACTATTTTAGGTTCTGAGACTGCCACATAGTGGTTTTTACTCTCATAACTCTTCTTTTTGCTTCAATTATTTTGACTAAGATATTTGATGTTTGACTCTATCATGCTGAAGCTTGGTTCATTTATGGAATTTTTCATGGGTTCAATTGCATTCATGTAACATGCCAAGGCGTAGTCAGTCAAAAAAGCATGGATGTCTTGGTTTGGGTCTTGGGATTTTTGGTCATTAAGCTCTGGGTATTGGATAGTAAGATGAGGGGGGGATTGTCTGATATTTTTTATGCATACAACATTTCCATTATTGGTTTAGACCTGACTCTCAAATTTGAGGATAATGTTACTACTTAAGATGTTTAAATCAATAAGTGTCTCAATGTCATTGTTGGATCTTGCATTAGTGATAAGTGAATTAGACTCACAAGGTGTCTCATGTCATACAAGACTCACATTGGTTGTAGGTGTGTATTGGTGAATGACATAAATATGTTTATCTATGATAATTTCTTCCTCTTCTAGTTCTTGAATGACTCCCCATTGATAGTCATTGGATTATTCATCTTGATCTCTAGGAAAGTGAAGAGCATGTGTAAAATTAGGATGAATCCCCCAAGAAGGTTTTCCTTCAGAGTTTGAGAAGAATTCATATTCATGAGAATTAGTCTTAGAATTAGTAGAGTGTCACATATGTTCCTCTATTGTAAGAGGTATACCTTTTTCTTGTTGTTTATTTTTTGAATCAGTTTGTTCTTGTGTTGCAACTGTATGTTGCATAGTAGTAGGTTCTTGTGTATCTACTACATTGAATCCTTCTTTAGGTTTCTTTTCATCATTCATAAATTTTAAGATATGTTGAGGTATACATTCATAAGGGAATACATTTTTTGTATCTAAATTTTCACTGTCTGAATGATGTTCTTCTTCCTTTTGTTGATTATATGTCTCTGGTTTTATTTTTTCTATGACATGTGAAGAGTTTCCACTTAGATAGAAAGGTTTCTTTTGATAACCTATGTCTATAGTATATTTTAGGAATGAATGATGAATATATCCTATGGGGGAGTATTCACAAACCATTCTATAGCAGTTGTTGTTGCATTCATGACTGTGATTGTCATTGATGTCAACACAGTGATCTACTGGAGATTAGCGGAGAAGCAGACAGTGTTTGAGTTAGCTCACTTGGGATATCGAAGCTGAATCTATGCAAAGTTGAGGAGTTACTCTATGATTTTTTATGAGTTTTTGGTTAAGAGAGTAGATGGAAATTCATTTATTCATGAAAGTTATGAGGAAATAAGTGGAAGTAGTATTCAAGCAATGTTCCTGAGTAGCGGTTTGTCAAAATAGGGTGATATCTCCTAATAGGAATGGAATATGATCATGCACACTTATGAGGTAGTTGAAGACATGAGGTTAGTGATGTGGACATGAGAAAAAGATATAATGTCACACAAGTGAAGAATTATCTTATTTGGAAGGTGACAGTTTTGGGTAATTTTGATGTGACCTATGGGAACTTTTATTTTCTAATTTGTATGCCAACTCAGTTGTAATTATTTGAGTGTGGTATAAAGGAAGGAATTTTTTCCTTGTTTTAATGAATGTGTGTGTGTAAGAAAGTGAATGAAGAAATTGTGAAAGTGAATTTGTTGGAAGACGATATGCAAAGTATAGAGATCTAACGTTGAGATCTAAAGAAGCAGTTGGTGTAGTTTGGCACAGTTAGAGAAGGAGTATTGAGTTGTTAAGATTAGTAATCTTGTCATATTATTCTATTGAGTAATAATAAGATCAGTTGGGTAGTGAGTTCAGTGATCTTACCCTGAAGCTATTTGGGTAGTGGGTCCTTCTATCTTCCATAACTCTTAACAGAGTTAGAATCTTTTAGTAGGGATTCAAAGTCTCCTAATAGGGACTCATATGTACTGAATGTATTTCATAAGACTCCTACTAGATTCCATCCTCTCACAAGGAACTTTCATATTAGTGCATCTTTTTTGGGCATCATTCCCATCAGGGTTTACTCTTTGATCAAGAGGATCCCTAGTCAACATATCTTGTTTCATTGTGTTATTGTGCATGTATATCTTTCTATGGTTTTTGATTACATTGCTTACATGGTTAAAATATATTAAGGTTCATAAAAGTTTTATTGATCTGATAACTGATTCACCACCCCCCCCCCCCCCGGTCTCTCTCAGTTATCTTGGTTGAATTTACTTTCTAACAATTGGTATCAGAGCGACAGGTCATTGAAGAAAAAGTTTAAAAACATAAGAAGATCCATGGAAAATCATTTCAGGAAAGAAAGCCCTAAGTTTGATGGAGTAAATTTTGACAGCTAGAAAGAAAAGATGAAGACAAACCTACTTTGTTTAGGACTAGGTTATTGGTTAACTAAAAAGAATTAGAAGAATATCACTAATGAGGATAAGATTGAAGATTGTACAAATGAAGAAAGAGATCTATTGATGTGTAACATACTTGCTAGAGAAGCACTCTTGTAAACCCTTCTGGAAAATGAGTATGGTCAGGTAAAATATCTAAAGACATCTCATGAAATTTGGTTAACTTTACACTCTACTTTTGAAGTTGAGGAACATGCTAAGAAAGTCAGATTACATAATTGGATATGTGCATTTGAAGATATAAGAATGATGGAAGATGAATTTGTTAGAAGCTATATTGGTATAATGTTAGAGATTGTTGCAGGTATAAAATCTTGTGGAGGAACCAAGACCGAAAATGAAATGATATGGAAAATTTTGAGGACATTGACTCTTGCATTTAAGCAAACAACACAAATGATTGAACAAGTTATACCTTGTACTATGAACTTTACCATAGATACTCTTCTTGGAAGATTGGAAGTAGGAGAGATGAACCTAAGGCTATCAGGAGACTTACCTCAAATGGAGACAGCATTTACTGCTCTTAGTGTTCTGCCTACTTTGTCAAGAAGCATCAATGTGAGCGGAGATTATGCTAGTAGCAGCAAATCTAGAAATGAAGAAGACAGGAAGATTGAAGAAGGTATTGACTTTCTTGTGGAAAGAGAACCAGATGGTAAGAAAATTTTTAAATGTTGGACTTGTCAAGAATATGGTCATTTTGCATCTAAATGTCCTAAGAGAGTTAAGAAGTATAGAAAAAAATTTAAGCCTAGAAGATCTAACGAATGTTAATATGCAAATGATGAAGAACTTGAAACTAGTTTGGAGAAAACTTTAAGTGAAAGTGATACTGAGTAGGATGATATAGGATTTGTAGCAATAAAAGAAGAAAATCTTGAAACAAAAATTAAGGATGAAAAAGATTTAGTTTCTCAAGTAGAAAAGAAAGCTCATTGGATTAAATATAGTGGTTGTTCACATCATATGACTTGAGACATGAAAAAGTTCATAAAGTTTAACAATTATGATGGAGGAATTGTTAGAGTTGTAAACAATGCACCTTGTTTGATTAAAGGTATAGGATCTATTACTCTTGATGGAAAGACTAATACTGATGATGTTTACTTTGTGGATGGTTTGAAACATAATCTTTTCAGTGTTGGACAGCTAGTTGATAAGGGATATCAAGTTTGGTTTACTGAGAAAACTTGTGTGATAAAAGACAAGGATGGTAATTTGACTGGTACTAGATCTAGAACTAGAGGTAATGTATTTTAGTTGAATCCTACTAAGATGACATGTTTGATTACTAAGAATGATGACAGTTGGTAATGGCACAAAAGATTTTTTTATATAAACATTGATAACATTGTGAAAGTGAGTACTACACTTGTAGTAAGAGATTTGCCTAAAATTACGAAGCCTACTAAGATGATTTGCAAGAAATGTGTGATGGCTAAAGAGAAGAGAAGTTCATTTCCCAACAAGAAGTTTACAATAGCATAGAAGTTGGAGATTGTTCATACAAATTTGAGCGGTCCTACAAGGATGAGAGGATTATATGGAGAAAGGTATTTTATGATTCTTGTTGATAATTTTACAAGAATGATGTGGATTGCATTTCTTAAAGAAAAATCTGAAGCATTTGATAAGTTTAAGATCATTAAGAACAAAGTTGAGAATGAATCTGGAATGAAGATTAAATGTTTGAGATCAGATAGAGGTGGAGAATTTACTTCAAAATAATTTAACAATTTTTTTGAAGTGAATGGTATTAAGAGATAGTTTTCAGCCCCTAAGACACCTAAACAAAATGGTATTGCAGAAAGGAGAAACAGGTCAGTAACTGAACCAATAAGAGCTATTTTATTTGAGAATGACTTGGCGAAGATATTTAGGAGAGAAGCAGTGAACACAATAGTGTATACAATAAACAAAGTAAAAATAAAATTAGACACAGACAAGACACCTTATGAACTATGGTTTGGGCATGCACCATCAGTTAAGTATTTTAGAATTTTTGGAAGCAAATATTATATTAAGAGAGATGATGACATTGGAAATTTTGATCCTAGAAGTGATGAAGGTATATTTCTTGGATATTCATTGAAGAGAAAAGCTTATAGATATTATAATAAGAGAACTAAGACTATTGTTGAGAGTGCAAATGTTAAAGTTGATGAAAAATTCAAAATTCAAGAAAGAATGCTTGATTATGAATTAGATGGAGGAACTCAGCCTAGACCTAATCTAGAGGCTACTGAACTATTCTATGAAACTGACAGTGATTTGTTGAATGAGAGCCACAATGAAGAAACCATTGAAGAACCTACGATAGAAACAAGTACTGAGATAGTGACACCTAATAGGAATCTATTAAGGAATTATCCTACTAAGTAGATTATTGGAAGCATAGATAGAGGATTTTTGACTCGAAATAAGGTACAAGAATAGTTTTGTTTGATTTCTCAAATTGAACCTAAATCTACTAGTGAAGCTTGTGAAGATGAACATGGGATTAAAGCTATGAAAGAAGAATTGGACTAGATTGAAAAGAACAAGACATGGGAATTGGTCCCTAGACCTAAAGATAAGAATGTTATAGGAGAAAAGTGGGTATTCAGAAACAAGATGAATGAACAAGGAGAAGTAGTAAGGAACAAAGAAAGATTGGTATGTGAAGGATACTCACAGCAAGAAGGAATTGACTATGGCGAAACTTTTGCACCAGTAGCAAGAATTCAAGCAGTAAGGATGTTTTTGGCCTATGCAGCTTATAAGAAATTCAAAGTGTATCAAATGGATGTGAAGTCAGCATTTCTAAATGGAGAATTGGAAGAAGAAGTATACATTGAGCAGCCTGAAGGTTTTCCTTTAACTCAAGAAGGAGATATGGTATGTAATTTAAAGAAAGCTTTATATGGACTAAAGCAAGCACCGAGAACTTGGTATGTGAGATTGGATAAGTATTTGTTGGAATTAGGATTTACAAAAGGCACAACTGATAGCAACCTATACACAAAGGAAATTGAAATGGTTTGTTGGTTGTTGTTATTTTTGTTGATGATATTATCTTTGGAGGAGAAGATGAAGCCAGTGATAAATTTGCAAATGAAATGAAGACTGAATTTGAAATGAGTATTATTGGTGAAATGAAATACGTTTTAGGATTGTAGATAACACATAAAAGTGATGATATCTTTGTAAGTCAGACAAAGAACTTGAATGAATTATTGAAGAGATTTGGAATGGAGAACTGTAAACCAATTCAAACACCTATGGTAACTGGACATAAGTTATCTTGCATAGATGAGACTCCTGTAGTGGAATAGAAAAAGTACAGATCTATGATTAGAGGATTACAATATTTGACTCATACAAGACCTAATATAGCACATGTAATTGGAATTGTAGTAAGATTTCAAGCTGAACCCAGAGAATCACATTATGCAGTAGTAAAGAGGATACTGAGGTACCTAAGAGGCACAATTGAGTATGGATTGTGATATCAAAAATTTGATGATTTTACCCCATGTGCATATATAGATGCTAATTGAGGAGGTAGTGTTGATGAAAAAAAGAGTACCAGTGGTCGAGTAGTTTTCCTTTGAGGAAGATCAGCTTCTTGGTTAAGCAAGAAGAAGAATTGTAATTCATAGAGCACAACAGAAGTAGAGAATGTGGCAGCAGGGTGATCCCATGAAGTTGTGTCCCACTTTTAGGGACAAACAAAATTGAGATGAGATGAAAAATAAAATTTTTGGAGCCTTCGTACGAAGTCACCACTTTGCACGAAGTGGTGGGGCCACTTTGTGCGAAGTACCCCAACCAAGGGTCTTTGTGCAAAGACCCCTCCTCGCATGAAGACCCCTTGGACTGGATTTTTAATAAATTTCTAGCATTTTTTTTTTTAATCTCATTTTCACTGTCACTATTTGCGAACCCCATGCCTTGGAGTGAAGTACCTCAGCATGCCAGCACCTCCCGAGCTTCTTTGACATCTTCAAAATGTTAGCAGTATCAGGTACACACATTTTTCTCATTTTTTATCATAAATAATATGTTTTATATTTATTTTAGTTAGTTATTTATTGTAAAGAATTTTTATTTATAGAAATATTAGAAATTTATAGTTAAATTTTATCTAATATGTTAGAAATTAATTGTAGAATGTTAGAAAATCTTAATTAAATATTAGAAAATGATAGAAATATTAAAAATAGTAGTATAAATATTAGAATATGTTAGAAAATAGTATAAAATTGTAGTAGTTTGTTAGCTACTATTAGAAAATATTTACAAAAAATTAGAAACCATCATAGAAATGTTAGAAAACATTAATATTAAAGTTAGAAAATGTTAAATTTTAAGGTTAAAGTTAGAAATGTTAGAAAATGTTAAATTTTAAGTTTAAAGTTGTAAATATTAGGAATCTCTCTCTCTCTCTCTCTCTCTCTCTCTCTCTCTCTCTCTCTCTCTCTCTCTCTCTCTCTCTCTCTCTCTCTCTCTCTCTCTCTCTCACACACACACACACACACACACACACACACACACAAACAAACACACACATGTACATGCATTTTTAGTAAATATTAGTTAGTTATTTGTTTTAAATAATTTTTAGTTTGTAAAAATCTTGGAAAATTATTGTTAAATTTTTTTAAATGATCTAGTAGTATGTTAGAAAATATTAAAAAACTGTAGTACAGTAAGTTTCTAGGACCTTTATTCCTCCCTTAGGAAATATTAAGACACTTAGGATCCCTTAGGAATCTCAAGATCTTATAATACATATTAGGATGTCCTATGACCCATTGATGTACATGTTAGGTTCCATTAATACATACAGGGACTCATTGTTTCCCTAAAGGCTCCTTAAGACATTTTAGGATGAATTAATATAACCTATGATCTCTTAGGACCTATTATGAGGCCTACAACCCCTTAAAACATTCTAGAACCATTATGTATCTCTTATGACATCTTACTTGACACATAGGACCCCTTAGGACCCATACGACCCATTATTATATCTTAAAATGTCCTAGGACACATTCATCTATCTTAGCTTTTGTTAATACATATGTGAACCCATCATTGCCCACAAGAACCCTTATGACATACTAGTATAAGTTAATGAAACCTAAGATCCCTTAGACCACTTATCACATCTACAACCCATTAACATTGTTGGACCATTATACATCCCTTATGACATTTTAAGACATATATGACCGATTCAGATCATCAAGACTCATTAACATATCTTAGGTTGTCTTAGGACACATTTATGTATCTTCGATTCAATCAATATCATATGAGGATCCAATAATGAAACCTAGGACCTCTTATGTTACCCTCGACCCCTTGAGAGACTCTACCTGACCCTTATCCATCCCTTACATTATCTTAAGACACATCTAGGACTCATTGTTACCCACAACCCCTTAAGACACTCTAGGACCACTTATTGCACCTACGACACATTAACATTCTAGGAGTCTTATATGGATCCCTTAAGACCTCTTATGTTACATATGACCCCTTAAGACACTCTAGGACCCTTATCTATACCTTAGGACCTCTTATGTTACCCATGACCCCTTAAGACACTCTAGGAACACTTATTGCACATACAACTCATTAACATTCTAGGACTGTTATCTGGATCCCTTATGAAATCTTAAAACAAATATGAAACCTTAGGACCCCCAAGACCCATTAAAGAATCTTAGGATGTCCTAGGACTGGACTTAGACCACTAATCACATCTACAACCAATTAATATTATTCAACCATTATACATCCCTTATGACATTTTAAGACATATATGACCTATTCGGATCCTGAAGACCCATTAACATATCTTAGGTTGTCTTATGACACATTTATGTATCTTAGATTCAATTAATACATACAAGGATCCACTAATGTAACCTAGGACCCCTTAGGACCTTTTATGTTACCCACGACCACTTAAGAAACTCTATGACTCTTATCTATACCTTAGGACCACTTAGACCACTTATCACATCTATGACTCATTAATATTATGTTACCCATGACCCCTTAAGATACTCTAGGACTCTTATCTATACCTTAGGACCTCTTATGCTACCCACGACCCCTTAAGACACTCTAGGACCACTTCTATTACCCATGACCCCTTAAGACACTCTAGGACTCTTATCTATACCTTAGGACCTCTTATGTTACCCACGACCCCTTAAGACACTCTAGGACCACTTATGTTACCCACGACCCCTTAAGACACTCTATGACTAGATTATCTATATGTTAGGACCTCTTATGTTACCCATGACCCCTTTAGACACTCTAGGTCATAATAGGAAACAAGGTATATAGTCTAAGTTGTTTCTCTACTTAAAGACCTAACTAGGACCTAATTAAAACCAATTAGGACCTAATATAACCAATTAGGACCAATTATGACCAATTAGTCCACTAATAGGTCATATTAGGTCATATTAGGAAACAAGGTATGTCTAAGTTGTTTCTCTACTTAAAGACCTAACTAGGACCTACTTAGAACAAATTAGGACCTAATTAGAACAAATTAGGACATAATATGACCAATTAGGATCAATTAGGACCTAGTTAGAACCAATTAGGACCTAATATATAACCACTTATGTTACCCACAGCCCCTTAAGACACTCTAGGACTAGATTATCTATATGTTAGGACCTCTTATGTTACCCATGACCCCTTAAGACACTCTAGGTCATATTAGGTCCTAATAGGTCATATTAGGTCATATTAGGAAACAAGGTATATAATCTAAGTTGTTTCTCTACTTAAAGACCTAACTAGGACCTAATTAGAACCAATTAGGACCTAATATAACCAATTAGGACCTAATATAACCAATTATGACCAATTAGTCCAATAATAGGTCATATTAGGAAACAAGGTATGTCTAAGTTGTTTCTCTACTTAAAGACCTAACTAGGACCTAATTAGCACCAATTAGGACCTAATATAACCAAATAGTCCACTAGTAGGTCATATTAGGTCATATTAGGAAACAAAATATGTCTAAGTTGTTTCTCTACTTAATTACCTAACTAGGACCTAATTAGAACCAATTATCTACCTAATTAGACCCAATTAGACCTATTAGGACCAATTAGGACTAATTAGAACCAATTATGACTAATTAGAACTAATTAGGACCTAACTAGACTCAATTAGAACCAATTATGACCTAGTTAGACTCAATTAGAACCAATTAGGACCTAATATGACCAATTAGGACCTATTAGGAACAAAATTTAGGACTTATTAGAATTAGCCCCTTAGGACCTGTTATGTTATCTATGACCCCTTAAGACCTACTAAGACCTCTTATGTTATCTACAACCCCTTAAGACCTAATTAGTACATCTTAGGACCCTTAAGACCTAATAAGACCTATAATTTATATATTTAGATATTTGTTTCCATTTTACATGCAGTTATAACATTTAATCAAGTACCTAATTATTAACACTTAGCTTTCACATCTTATGTATCTAGATGATCACTCAGGGTGCACCTCAGACTCCTGATATGGATACCATTTTTCATATTGCTAATACAGAGATGGCTCAAGTTAGAGATTTTATCTGTAATTCTTCAATGGATGGTATATATAGAGATACTTGTGCTACTATTTTGACTAGTTCAGAGACTATGACTGCCAGATTGAGGATGCACTCCTCCTTCACACCTCAAGTAGTTGAGACCATTTTTTGAGAGTTGAGGGAGGAGGTCTCAGGAGATGTTTCCTTGGTGATGGTTCAAAGCCTCGTCCCCAAGGAAACCATCAAATGAGAGGTTTTCCCACATTATGAGGGGATGGCAGTGGTGAGGGCATACCAAGTCACATGGTGTGTGGTACCTCAAATCGCATGTATGATTTACCCTTGATTTCTTATAGCACACGGTCATTATCAAAATAATGAGCAGATTCCATTATATTTTGCACAACAATTATATGCTAAGTTTTGTTTGGGACTGAGGGTTAGCTATTTATATATCCTAGCATATTATGGTCAGGGGCTCAGTAGGGTTGTAGACTACGATTACTATCATAGGGCTGATCGAGTTGTGCAACCTCATAGACAACTAGTTGGGGACAAGACTCTGACAGTGGCGTCAGCGATGGTTGCTACTATAGATAGAATCATCATTGCTTCTTAGAGGGGAGTTGTGGATAATATAGGATAGATTGCTTCAACAGCCACATCCATCACTTTAGTTTCAGTGGGCATATACATTTTGACTAGACCGATTAGAGCTAGATCATCTTCTCAGGCTTCATCTAGTACTACTGCAGGTGTGACTAAGGAGGCATATAGAGCTTAAGGTCTTCCTATACCTAGAGGGATATGAGCATTGTCGGGTCATCAAAGTACTTTAGATATGGCCCTTTACTTTTTGGAGGATCTCCTTTAGGCCTATTCTCATATTGCTGACACGCACAGGATCCCAATACATTCAGTCAAGGATTTCATTGCACTTGCACAAGGTCCTATCATTCCACCGACACAAGATGCACCATCTACTAGTCACACACAACATAGTGCAGACCATTGTGCACCCATAGATCACTCTACAGCTGTAGAGCCAGGTATACAAATTAGAGATGTACGCATCACCACTGAAGGCCTAGATGCTTTTGATGAACAATTGTGTGGGTTGGGTTAGGTGGATGTTGGCACTGATGTCAGGTCATTTATGGATATGTTATTACATCTAGATGGTTCATGTTCTACATCACTCTCCTCCCAGCTAGTGTTACCCCTACACTCCTCATTACTATAGAGGTTTGAAACCTTAGGTGGTGTGGGTGATGTAGTTTTAGTTGATGATACGATGGTGCAGTGTGCTGATGATCCTCCTCCTCCTAAGAACCAGGTACATATAATTTTTTTTTCTTTTTTATTAGGAGTTTTAGTGAACAATTAATTGTAGACATGTGTATTGATGTTTGTTCAATGTATAATATATTGTAGACATAGTTAGCTAAGCATGTTACCTCTAGTGTGGGCTTAGAGCATCTTCCTATGAGAGATCCACATGATGTGACACCTACTAGTGGTTAGGTAAATTTTAGATATATGTATGTTTAAGCATGCATGTGTACACATGTATTTATATATTTCAAGTACTTTACATAATATATATACTATGCACATGTATATAACTAACTATTGTACACTAAATTTTCAAGGGTCAGTCGTTGCTTTACAGCCAGATGATGCTTTTCATAGGAGAAATTCAGCAGATGTGACACCTAGTAGTGGTCGGGTAAGTTTTAAAAATATGTAAGTTTAAACATGCATTTATAATATTTTAATTATTTTAGATTATTATCATATATACAAACATTTATATTCATAGGGATCATTTGATGTCCCACAGCCAGAGGATGCTTGTGGTAGACACCCAGAGGGTCGCTTTGTTCGCATGTGCCTAGATGACTCCCTAGTTTAGGACCTTTGTTGAAGAAACCTTTTATTTGAGACTCAATTTATGATTCAAGACATGTATTTGATTAGAAACATATATATTTGATTAGATGTACTTATATTTGATTCGAGACATATATTTGATTAGAGAGGTATATTTGATTAGATGATATGATTTAATTAGATGATTTTATTTGATGATATATGATAAATGATTAGATGATTTGATTAGATGGCTTTATTTTATTAGATGATATGATTAGATGATATGATTTGATTAGATGGTTTTATTTGATTAGATGATATGATTTGATTAGAGAATTTTATTTGATGATATATGATTTGATTAGATGATTTGATTAGTGTCTTAAGGGGAAGTCTTAAGGGGATCTAGAATTAACATCATAAAAGATAACTAGTTAATACATGTAACTAATGGATAATAACTATTCTAAATAATTCTAGAACTAACACATGTCATAAGTAATTTAACTAATCAAATCATTTTTTAGTGTCTTAAGGGGAGGTCTTAAGGGGATCTAGAATTAACATCATAAAAGATAACTAGTTAATACATGTAACTAATGGATAATAACTATTCTAACTAATTCTATAACTAACACATGTCATAAGTAATATAACAAATCTCTTCATTTTTTAGTGTCTTAAAGGGAGGTCTTAAGGGGATCTAGAATTAATATCATAAAAGATAACTAGTTAATACTTGTAACTAATGGATAATAACTATTCTAAATAATTCTAGAACTAACACATGTCATAAATAATATAACTAATTTCATCAAAGCATACATAAAATCTTTAACTAATAGGCAATCTATAAAAACCATTGAATAATCAAAGTATACATATAAAATTCTATATATTAAAACCATTGGACCATCAAATAGGTCCATCATATATCAACAAATTATAGTCCATCATATGTTTAAATATATAAACAATGTATAATGAAATTTAATCCAAAGATATCAAGTAGGTCCTAACACAAGAAATAAGTATACATATTATACTTTTTAGACCAACTCAAGTGGTTCAGACCTTTCATGGAGAACATGTAATATTCTTGTTGCCCAAATTTTCCTATGCATACAAATTTGGCCAAAACCTACTCCAGGGCCTCTATTTTTACCATGTCTATCATCCCTAAAAATTTTCATGAATTTATACCCTATTCTCTGGCCTCTGCAATTTATTTTACTCCCTGGTCTGCAATTGAAAAGTTTGAAAAAACTAGCCGTTACCCTTAAAAACCCTAAGCCTTGTTGTATTTTCATGTTACCTTTTTTGGCAACTTAAGTCATTCCAATTTGCATGTGCACAAAATATCTCCTAAGTCCGGTGGTTTAATTTTTCCTAAGTCTCAGTGCATAATATTTTTCCCTGAGGATAAGTGTCAGTTTCATCTAATGGTCTTTGCTATCCTACAAGCCAAAGATGTACACATCTTACGATCACGGTATAGAGACTACCATTGATCTTACTTTTCCTCTAGCACTGCAAGATGTTAATGGGTCTGGTGCCACGTATTCCATTTGGCAGCTTGTGATTGGCCAAAGGTAATCAGGTGGAAGGTTGTCAGTGGGGCCAAGTATTTGAAAATGTATCAGAAGAACTAAGATCTATGGTGGTCGCGTGGTCACAAGGAATCTCATGAGGGTATGCAACCATGCGACTGACTGTTGATTTTGCCAAGTGTTAAGAGAGAGTCTATGGGACCATCTTGCTAGGTGTGTTGATTTGTCATGTTCTAATTGGTTGCTGAGTGATGACGAGGCTTTTGCAGGTGGATTTGATGTGTCATAAGAGGAAGATCTACAGTGTCACATGATCACATGGAATCTCCTAAGATCATGCGATCATGTGACTAGCCATCTGATTGGAATCTTATTCTCAGTGGATCTGATGTCAGAGTAGTGTCAAGGTGTTTGCTAATGAGGTAGTCAGGGCAAATAGGAAAAATGCAACGTGGCCAATGTCAATGGGCCCGTGGGGTTTGGCATTTCTAAAGGGGTTAAAACATGATTAGATCTTGTGGCTTTCATTATACTATGGATCCAAAGTGCTTGATTGATAATCTCAGTGGTATAGCGATAGCCATCCGATGGTGCTTCTCAAGGTCATGGGTCCAAGTCTGTCAGACATGCTGATTTGCTCATGTTTCATTGGTTGCTAACTTCTAGGTGGTAGTTGACTTGTTAGAGAAGGGTTTTAGGCTATTTTTTGAGTGCATCGTAGCCATTCATCTATCAGGAAGGGTTTCTCATCGATGGTCAAGTTTTAAAATTTGACCTACTAGCCGTTATATTCAAATTTAAATATTTCTCTGCAGGGTTTTTGGCTAGGGTTTGCATTTTTCAGCCATGCACGACAGTTTGAGTTGTTGGAATTTATTTCTTTAGGACAAGGATGGTTGGAAAGATGATAATAGACAATCTGATCATTAGTGCCACAAATTTCACACAGTATCATGTCATGTTGAAGCTTTAATGAGCTTGGTGCCACCTTGTAGAGTTAATCTTTTTAAACCCAAATATCTATAGGATCAGATTGGATTCATTCATGGCTTAGTGGAGTTGTAGGTGGGTAGATGGATCAAGCCAGTTGTGTCCACAAGTTGATGTAGTATAGAAATGGGCACGAAAACAAGTATCTGATAGGCCATGATGTTGCAGAGATATTTTTATGATTAGATTTGATAAGCAATTAGGGTTTGATATTTTATTGCAGAACCATGTAACCCTAATTAGGTTTTGACTCTAGTCTGTGTGCCAAAAAGGAGATGTAAATATTGTATTTTTGGAGTCTTAGTGCTAAGAGGGAGAGAGTTCATATTTTGTAAAGAAGAAAGTCTCTTTCTTGGAAAGCTATATGTGGTATTTCTTCCTACCCTCTAGTTTTCCACATTCTGTCACCTCCCATTGATTATTCAGCTATTGCAGAGGTATTTTGTGGCAATTTTGCATGCCCCTATGCTTCCTTGTCTGAGTCTTCTCTTATTGAATCAAAGTATATGTATGTTTTTTAATGAAAACTTAGGGTTCTTGATCTCTCTTACTTTCTATGATTTTGTGTGTTATTGTGTTTGATCTAATTTAGATGCTTTTGTGGGTATACTTCAGCCCCCAAATAGTCTTGTCTCAATCCTACACTGAGTTGCAAAAGTGAATGTCTACTTGCAGGTCATAAGTTGTGTCTTATGTTCAGACCCTCCTATGAAACACTTATGCATAGCCTATTCTATAAGTTGTGCCCTATTAGACCTAAGCCTTTCATTGGTTACATTCCTCTATACTGAGATCCAAACCCTAATTTCATCAGTGCATCACCTAGTAGGTAGTTTGTTTCTAGTCATTTCCCTTTCCAAGCACTCCTTCTATCCCTTTCCCTCAAAAGTTTACTTTCATGTCTAGAAGCAAATTACAGTGATTATCCAAGAGGAACTAGCCTAGAACCTGGAGGTCTCATCTTAGTTAGCATAGGTCCCACAACTTGGATATGATTCCCATGTTATACTAGGTTATCAAGACTATGAGAGCTTGAAACAAGGGTGCAAACTTAGTGTATAACAATTTTGGCATGCCGGGTGGGACTACACAAGAAGTTCGTTATTTGAAAGATATGCTATCTTTGATATACAGATTGCATAAGATAGGCTTTTAGAAGTCATTATATCAAGTATATCTAGTGACTCCACTGATTTCAAAGATCTAGGCTAACCTTGTTCAAGGTTTATGAGAAAGATTGAGACTAGAAGCTCAAAGCCCACTAAATTTTCAAATTTGCCCTCAAGAAGAAGTCACAAAGGTAGGACAACTCAAAGAACATCTCCTGGAAGAAGAGTTCAGTGTACACCTCCTGATACATCAGAAAGGAGACCTTTTCCCTTTCATTCCAGAAGAAGAGGTAGATCTCTCACTAGAGATTTAGAGGAAGATTCAAATCCAACATCAAATACAGCTCACATTGTTGTTAATCTTCAGATTCCAACTCCTACAATGGCTAGACCTTTTGCATTTGCACCCTTTAATTAGGGTAGTCCATTGAATTTTTCCCAACATCATGATGTGCCCTTGGTGGCACTTAAGAGTATACCTGATTTTACTGGTGAAGGGTAGACAACTACTTTTGAACACATAAGAGATGTGACCACCATCTATAGCATACACAACATAACTCAAGAGGATGTGGCCACAAATTATTAGCAACCTCTCTAAAAGGTAAGGCTCTTGAATGTTTTAGAACTGTAACTGTTGGTTCTATTACTTCATGGGATGAATTAGGGGATACGTTAAGTAAACATTTTGAGGATAAATTAGATAATTTGTCTCTGGTTGAGCAGTTGACAACCATTAAGAGATACCCTCAAGAAAAAATCATGGATAACAATAGTAGATTCCTCAAAACATGGAATAGAATTCTAGTCTTTGTGAGACCATCAGCTGACCATGCTTTTCTATGCTACTTGCAAAGTCAGAATGGTCAAATTTCCATCATGATCCAATTTATGGGTGGTACTTCGCTACCCCAAGCTTTTGACATAACTGTCAGAGCTGAAAATTATTTAATTCAAGTAGGAATGATTTCTAGAAGGCCTCCAATGCCCATATTTCCTACCCTTCAACCCATTGCACCTACACAAGTACCCCCATTTACCCCTATTCCCACCATATTAGCACCTCAGGCTAGTACTAGTGGTCAAGAGCTAGCAACAAGTTTCTCTCAAGAGCTACAAGAAATAAAGAAGAGCTAACAGAGTAGTCAGTAAGAAATGACAAATTTGTTGCAGACCTTGACTAAAGAGGTCACAAATCTAAAGAAACAAGGTCAAGGAATCAGACCACCATTTCAGCCACAAGGCCAAGGTCCTAATCAACAATATCAAAATCAAGGATAACCTTATCAGCAAAATAGGCCACAATACCAAGGAGGCTATCAAGGACAAAGACAAAGTTTTAATCAAAGACCATTCCAACCATATAACCCTGCACCTCTAAATTTTGCAAATCCAGTGAGGGATATGGTTCCTAGTCAAAATAATATGGCTATGGATAATGAATGGTGTTTTCCTTGTAATTAGCCTCAAAATCAGGCTACATGTTCAAATGGATGGATGAACCAAGCTCTAATGGTTCAAAATTCCTCACAAGCTCAATCAGAGGCTTCATCTAGTGGGTCAGTCCCTCAACAAGAATCACAAGAGAATGAGACTGCTCTTTTCAATTGGGAGCAACCAAACTTCAATGGAGTCAATGATGAAGCTACTTTTGTTGCTTATACAGGAGGAAAGAGAAGATCTCAAGACATGGAGAGAATAGAGTCTAATCCCAAAGCCACTACATTTGTAGAGCCACTGCAGCAAGCTACTCCCATCACACCTAAGGAGGCTCCTATCATTACAAGCAAAGAAGGCCAAATTCCAAAAGAGGTAGAGCCCATCATAGTGAAAGCACAATAGAGGGTACACACTGTGACACCTTTTAATATCATAGATAACATGAAAATAGTGAATGCCACCATGTCCATGTGGGACTCCTTGGCTCTTCTTGGACAACCTAAAATTTTGAAGAAGGCCATGGCAGAAGTGGCAACTCCTCAACCTCCAAAAGAAGCTACAAAGCCAGTGTTGGTAAACAATGATCAAGAAAAGGAGGCTCCAAGTAGAAACTCCAAGGCCAATGCCATTCAAGGTAGGAACTCAAAGCCACCTCCCTTTTATGTATCTTTAATCATTGGAAAATATTTAGTGCATAATTGTATGGTAGATAGTGGGGCTACTAGCACTGTAATGCCCAAGAAGGTAGCTGACCAATTAGGACTGAAATATGAGCCCTTTCAAAAGAAGGTCACACAACTTGATGGATCCTTAGTCGATACTATAGGTTTGGCCAAGGATACCAGTTTAATCCTTCATGCTAGTCCTAATTTTTCCATCCTCCTTGATATATATATATATATATATATATATATATATATATATATATATATATATATATATATATATATATATATATATATATATATATATATATATATATATATATATATATATATATATATATATATATATATATATATATATATATATATATATATATATATATATATATATATATATATATATATATATATATATATATATATATATATATATATATCATAGATCTCCCTGCATTATTTGTTATATGTCTTTCAAGGGAGTTTATAGCCAAGATAGGAGGCTATCTATCTTCTGACTGGTCTCACATGTTATTTCATACAAGGTATGGGACCAAGGTCACCATCAAGTTAGAACCATTAGCACCACACCATATAGAGCCATATGTGTCAAATACCATCAATGTAAATTGCCCCATATTTGATGACAGTGACTTCCAAACTATTAGTGAAGCAAGCACAAAGATAGAGAGTATCCCTGATATTCTTCTAGATGAAAGAGCTTTAGAGGCCCAAGAAAATCTTGTTTGGGAATTTATTTGATACAAGAGAGTGGAGCCATAGAGCCAAGCCTTCTCAAAGAGGATATTGATTCAGAGGATCAGAGCAATCAGGTTTGGGAACTATTTTTTGATGGAGCTAGAAGTAGACATGGTTCTGAAGGTGGTGCTATGCTAGTGTCCCAAAAAGGAGAAAGGTATTATATTTCCTTTAGATTCAGTTTCTCCTGCACTAGCAACACTACAAAATATGAAAGTCTAGTCAATGGACTAGAGTGGGCTAGAAAAAGAGGGCTTAAGGCCTTTAAAGTTTATGGTGACAGTGAGTTAGTTGTCAGCCAAGTGAGAGGGATAAATGCAACCAAGAATGACACCATGAAAGCATACAAACATAGAGTTTGGGATGCAATTGAAGATTTTTGTGCTTTCAATATTGTTGCTATCCCTAGGAAGTTAAATCAAAATGTAGATAGGTTAGCTACTGTTGGATCCCAATATGACATTTCAAATAGCATCTCCAAAGAAAGGGATCAACAACATGTCAAAGTGATTGTCAAATCATCTATTCCTGATAATAATGTCAATTGGCAAGTGTTTGACAATGATGAACAAACTCTGTAGTTCTTGTTTGAAGAAGATGTTTTTTTAGAACATAATCGAGATAGGCTATCACAAAACTATGGTGATCAAGTGATACAACTGAAGTCTAATAAGGTGCCTAGAGGCCTTGTCACCTTAGAGACTGTCTTCAACAAGGATGATGAAGTTAAGAAGAACAAAGCTGGCCTGGTAGTCCAACAAGAACATTGTGTTGAATTAGAATTGGTACCAGGTAAGAGCCCACAATTTGGAAAAGTGAACACTGATTTGGAAAGGTGAGATTATACACAACTTTTCAAAGAATTCAGTGATGTGTTTGTGTGGCAATATGAGGACCTCAAAGGTTTTGATCCTTCCCTTGCTCAGCACACTATTGAATTGGAACCAAATGCCAAACCAGTAAGGCAAAAGCAAAGGCCTGTTAATCCCAAGCTTGATCCACTTATGCATAAAGAAGTGCTCAAATTAATAGAAAGTGGTATCATCTACCCCATTAAGCATACTAGTTGGGTTTCCAACCTTGTTCCTATCAGGAAGAAGAATGGGGAGCTGAGGTTATGTGTTGACTTCAGGGATCTTAATAGGGCCTCATTAAAAGACCACCATCCATTACCCTCTATGGAACAAATTCTACAATGTGTCTCTGGATCCGAGAGATTTTCATTGTTGGATGGCTATTCAGGATACAATCAGATCTTAGTAAATGAAGAGGATCAATACAAGAGTACGTTTACAACCAAGTGGGGAACCATGGCTTACCAAAAGATGCCCTTCGGTTTGTCACATGCAGGTGCTACTTTTTAAAATGCAATGGATATGGCCTTTAAGAGCCTAATGTACAAGTTTGCACTAGTCTACTTGGATGACATAAGTGTCTATTCAAAACATGCAACAAACCACATCAAACATTTGAGGAATATTTTTGAAAGGTGTAGAAAATTCAGGATATCTCTTAATCCCAAGAAATGTGTGTTTGCAGTCCATGACGGAAAATTGTTGGCATATGTAGTAGACAAAGAAGGAATTATAGTGGATCCTAAGAGAATTGTAGCCATCCTAGAGCTACTCCTACCACATCAGAAGAAAAGTCTCCAATCTTTCATAGGAAAGATTAATTTTGTTAGGAGGTTCTTGCCTAACATTGCAGATTTACTCAAGCCTTTAACAGCCATGTTAAAGAAGAGTTCAACTTTTAGTTGGACCAAAGAAGGGAGAGTCAATTTCCAAGCTATCAAAGAGGCCTTAATAGAAGCTCCTACCCTCTTAAACTCAAATTTCAATAAGGATTTTATCCTTTATGCCTATGGAGGTCATGATGCTATATCTACAATGTTGACCCAAGAAAATTTAGAAAGATTGGAGCAGCCCATTGCTTTCTTTAGCAAAGGTTTAGAAGAGTATGAATAGAGATACTCTTTTGTAGAAAAACATGTACTTTCTATGGTGAAGAGCCTTAAAAAATTTAGATATCTATTGACCCATAGGAAGGTACACTTGAAAGTTACTCACCCAAGTGTCAAAGAATTTTTTCTTTCCAAGGACCTAAATGAGAAAAGAGTTGGTTGGATCACCAAGGTGATGGAATATGACATAGATATTCAAACTACCAAGCTAGTTAGAGGAAGAGGTCTTTGTGACCATTTGGTAGGAGATGGAAGTTCAAAGAAATTAGAACAATTGGATGCATCTTTGGTGGTGCATTCTATAGAAGAACAAGCCAAGGCAACAAGTTGGTTGCCTAACATGATCAATTACTTGAAGATAGGATAATGTCATGCAGGCCTAGATTCAGAAAAAAGAAGGTATTATAGGTTACAATCTATTCCTTTTGTGTTGATAAATGATGTTCTTTTCATAAAGGACCATAGTGGTGTCCTTTTAAGATGCATAAATTCAAAAAAGGTAGGAGACATCCTATTTGAGTTTCACGATGGACCTTCTGGTGGTCATTTTTCTCCTAGGACTACTACTTTTAAGATCATGAGGGCTGGATACTATTGGCCATCTATCTTCAAGGATAGTCATGATTATGTTAGAAAATGCATCAAGTGTGTCATGTTTGCAGGAAAAGAAAGGCTTGCAGCATTGCCCCTACAACCAATCAGAATAGAGCAACCCTTCATGAAGTGGGGTATAGACTTCATTGGCATGGTCAATCCTCCATCTAGTGCAGGAGATAAATGGATAATCATTGCAATGGATTACTTCACCAGATGGATAGAGGAAATTGCATTAAAAGAGGCCAATGAGAGTGTTGTATTAAGCTTTTATGATGACATAATTCATAGGTTTGGCACTCGAGACTCCATAATTTGAGATAATGCATTAGCATTCACAGGCCTCAAAGTCTCAGAGTGGGTAGTCAAGAATGGCATCTAGGGTTTGATCTTTTATTGTATAACCATGTAACCCTAATTAGGTTTTGACTCCAGCCTATGTTCCAAAAAGGAGATGTATATATTGTATTTTTGGAGCTTTAGTGCTAAGAGGGAGAGAGTTCATATTTTGTAAAGAAGAAAGTCTCTTTCTTGGAAAGCTATTCGTGGTATTTCTTCCTACCCTCTGGTTTTCCACATTCTGTAACCTCCCATTGATTATTCAGATATTGTAGAGGTATTTTGTGGCAATTTTGCATGCCCCTATGCTTCCTTTTCTGAGTCTTCTCTTATTGAATCAAAGTATATGTATGTTTTTTAATGACAACTTAGGGTTCTTGATCCCTCTTACTTTCTGTGATTTTGTGTGTTATTGTGTTTGATCTAATTTAGATGCTTTTTTGGGTATACTTCAGCCCCCAAATAGTCTTGTCTCAATCCTACACCAAGTTGCAGAAGTGAATGTCTACTTGCAGGTCATAAGTTGTGTCTTATGTTTAGACCCTCCTATGAAACACTTATGCATAGCCTATTTAGTAAGTTGTGACCTACTAGACCTAAGCCTTTCATTGGTTACATTCCTCTATACTGAGATCCAAACCCTAATTTCATTAGTACATCACCTAGTAGGTAGTTTGTTTTCCGTCATTTCCCTTTCCAAGTACTCCTTCTATCCCTATTCCTCAAAAGTTTACTTTCATGTCTAGAAGCAAATTAAGGTGATTATCCAAGAGGAACCAGCCTAGAACCTGGGGGTCTCATCTCAATTAGCATAGGTCCCACAACCTAGAGATTATTCCCATGTTATACCTAGTTATCAGGACTACGAGAGCTTGAAACAAGGGTGAAAACTTAGTGTATAACAATTCTCTCATGATCCTCACTATCTAGTCTCCACTTATGATGTCCACGTTGAGATTTAATTGTATGAAGAAAAATGGATGTGGCAACTACTACGTGACTATATTGAAACACCTTATTGTCTGGTTCATAATAAAAAAAGTGAATACCATGTTGAATTAATTTGATTTTCTTGAAATATGTTCCCTCTAAAATAACTTAACCTGAAGGTCACAAATTTAAGCAATATATAAATTTAAACAAACTCAATTTGAAATTTGTTAAAAGGTTAAAATTTAAAATTTACAAATTGAGTTTGATATATTGATGTAAACCATATACAAACCTATGGGGAACAACATTCCATCAATTTCTTTAGGTTCAACTAACTTCATCCTGTCTGCAGTACAATGTAGTAAATAACAACCAACTCCTTCTACCTTTCCATGCTCAACAATCATTGCAAAGACATCTCCTGCATGTAGTAAATTTGTATATACATGTGTGAGATTTTAAAATAAATACTTAGTTCAATCTATAGGTCTATCTATGTATATATACATGCAACTCAATGTATCATTTAATGTGAAATATATATACTTACCGATTTTGATGAATTCTGAGATATGATCGTAATCGGTAAAAATGAAAGCAACATCATCAAAGTTTGTTGGAGATTTGCCAGTAGGCCAGTACTGACTGTATGTTTGTCATTGATGAAAACATATCGAAAGTAGCATGTGTGGAAGTATTATGTAGTAATATTTTTTGTATATGAAGCATGGACATGATATCAACATGATATCATGGGTGCAGAGGTTAACTATTAGTACAGACAGTTATATAGCAGCTGGTGTTAGCAGTGTTCCTGATAGAGTAACAGACAGTGTTCTATGTATGGTCTATTGAAGACATGTTAGTGATGTTTTAGTTATGGATGCATAGTCTGTTGATGAGTAGAAGTGAAGTTATTCAGTCGCTATTCACCAGTAGTAGTTTCTTGTGTTTATTCAGAAGAGCCGACAGAGATTTTATTGGTTCTTGAGTTGCACCTATCTTTAGGGTATGTGACCTTGGAATTAAGCTTGGAGAAGTGTTATTGGTGTTTGATTAAGAGAACATGATTTAATTCATCTTTTAGAGGAAGTTCTAGTTGTTTTGGTAGAGCTGATAGTGTGTAGCGTGTGTCTACAATTATCTTATTAGACATGTCCTAGATTGTGTTGCATACATAGTAGAGCTGACATAATGTTTATTGGAGTTTGTTATGGTTTCTCTAATATGATTTCAAGGTGGTTCTAACAAGCTAACTTGATTATATCATTTGGAGGAAAGATACTCATAGGTAGTCATTTGTGATTGTTGAAGTGTGGTTCATAGTTGATTAAGTAGAGAAGAGGAGAGTGTGTGAAGTGTTGAGCCATTAGAAGAAGGTGTATGTGACCAAATAAAGTACTTGTGCTATTCATTGGAACTGATCGAGATAGCAGGTCAAAGTGCAGTTCACCAAGATCTAGATATAGTGTGTATCTATTATTCAAAATGTTTTAGCCTTTGCCCATTTGAGCAGTCAGCTCTCAGATAGTGTGTCCTCTCCCCTAACAGGGACAATTGTAAAAGACTCCTAACAGGTTCCAACCCTTGACCAGGTGTCACTAGTACATTTGACATCATTTTTCTATGAAAATTATTGACCATTAATGAAAATTGTTTAGGTTGGTCAGGGTAAGAAGGAAAATTTTGTTTTTTTTTAAAACCATGCCTGTGTTGGTCAAAATTTCCACCAAAATGGGCATATTACTTAAAAAAAATGTTTCAATTCTCATTTTCATTTTTACGGTTGCAGTGCACAAATTAGGATTGAATCAATGAAGAGCCCTACACCCAAGGTTAATAGCACATTTCATCATTTATCTTCCATGGAGTTTGAGGTATCTTCCATGTTTTCTATATTTCATTACATGCTGGATTGTCATTTTCTTGTCATCTATGTTAGTAATATGCTAGTAGGTGATTGAATCAATGAGTATTCTTAGTGGTGACTACGATTTGACTAGGGTTTGTAAATGTTATGACCGAGAATTATGAAGGCTGGGACTAGGGTTTAGGATGCAGCATGACATTATACATCTGGTATAACCAATGCATTTGTAGATTTAAGGCATTTGCAAATTTAAGGGATGCACGTAAGAGAATTTTTGGCATGCTTAAACAAAAACGCACATATCATTGTTTAGGATGCAGCATGACATTGTACATCTGGTATAACCAATTCATTTATAGATTTAAGGGATGCACGTAAGATAATTTTTGGCATGCTTAAACACAAACACACATATCATGTTTCACCTACTAGGTCACAAGAGCATATACAAGATTCTTGATAAAATAGACAGCCAATGCATCCTATTAAAGAGAGAGAAAATAAAAAACAATAAAATAGAAATCAACAGCAACACGGGAACCATAACAATGATCAAGTTCCATAAAAATGTTTCCAGTAGCAGTTTAGTACTCAGTAGTGAAATCAATGGTTTGGCAATGTGCCAAAACCTAGACATCAAGTTTGAATACGAGCTCAAAGGTTTGTTTCTTTCAAAGTTCAAACACCCTATAGGAGCAGAAATATATAGACATGAATTGGATTTCTTTGGCATTTCTAATGACCCAAACATAATCCCCAGTGCAATAAAAGGAATGATTCATATGTTCCAAGGTAATAATGTAGTAATTGGGGAAGAACATCTAAGTTATTTCATCAATACTACACATGAATATGAGACAGACAATGAGGATGCCATGATAAAATTGTTTGTGAATTCCTTAAAAGAAAGTACCAAAGAATGGTACAAAAATATCCTAGACAGCAGTACTATTTCTTCATATTTCTTCTAAATAGTGTGATGACTGTCCCAACTAGAGAATCAAAACTTTATATTATAGGTTCTTCACGGCACCTTTCAACTTGTCCAATTATGGAAACTAGCTTGCTTGGGGCAGCTGTATCTAGTTGTGAGATTTTCATATCATATTTCTCTTAGTAAGAATAGTTGTGGCATAGGATCCTTTAACTATTTGTGGACCCTTGTGGACCAACATGAGCCAGGCATTCTCCAATATTAGACCAGCTCTTCTTTGTCCCCTTGATGGAAGTCGAGTCAATCTTCTTTGTCATGAATGAGCATTCCTCTAATACTAACATTCCTTTCACTTCTTACTTCTCCCAACTCTAAGTGAAATTTGAATGTTTTATTGGCAATATTAAAGTCAAATAATTTCCCATTCTTTTTTAATTTCTCAGGTTCCTGTATAATATATTGACACCTTGTTTCCTGGAGTGGCCTTTTGGCTTTCTATTATCTGGGATACCAAATTTATTGCTACCATATTTTAGGAACATCATTGATGAGACATTCATTTCACAACACACTCATAAATTTTAATTTTTAAAGGTAAGAATTGAGGAACGTAGAATTGTGTGAAATTTAATGTTGATTTGAGGCATATATTATTATTTTTTTTTTGGTAAGTTAGTTCAAACATTAGATTTTTGGTATTATACATGATGACAAATGTGTAACTATAAATGAACACACACAGGCATTGACATTTCAATAGCTAGCAATATGGAGAGTTAATTTTAACATGATAAAGAGACTTCATGACACATAATATTATAAATACCTATTATAAAGGTAGCTTTGTAGCATTTATAAATAGCTATTATAAAGGTAGCTTCATAGTGTTATATTGAGACCAACAAACATGTGACCATTCACTCTGGTGGAGATAATTGAGAACATAAGACTATTATTCATATTTTTCTTATAGAGAATCATAGGTGTGCATGTATAGTTTTTTTAGACAGTAAAAATTGACATTCAAATAAAAAGATATATTGATAGCAATGTAAGTGTTTATTGTTATACATATTCAAACATATACTCGGACATTTATATATGATAACAATAGCTTATTCTTTTCTATTAAATTGGTCTGAGTGTGTGCAAGGTGGGAAAATGTTTGGCTTCTTAGACAAATATTCATTTTTTAGCTTTGTGAAGCTAACTTCTCTGCTGAACCAAGTTTAGGATTTCCTACTTAAATGAAAATATTTGTTTGAAATCATTTTGTTAATTGAACATGTGATGAGCACTTGGCAAGCTGATTTTTAACTTACACTTGGATTTGGATTTGGTTTTGGTTAAAAGAATTTGCCAGTAACTTGGCATTTAAAAAAAATATTGCATTAAAAATTTGATTTAAAGCTATTTCTTCTTTCTTTTCCATTGTATTCTTTATTTAAAGTGCTCAATATGTTTGACTAAGGTCCATATGTCCTGTTATAGCTGTATTGGGACAGTCATCACACTAATCCCCTAAGAACACTATGGCTTTGCCTTCTCATCCACAAGAAACTCTAACATCATTCTAAACTCTTCTATACTCTACCCATATCCATTCCAATCCATTGATCCAATCCATTCATACTTCTACACAAACAAATTAACTCACCAAAATGCTGTCATTCTAGGACAGTCATACCATGTCCATAAAAATGTACCAATAGTTGAAATAAAAGGAATGATTCATATGTTTCAAGGTAATAATGTAGTAATTGGGGAAGAACATCTAAGTTATTTCATCAATACTACACATGAATATGAGATAGACAATGAGGATGCCATGATAAAATTGTTTGTGAATTCCTTAAAAGAAAGTGCCAAAGAATGGTACAAAAATATCATAGACAGTAGTACTATTTCTTCATATTCATATTTATTCATATTTCTTCTAAATAGTGTGATGAATTTCATAACTAGAGAATCAAAAATTTATATTATAGGTTCTTCATAGCACCTTTCAACTTGTCCAATTATGCAAACTGGCTTGCCTAGGGCAACTGTATCTAGTTGTGAGATTTTCATATCTGATCTCTTAACATATTTACTAGAAGCCCTCATATTTCTCTCAGTAAGAATAGTTGTGGCATAGGATACTTCAACTATTTGTGGACCCTTTGTCTCTCTAGGAGATTTTTGTACCTTGAAACATATGAATCATTCCTGTTTGTGCATCCTCATTGTCTATCTCATATTCATGTGTAGTTGATTTAAACAATAGATTCATCACTACAATGAGAAATTTACCACCACACGTCAAACATAAGGTGCATTTTCTTAAAAGATTGGTCATTTTTTACAAGACAAAGGGTCCACAAATAGTTTAAGGATCCTATGCCACAACTATTCAGCTTACTGAGAGAAATATGAGGGATTCTCTAGTTGGGACAGTCATCACACTATTCCCCTAAGCACTATGGCTTTTCCTTCTCATCCACAAGAAAATATAACATCATTCTAAACTCTTCTATACTCTTCCCATATCCATGCCAATCCATTGATCCAATCCATTCATACTTCTACACAAACAAATTAACTCACCAAAATGCTGCCATTCTAGGATAGTCATACCATGTCCATAAAACTGTACCAATAGTTGAAATAAAAGGAATGATTCATATGTTTCAAGGTAATAATGTAGTAATTGGGGAAGAACATCTAATTTATTTCATCAACACTACACATGAATATGAGACAGACAATGAGGATGCCATGATAAAATTGTTTGTGAATTCCTTAAAAGGAAGTGCCAAAGAATGGTACAAAAATATCCTAGATAGTAGTACTATTTCTTCATATTCATATTTCTTCATATTTCTTCTAAATAGTGTGATGAATATCCCAAATAGAGAATCACAACTTTATATTATAGGTTCTTCATGGCACCTTTCAACTTGTCCAATTATGCAAACTAGCTTGCCTGGGGCAGCTGTATCTAGTTCTGAGATTTTCATATTTGATCTTTTAACATATTTACTAGAAGCCCTCATATTTCTCTCAGTAAGAATAGTTGTGGCATAGGATACTTCAACTCTTTGTGGACCCTTTTTCTATCTAGGATATTTTGGTACCTTGAAACATATGAATCATTCCTATTTGTGCATCCTCATTGGCTATCTCATATTCATGTGTAGTTGATTTAAACAATAGATTCATCACTACAATGAGATAGTTACCAACACACGTCAAAAATAAGGTGCATTTGATTGAAATATTGGTCATTGTTTATAAGAAAAAGGTTCCATAAATAGTTGAAGGATCCTATGCCACAACTATTCAGCTTACTGAGAGAAATATGAGGGATTCTCTAGTTGGGACATTCATCACACTATTGTCCTAAGCACACTATGGCTTTTCCTTCTCATCCACAAGAAACTCTAACATCATTCTAAACTCTTCTATACTCTGCCCATATCTAGTCCAATCCATTGATCCAATCCATTCATACTTCTACACAAATAAAGTAACTCACCAAAATGCTGTCATTCTGGGATAGTCATACCATGTCCATAAAACTGTACCAATAGTTGAAATAAAAGGAATGATTCATATGTTTCAAGGTAATAATGGAGTATTTGGGGAAGAACATCTAATTTATTTCATCAATACTACACATGAATATGAGACAGACAATGAGGATGCCATGATAAAATTGTTTGTGAATTCCTTAAAAGAAAGTGCCAAAGAATGGTACAAAAATATCATAGATAGTAGTACTATTTCTTTGGAGGAGTTTACGAGTGTTTTTAGATTAAAATTTGGGGATCCGATCGATATCAAGTTTTCTGTACATGAACTTACCACTATCAAAAAGGGCATCTATGAGACAATATTTGATTTAAACAATAGATTCATCACTACAATGAGAAAGTTACCACAACACGTCAAACATAAGGTGCATTTGATTGAAAGATTGGTCATTGTTTACAAGAAAAAGGGTCCAAAAATAGTTGAAGGATCCTATGCCACAACTATTCTTACTAAGAGAAATATGAGGGCTTCTAGAAAATATGTTAAGAGATCAGATATGAAAATCTCACAACTAGATAGATTACTAATATTGGAAGTACTATGGACTTGTAGAGGCAATTTAACAGTTCAGGAAACTAAGAAATGAGTTGTCATTATGGTAAGCCACAAGAATTCTCTTGGGAGTATTATTGGAGGTGCTTAAATTTGGAAAGTTACCATGTTAATGTCATTAAAAAAATACAAAAAATTAAGGCCTACAAGATTTTATGATAATGTTCTATTTGAAATAGGGTGCTCAAGTCAACAATGAAATAAAAAAATCCATGCTTGTATTCATATGATTAGGAGAGGTTTCTTTGTGTTTTCATTACTTAAGAGCAGCCTATATATGGAGGTAAGGAGTCCTACAATGTTATTCAGTTTCCCTAGCTATTTACCTGATTTTATTTATTTAAATCTACTCTTTACAACTATTTTTCTATCTATACACCCTTTATTGCTATTGTAATGGCAAAGCATCAGAACTGTCCATTTCTAAAATTTGAATTTGGTATGATAAATGTCCCTTTGCATTGAGCAAATTATAGTTGAGAAAATGGTTGTTCAGTAACAATTTGTATCTGCAAGTTGCAAAAAATCATCCTTCTTCCACCAACAAGTCATTCCATTCAAGAAAGACCATGTCTAATGATATCAACGCACAAAAAAATAGGGAGACAATTGCTAGACTATGGTCTAACTTAAAAAGAAAAGGTGATGGAAAATGATATTGTCCTTGCAAAATTTGTAAGGGCTTAAAGACTTGAAGATATCTAATCAAAACAACTGAGGAACATTGTAGGCAACATGGTTACATTGAAGGGGGAAACAAATTTCATCCATTGGTATGTATTTTAATAATTTATAAAATACATAAGACATGATTTGATGATGACATCATGGTCATGGTTAATATAAGGTCATCATTTTCATATAGGTCATTGTCCCTGAGTTTCATGTTATGGACCATGACAATCTGGAGGATGTGGATTTCCAAATGAGGGAACATGGAGGTGTGAATATAGAAGTAGAAGGTAATGATACCATGGAAGAAGACCATGATGATTAAGAAGATCACGATGATCAAGCTAATCATGATGATCAAGATGATGATGATGTTGATGCAGAGCTTGATGTACCTATACTTGAGAAGGTAGACGAGCCCCTATATGAAGGCTCCAAAACAACTCTTCTTGCCGCTGTATTATTGTTGGTGAACTTGAAGGTTATGAATGGTTTATCCAATGTAGCAATGATACGTATGTTAAGGTATGTCATTTTTTTTCATTATTTTAGTCATAATTCCCTTATAATTAACATTGGGTGAATCATGTAGCAATTAATATTCTTTAAATTAAAAAATTACATTTTTGTTCATAGGTTGATAGGTGAGTGTTTGTTACCACCATCAAACATTCTACCTCGCTCGTACCAAGAATTATCTGCCATTATGAAAGATATTGGAATGGAGTATCAAATGATACATGTATGTCCTAATGATCATATTATATATCATAAACAACATGAATTTGCAACAAAATGCCCTATTTGTCATATTAGTAGATATCAATCAAATCAAATAACAAAAAAGGTGCCTCGCAAGGTTCTTTAGCATATTCCCATTATTCCACATCTGCAATGATTATTCAAGTGCAATAGCTTGGCACAATTTATGGATTACCATGCATGCAATACAAGTCAAGATGACATTATGTGAATGCCTACGGATGGTTCAGCATTTAAGAAAATAGAGGAAAAATGGCCACACTTTAAAG
This sequence comes from Chamaecyparis obtusa, assembly GCA_027943335.1. Classification (NCBI taxonomy): domain Eukaryota; kingdom Viridiplantae; phylum Streptophyta; class Pinopsida; order Cupressales; family Cupressaceae; genus Chamaecyparis; species Chamaecyparis obtusa. The sequence goes on from BSBK01003080.1 coordinate 213,748, forward strand.
AAGAACCTCGTAATCTCAAGCTTTCATTGGCAGCAGATGGTGTCAATCCGTTTGGAGAGATGAGATCTACTTACTCAATGTGGCCCATTTTTGTTATCAACAATAACATTCCTCCTTGGTTGACCATAAAGAGGGAGCACATAATGTTGGCACTAATTGTTCCAGGTATTTTTTGATTTAGTGGTCATCTAAATTAATTTATTATTAATAATCCATCAAAATGGTCATAATAATTATGTAATTTTTTTGTTCATTCAACTAAGTACCAAGTTAAAGATATCAATTTATATATTGAGCCCCTTATCGATGAGTTGATGGTGTTATGGAATGGGGTCACTATGTATGACATCTCTAGACCAATAGGACAAAGATAATTTTAATTCCATGCAATGCATGTATGGACAATACATGATGCCCCTGGGCTAACATATTTTTGTGGTATGTTCTCTTCTTAACACCTCTTTTTTGGTATGTTATAGTGCTAACACAAAGTTAACAAATTTAGTCCAATTATACATGATCTTGTAGATCTTCAGACAAAGGGAAAATTTGCATGTCTAGTTTGTGGTCCAAAGATGAAATCTCATCATTCAAAAAGTTTAAGAAAGTAGGTGTTCGATGAGAATAGACACTTTCTCCACAGAAATCATAAGTACCAAATTATCAAAAAATATCTTTTCAATGGGAAAGAAGAGACTACATCAAAGCCATGGAAAATGACACCTCACCTATGGAAGTTGGCATACAATAAAATAAATCATCAAGGTAATGTCATTCCATCTGATAGTTTTTATTTCAAATTTATAGTTTGATATTGTGTTTTGTTTACTGATGATGTAATTGATGCTTGTGAAGGTCATCAAGGCATCAATGACCAACTTCCAAAAGGACTAAAAAGTTATCCTACACAATTTACTAGGTTGTCATACTATGAGCAGCTCTCAATCATACATTTGTTTGATCATATGCATATTGGAAAGAATGTAACAGAGACATTATGGAAAATCTTGGATGGAAGGCGTGACAAAGACCAAATTGTCAAAATTTGTAGTGACATTGAAGAATCCAACCATGGAATGAAAAATGTCATTCAATCAAATAACAATGGAGACCAGATTGATACAAGTGCCCTTAGTTGGTTATTGTCGGAGCAGCAGAGCAATGCTATAAAAGAAATCATAAAAAAAAATATAATTTCCCACAGGATTGCTGCGAACATAAATGATCTCATATCAAAGAAAAGTGAATTTGGGCCAGGGATGAAAACACATGATTGGAATACATTTATTAAGGTAATTCATGTTATTTTTTATTCACTATATTTGTATACTGCATGTAGTTTTCATTACATTCTTTTATAAAATATTGACAAGATCATTTTACAAATATTGCAGTATGTTCTACCCCTATCTCTCCCACACCACTTTGCCAATAGTGTCAAACAAGTTATATATGATCTTGGAAAACACATGAGGTGGTTGTCATCTAAAGAAATCAATAAAGAAGATATAAAATATTGGAAGAGAAAAATTCCTCTTCTTATGTGTGAAATGCAAAAGTGTCTACCTTCAACTTTTTTCAATGCACAAGAACACTACCTCATACATTAAGTTGAGAAGATTGAATTGTGTGGACCTGTACCAACTAGGTCAATGTGGATGGTTGAGAGGCACTTGAAATTTTTGAAAGGTTTGGTTTGACAGAGAGCACATCCTGAGGGTTCTATGGTGGAAGGATATATGGTATACCAGACCATGGTGTACATTAGTGAATATCTTCCTAAGTTTGCAGCAACGATCCATGTAGATCATATTTGGGATCCCAACTCCATTAACAAATTTGAAGGGGAGTACTTGATGGGAAAAAGTAGATTGAGGAAAGTGAGAGGTAAATCTAAGATGTTATTGTAGTTAATTAATTCTTATAAATCTTTAATATAAGTTATTTATAATTGGTGTATTTTTGTTTATACAGTTGGTCGAGAGTGGGATGCAATACATTTGTATATTGCGAATAATCTTGATTGGATGACAGTATGGATTGAACGATGTCAACAAAATGGTTTCTCATTAACATGGGAAGGTGTTGCTTCATTGGTTAGAGAAGCTCATCGTAATGGAGATTCCAAGGTTACACCAATGGTAATTGATCTAGCACATGGTTTAAGAGGTGGAGAGGTACGTACAAATTTATTTTTGATCATGACTTGTATGTTTCATATCAACTCATGATGCAAATAATTTACATGTGCTTGAAAAATTGCAGGTCAAGCACCAAAAAGCTATGTACTTTCATGGCCACAAATTTCACATAAAAAAGTTGGATGACACAAATAAAACTTGTCATTCTGGGATAACTACAATTTCTGAGGTCACCAATATATCATCTAGAAATGACATACATCCTCAACAATCTTAAAATCAATACTATGACATCTTGGATGATATAATTGAGTGCAACTTTAACTCCTTCAAAGTAGTTTTATTCATCGTCAAATGGTATAGGCTACGATTGAATCAAAATGATCTAGATAGAACTGTTATTCAATATGATAATGGATTTACAATGATTAATACAAGGTCATTTGAGCTAGTTCAAGATGAGCCCTATGTTCTTCCAAGCCAATATGAGCAATTTTTTTACTCAGAGGTTCCACATAAACAAGGTTGGTCATTTGTTGTTAGACATGATCCAAGAGGAAGGCCGATAAAGTATAATGTTATGGAAGAAGAAGATATTGAAGATGATGAAGAAGTAGATGATGAAGATCAAGATGATGGTGATGATGATGATGATGATGATGCTGATGCTGATGATGATGATGATGATGATGATGATGATGATGATGATGATGATGATGATGATGATGATGATGATGATGATGATGATGATGATGATGATGATGGCGATGATGGTGATGGTGATGATGGCGATGATGATGGTGACGATGGCAATGATGATGATGATGATGATGATGATGATGATGATGATGATGATGATGATGATGATGATGATGATGATGATGATGATGATGATGATGATGATGATGAAGATGATCAATGCCATAATTGAAATGATCAATGAAATGATTGACATGATTTATTGCTTTCAATTGTAATGATTACATATTTATTGTGTTCAATTCTAATGATTACAACATATGTGATTTATAATTACCAATTTTTTGCTTACAATGCTCAATTAATTATTGTTGATACATGTATATATTGTGTTTGATTATCACCCTTTTTGCAAATAGGCAATTGACTACAGACATCGTCACCCCTTCTGTTGATGATCTTGCATTCCATATATAAGGTAAATTTGTTCATGTTTACGATGTTTCATATTGTTCATGTTTTCTTCTAAGTTATCTATAGCATATGTATCATGTAATTTTTAGCTAACTTAAGATAAATGATTAACATATGCAATAAATTTAACCCCTTTGGTGTTGATCGTGCATAGTGACATGGATCAACAGGTATAAGTCAATAAATAGACATAATTTTCTTATATTCTTCTTGTTTATCACTGAGCACATATGTTATAAATAGACATATTATATAATCATATAATGTATATATATAATCACTTTCAACTTAGTACATTTTATATCTCTCACGTATGGACAAAGAAGAACCATATGTATGGGTCACAACTTGATTATTCTATATATGTTATTTAAATATTATCAAAATTCTATTTCAAGAAGGGACGTGACAATATCTCATTTGATGGATTGCAGGACCCACCAAATAGGTACTTGTTAGATCTATCTACATCGAATAAGGGAAATGAGGGAATGCTAGATGAAAGTTCTACATGTAGTACGGCTAAAATGGGGAGATCAACTAGAGGTCAAAAGATTAGAAAAAAATTTGATAAACGCATGCAATTTTTCCTTGCTAATGGGGGGTCCTACTCTTATGATGATGAGACCAAAGGTGACATCAAGGTGCCCTTTCGGTACACACACATTGAGAAAGAATGGGTACACAATGAGCTACCTCCAATTAACACTAATTTTTGTGTTAATGAGAGGATATATCATATTGCTCCATCCTCATTACATGGTTTGGGCCTATTTTCCATGGATGGGATAAAGGTATGTTACAAAAAATTTGTTGAATTGTTCAAGTATGTCGGTCCATGTTACAATTACAATGATTGGATGCGGATTGTTTAATAAAAAAAAAGTATGCGTACGTATGCACTATAAACTAATTATATACAATGAAAAGAAAATGATCAAAGTAAAAGATTTGTAATGTACATTGATGAGAGACCAAAAGTAGCAGGTAATATTGTGGGTTTTATAAATAGTACGTGACCTTCCTCAATTAATAAGCAACCCAATTGCATATTTGAGGCGCGTGAGGGGAATCAAGTTTTTGTATGTGCAATAAAATCAATAAGTGCAGGGGAAGAACTGCTAATAGATTAAAATTTAAATTGCATAGATACAAACAAAGTTACTATCATGAGGGTGGTAAGTACTATATACCATTTTATTAATAACTTTTTTTTTGCTAAGTCTATTGCTTTCAGTTCGCTAAAGTTTTTATATTTAATCTTTGTCACAAGATGATATGGATCCCGCACATGATAGAGGCCACGATGATACTCCTCCCACCCATTCTTCAGCAAGGGTAAACCTTATTGAAATTGTACAAATTAGATAGTTGAAAAATATTATATTATTACTTTATTTTATTTACGGTTTTGGAGTTTTTATGATAGTTTTACTGATATTCTTGTCACAATTTGATGTTCAGGATAGGGGAAAAGCACCTACAGTAAGTACAGAGGCAATAGCTACCCCTTCTAATGATTATATTGTGGAAACACCTAATGTAACAATTATGTTGAAGAAAAAAATTTAAAAAATCAATTTAGAAATAATGAGAATTTTGGATTTAGCAAATATTCCAACCGAGGAGACGATGAAGAGGCTATCTGAATTGAGAGTGCAAGCACATTGTTATGAAGTAACTAGTAATTAATCTTTAGTTCTAACAAAAGTTCAATAAAGTTTTATATTTTATACTCTTTTATGTTGTGAAGTAAAATATGTAATATGTGTTCTTGTTACAAGAATTTTTGGCAACTGATCTAGAACCTGGTCAAGGACAATGCAGTGAGGCCGGGTACTAGCAGAGCTCTAGCCACCTAAGGTAAAATAATCCTTTAGTTGACAAGTTACAAGGAATTTTTTCTTTGGAACATTCAAAAACTTCTTAAGTTAACTCTTACTTTTATTATTTCAAAATGTCTTTGATAACAATGTATTATTTAGGTCATCAAGTGCAGGAGACTCCTCCTAGGAGGTCGATGGACATCCATTTGAGATTGTCGAGTGCAATGTTGGCAACAAGGGGCATGCAAACATCGACGCCTTCACGGTCTATGCTACCTAGTAAATCCTTATTTTACTATATTTGGTTTTATGTTAATTATGATTTGATAATTTGTGCTTTAATCTTGGGTACATCACATAGTGGATTATTTTTTTGGAGTAGGAGATACAGCAGTGGCACCATCTAGTATGCCAGATACAGATCGGAGAACATGTATTGGTGATAATTCACCATCATTTCTTTGATCTACCCATTTTTCTAGCATGGGAGTTATGCAGACGTCATTGTTGATTGACAATAATGAATTGATGCCTTTGAAATGTCCTAAGCTTACAGGTACTTTAAATAATTATTTTTTATATTGTAATATGCATTTACCTATTCATAACAAGTTTTGGATTGATTATCCCATGACTTTTTTTGCTGGAAACGATACATTTTATAAGAAGCTTTATGACCTTGCACTGCATATATTCAGGCCCACCATATGTACAAGGTGGAACATCATAAGTGAACTAACTTTATCCCCCTATTTTTTTTTCATATCATTAATTTGTACAGTATTTTTCCTTTCATTCGGGTCTTTTCTTTTACTAGCTATATCTAACAATTTTGTGTTTTCTCTTAAAAGGTGGAGCTTGCAAGAAAAAAAATTAAAAGATTACCTCATTAAAGATTTAGAGCATGAGTTTGGTAATAATATTTTTTATGAGAAGAAAATTTTAGAAAGAGCTTGCAAACATCTTAAGACTGTGAGGAACTCATATAGAAAGAGTTTCGTCCAAAACCCAAAGTACGAGCATCCTCCCTTTATTTCAGTGAGGGATTGGAATGAGTTCATTTTGGATGCAAAGGAGAAAGGGGATGCTCAAAGAGGAATTACACCAGCAAATGCGAGAAGGTATGCAATAGTATTAACTACTAGTACAATGTAATAATGCACTAATTAGTGATCTTTATATCTATATCATCTAACATATTTCAAACTTTTCATAGGGTGCAAGACACATCAATGGAAAAAAAGGCCAGGCTGCAAAAGATTGGGCAGCACAGACTTGGCTCTGGTGGATATTCAAAAATTAAAGCATGAATTTTAAATAGTAGTAAATGAATTGCAGAGAAAAATTATTTATAAAATGCAAATAATTTTGTTTAATCAAAAAATGCAAGGCTTTGATTTTAATTTAGAGGCCATGGAAGAACACCAAAAAATTTTCTTCAAGGAAGGCTATCAAGCTATGGCTGAACGCCTACGAAAAGCTTCCATTGGCCCAACTGAAGAGTCTCCTACATCATGTGCACAGGTAAATATGCCAAAAAATATATTATAAATTGAATACTGGAGCAACAATCTATTTGATAATAATGTGCATGACATTGCAATGCAGCCTCTTAATTGTGACATAGATCATACACCACATCATGAAGCCCTTGAGGTGCATCATACTATCTATGGACGTGCTCATTTTCTATTTAAAACTAATTATGTAATTATTAATACAATTTAACATCTTAAATTGAACTTGGGGTAACCTTTTTGTGTATATTTTATAGGATACATAATCATGTCATGCTGAACGAGTGCCGGAGGATGTTCAGACTGATCACCATGTAGATCATGTGGCACATTCAGGTAAATAAAATCTATGTTTTATTCTTTTAAATTAATTTTTTGATTTATAGTTCTTTTACTTAAATAAATACTTGTAATTCACTAATATAAAATGGTGTGAATTTAACTCATGAAGTAGTTGTTATTGCAGTGGACCCCCCTTTGGCACAGTGGCCTCCTATTCCTAAATAGATGAGGAGGAGACACACGTTGGAATTAGAATCAGTAGAGAAGGGGAATGAGGAGGATATTGATCTTCCTCTTATAAATTACATGATTAAAAAAAATAGCAAGAAACCCAAAAATAAATGATTGTAATTAACATTTTTTGCTAATGAAAGAACATTGTCTTAATGGATGCAATTTTGTACTAGTAATGTTGATGAATGATGTGTTAATGAATTCTTCATGAATGTTGTGTGTTAATAAATTTTATGTGTTAATGAATTATTCATGAATGTTGTGTGTTAATGAATTTTGTGTTAATGAATTATTCATGAATGTTGTGTGTTAATGAATTTTATGTGTTAATGAATGTTATCATGTGATTATAATGATTGAATGTTATATTTCAAAAATGGATGAATGAATGAATGTTACTAAATGTTAATGGGGAATTTAGAGTGATGTTAGGGGGGAGGGGAGGGGCCAAATGAGCTTCCACCTTCATGTGGTTGGCCTTGTTTAGTAGAGAATATTAAACTATTCTCAAAACCAAGTGAAGCTCAAACTTTAAAGACAAGCTTACAGTTAATAGTGACAACCAATTAGCAAGTCGAAATGAAGTTCTTCATTACAGGTACCTTTTCAATTTTTAAAGCACAATGTCATGTTTTAATATTGTGTAGGGTTTTCCTTAAGTCAAAGTACTCTTTTACTATAAGAACATAATTTATAACCATTTTAGTAACTATTCTAACATCGCTTTATGACAAATCTTGTTTTGGAAAAGATGGCGATAAGTGGTGCTGTCTATTCCTAATTGGGAGATTGGATTACACAGGTATGTATCTTAAAATCATTTGCATGCGGCAGAAATGCATACTTACAACCATTTCATCCTACATTTAAAAACATTGATGACACTCTAGACACAAAATAATACCCATGTTGTTGACTTGACAGTGCTATGAAGGCAAACCAATTTTTGAATTTGATCGAACCCGGATGTTCAGATCTGGTCTCCTTGGATTTAGTCTTCATGGTTCTTTGTCTCATTATTACTATCATCCTAGTGAGGTAACACCTTTTCCTTCTTTCTTAGTCTCTTATAGTTCATACTTGTTTAATTTGAATAATTTTTGAGTTCCTTGCAAAAAGGGTATGACAAACAAATATGGTTATACATGCTCTATTTCCTTTACTTGAACTTGATGTTATGATTTATCATTTGACATTTTAATATTTTGATGTTGAACTTGATGTTATGATTTATCTATTCAAGCCATATACACTTTTGCAATAACTTCTTTACCTCAATGTCCCTCCATGACTTGTCTCCCAAGTGTACCTAGTTCCTACTAGACACGATATCTTCACCCAAAGCCCCAACCTTTGTTATAACTTCATGAAACACCTCCATATATCCTATCTACCATGTTTCATCAACCCATTAAGTCTGGATCATTCATCTTCTATCCAACACACACAATCAGTCATTAAAGATAGTAGTCCTCACCAGTCATTAATTTGACTTTTCCTCCAACTTTCCCCTAAAAACTAAGGAAAATAATACATGATTTTGATACCCTTTTGGGATATTTAAATCCTCTGAAAATTTTAGCCTATGCTCCTTTGGACCATACCCAAGATCCAATACCCCTAGCCTATCCTCACTAGGCCTAATTCTCCACTTTTACAAAGCAACCCCTAACTCCACTTGCTCCCATGACTCCAAATACTAAAATAGTCTTTCTAGAGGTTGAGAAATAATGGATTCCAAACTTACAAGGTTCTACCCTTCACCCAACTCATTTGCCACCAAACCCTTGGTTCTAGGGTCACTAATCTAGGGCCTGTTCAACAGGACCTCTAAACTCACTCCCAAATTAAAAAAATAGCACAAACACTTCATAAATGATCCCCCCATACACATTCCATCAAAAAATATCCACTTCCATGGATCAAATCACTTTCATAATGATTGGTGTCTCAATCCGAGCTTAGTCTCCATCAGCAAATAGCCAACTTTTGTGGTTCTTCCAACAAATCTGCACTCCACTGCATACAATTTAGTTATCATAGCTTAGTAAATTCATTTTCTTTATTCCAAATTGCATTTCCCATAAGTCTTAAATTATATTTAGTCTATTAGACTCATTGATTTCCTTAGCTCACCAAAGTGCTAGTAGAAGTGAGGTGGTGTTGGGCTGATTCGTCTTTGAGATTTCAATCTTGAGGGTGGTAAATTCCCTTCTCCACAAGCACAAAAGATAAGACAATACCTCAATGAACAAGTAGAAGACAAGACTTGTAGATTTAAACCTCATCAACTCACAACAACTAGATTATGAATTAGAAAAAATTGCTTTTAAAGTTGAAATACTCTTAAAGTTGGCATTGCAACAAGCACTCACCCAACAATGACAAGTCATGGCTTCAATACTCAAATAACTCACCCTTCCAAAGCTATTGTTCAAGGATAGTTCAATATGGTTGATGTGTTGAAATGCTTACTATAACTACCATGGATTGATGAACAAGTTATCACCAATGAACCAAAGTTTGATTAACCTATAAAACTGATTTGGTAGGTTGTTATAGACATCGCAATGCTAATTGTAATGTATATAAAATAACTCGATTGAATGAGTTGATTTCATTTGGAATGATATTGATATCTCTTTAATATGCTACAAAAGGATGTGAATATGAAAGACTGCAACTCTTCACTAATCCTTAGTAAATCAAACCACTTAGAAATTAATTATTTAACTCTTGGCAATCATGATTCACACCTTTTATGTTAATTGGTGCTTAATGCATTGTTTCATCATCTTATCTTTTTCACGTGATTAATTCAATAACCTCTCCTTTGATCAGCAATTATGGAGATTATAAGAGTGATCAAAATGTATCAAAAACATAGTAGAAAATATAACATATAAAATTTGTCGAAAGGGTAGATATGGTGAAGAGTAGAAGTGGATGTGTCATGTAATAGTTTAAGAAATGAACTCATGGACAATTTGGATTTATAACTATCCAAGATGAGTCTCAATCACTATGATGAAATCTTAGGGCAGTAATATACATTGATCTAATAGTGGAAAGTACAACAATGACATGAAAGGTGTGGATAAAGCCATGAATAAAGACTACAAAGTGGTCATACCAATGATATCAAATTGTGCATAGAATGATGCTATCAGTTGAGCATCATATGATAGTCCAAGATAGTGAAAGATCTAAAGGACACCAAGGATAATGCATTTAGTTCAAAAAATATTTGGAGGTAGTTATCATGAGCATTAAAGAAGTAGGAATATAGACTATAAGATTAAAACACTTGCTTCTAAAGACATAATTAGTGGTTTTACACAAAGGTGACAATTAAGGTAAATGTCAAAGTAATAATTATGAAGATTAAGACATGTCATAAGCACATGGGTATGAGGACTAATAAATAAAAGCATTGATGCTACAATCAAATGCATGGGATTTAGTCTCACAAACCACAGTAACAAAATTGATTTTCATTTCTAAAAGACAACATGGCAGATTTGAAGAAGACTAGTGGTTCTTAATTCTAAAAAGTGGTAATATAGATATGTGTTGACAGTCTTAGTAATGAGATAGATAGTCACCAAAGTGAAAGGGTATACTGTGAAGACAATGATAATTAGTACATATAAAATTAGTCAATGGAAGTGATGGATCTCTCATTTTTTGGGTTGGTAGTATCATGGCATCTCACTAAAGTATAATGAGGTAAAAGAAGATACAATAAAAGATACAATCACGATTGTGATATATAGTAAACAAACATGAACATATTTATATCCTCCATGATCAAAGAACAATAAATACAAATATTTTTGTCAACATTTAGATCTTTAGAAATATTTTTAACATTGGACTAGGCCGAACTCTTGGACAGTTATGTGATTGAATGAAAAATGCATCACATTCATATGAATTAAGATCATCCCAAGAAAGAACAATGAAGAAGTGACAAAATTATACCTCTTCTTGGTGGCCTAATATTTACAAGCATTTTAACTTTTTCAAGCTCAATGGTTATCTCTACTACCAACTCATCATATGCCAAGCAACATCTTTCTCACCCTTCTTAGCATTTACCAAAAGGTGGTCACATTCTACATGCATACTTCCCCGAGTCATTATGCATTGACTTAAGGTCATATAGTGACCCTCATAAAATTTATGCTATCAACCAGTAGGCCTTGACCAATGGAGATCAATCAAATTTTAGATTAGGAAAAGAAGCATTGGAATAGATCAACATAGGATGTACATAGGCCTAGTTTAATGTTAATGCACTTTTAAATGACACACAAATGATCCTAGGTTGAAAGTTCATAGTCTTGATTCATGAATTAACAATTTTGTGGGATTCTATGAGTGAGAAATGCTTTATCACTTCTCGGGGTGGTCCCCAAGTGGTGTGATGTTCACTTATTTATGTTGATCATTAAGTAAAATGAACTAGATTGATCTTCTTCCTTATTTTTATTATTTATCAATTTCAAATTTCCTATGGCCTATCTTTCAAATAGATGCATACCAACTCTTTTAATTAGGTGTTTTGCATGTGATATGTGCCTCTCAAGACACATAGAATAAGAAGAGAAGACAATAAATGAGAAACAATCAAAATGAAGGCCATGACGATGAAAAATTGAGTGTTTTACACACTTCATTCACATGAATTAAAATGATATGGGTCGATGAGGGTTTATGCTATCTATTAAGAAAAAATAAAAACACAAAAAAAATAATTAAAAAGACATACATATTTTTATAAAAGTGTATTTTTCATCATTTGAAATTCTTCCATGTCATCAGGAATTTGTCCCAACTTCTACATTAGATGAGGAAAATTTTCTGCATAACTGGTATTGGAGTGCTACTTTGTCTTTGTTGATAGAAAACATTTATGTTTGACCTTGTAAGTAGTGGTTTGCTTCTTGTGATTTTTTCCAGCCCAAACATTGAGAAAAGTGTTCTTAGCTAGTGACGGTTGAAAATAAAAAAAATGGTTAACTTAGGATGAGTGATAAAAATCTTGTCATCTAAGTGATTCAAATTGGATCATAGAAGTTACCAGGAATCGGCTTGGTCACTGGCTCAGATGCAACTTGGAAGCACTCTCTTAAATAATTAAAACTTAACCAAGAATGAAGAATGATGACTCAACAAGAATTTATAGAGCTCACAAATGTTTTTGAGGCCATTATAATACATTGGTATAAAATATGGATGAATAAGTTTCAAGGAAAAATAGAAAAACAATGAAAAAATAGAGGCAATTCTGAAAATGACTAAATCACTATTTTTATTTGGTGACAATAGTAATACCACTAAAAGAGCCAGTGAGGGTTTCCCCATGGCTAAATTAGAAATTTTACCGAAAGGAGATGAATAAGGGGATGATTGAAAATCATTTTGGTTTTTCCCTTAATCTCTTCAACTTATTTTTTGGGTCATAGCATGTTGATATCAATAAAGACATCTTTAGGGGTCATTGAGAACAAATCTAGAAGCAATCTAGTTCAGAAAATTGTTTTAGTTTTCTTAGTTGAGTGCATAGTGATAGATTGATTTGTGAAACAATAAGTATTTTTCTGCAAAATTCATGAAAGGTGTAAAGGCTTATTGAATAGGGTAGAGAAGGATAACAAATTGCTTGATGTTAACTCATAACCTCATTAATATAACAAGTCACTCTCATGGAAATATCGATATATGGATTGCAATCTGTTGTTGGAAATCTTTGTGATATATTATTGTTATTAATATCAAGATTGTCTTCTTGTTATCTCATAACTATTTTGTATTCATGGTTTAGTTGTTTTGATTCAAGTCTTGAACCCATGAGCAAAGTTGATCACTTGGTTTTCTAATGTACTGTTCATGTATCAAAGTGGTGTTGTCAGTGGTACCATGCTTCTTTCACTCTTATCAACAATTGCATACAATATTTTCTCTTGATATCAAATGATCCGTCTTGCTATTTATTGCGAAGTCTTATAAATAAGATGACTTTCATAGATATGATATTAGTTCAACTTTGATTTCCTTGATGCTATTCTTAATCATATTTGTTGTCAATTACTTACATGGTTCATAAAACATCCTTCAATATTGACTAACTATTTGTAACTATTTAATGCTATGTACAATTGATACTTCTACTTTGTAAAAACTTGAAAGTGTCCCAGGTCTACCTCACCTGGTCCAAAACATGTGTTTTATGCTTGTTTGGTTTCATGGATATGATGGAGACATCACAGTTTAGAAAACTAAACTAAGACCTGAATGCAAACTTTTTGATGCTAATAGGTAAGTCCCAAAATATTAATTATATTTTGTTTCACTAGATTATATTACAACTACAACAAAATAGATGCAATCAAGAATACTTCATATTTTCAGACTAGTACTAGTCATTCATTAAACCATCTAATAATCTAGATAAATAAACAACTATTGTTTGAACTTAAGTTTGTAAATATATGGTTCAAACAAACCTCATCAAATATCAATATCAACAAATTTTAAATGGCTTTGAGAAGCAAGAAACCATGCTAACATTCATGCTGCATTTGACATTGCAATGCTAATTATAGACAACCAATATATTCAACTAAAAGTAGGAATATATTGAAAATGGTGTACCACATTTTTTTTTTAAACAAAGGTTTGAATTGGTCGCAATTTCGACCTTTACACAGTTCTATTTTTTACTAGAATGCTATACATTCGACGGTGGATTGGTCATAATTTTGACCTTTACACAACACTATTTTCAACCAGAATGCTATACACTCGACGGTGGATTGGTCACAATTTTGACCTTTACACAGTACTATTTTCGACTAGAATGCTATACATTCAATAGTCTTTTCGATGAACGAGGGTGGATAATTCGAGGACATAAAGGTCAATATTTTGACCTTCACAACAATTGACTTCAACGAGGTGCTAGTGTTATTCTTCTAGTTTGAAGGGGTTGTTTCAGTGGATAATTCGATGACTTGTCTGGTTGAAATTGAAACTATTATTCACCATGTAGAAAAATTGATGAAAAAAGATCGACGACAATTTTAGTCATCTATTAGACCAATTGTTGTAGAAAATTTGACCAATTCTCATCAAAATTTAGGGTAAATTTTACTAGTGTGTACTAAATATATTGTAAAGCAACTCCTAACAAGGTTAAGGATCTTCTAACAAGGATCATAATACTCTAGTGTAGAATATTAGTGGGTGTCAATTCCCACCGGGGTTTTTACCTATTTGGTTTCCCCCATAACCAAAAGATTGGTGTTGTGTTCTTGTGTTCCTTCATTTTGTTTATGCTTTATGCTTAAGTATACTTAATTGGATAAAGAATTGAATCTTGTAGATAACTGATTCACCCCCCCCCCCCCTCTCAATGATCTCTTGGGACTATTCCTAATAATTGGTATTAGAGCTAAGTGCCTCGAATAGAAAGTTTAACAGCTTGAGGTTGATCAGATGGCATACTTCAGGAAAGAATGTCCTAAGTTCAATGGAGAGAATTATCTTGATTAGAAGAACAAGATGGTGACTCATTTGCAATGCATTGCTTTTGAAGTTTTAAATGTAACTATCAAAGCAACCAAGATTCCTACTTTAGAAGACCTTGCAAAAGATGATGCTACTAACACACAAAAGGAATTATTTCATTAGAATGCTATTGCTAAAGAAGCCCTTATTAGCAACCTATCTAATAGTGAATTTTTAGAAGTAAAAAACATAGATATAGTCCACAAAATATGGAAGCACCTACAAGACATATTTGAAGGAGACAAACAAGAAAAGGATGCATGCAGAAAGACATGGAAGAAAAGATACAATGCATTAGAGATTTTTCCTGAAGAAAACATCTAAGCTTATAATCAAAGGATAAATGAAGCAGTTTCTAGAATCAGAAACAATCGTGGAGAGATTTCAAAGGAGGACATCATGGACAAGTTGATGACTACTCTTACTCCTGAATATGAAAGCAAGATCAACATCCTTGATGAGACCATGCATCTTACATCAAATTTCAAGAGAGAGACTTTGATCAGAAAACTCTCAACCTTTGAGATTTTAGGATTTAAGATAGAACCAAAGACACAAACAACCTTCAAAGCAACAGTTCATGGTAAGAAATCTATAAACACTTTTGGTAATTTTGATGATGATGATGATGAGAAAAATCTAGAGGATTTCATTGCTATGATTGCTAAAAGAGAAAAGAAAGGAAGAGGAAAATATGAAGGTCAATTACAATTTAAGTGCTTTTCATGTAATAAGATTGGTCACTTTGCATCTAAGTATCCTACAAGAACTAGAAAGTTCAAAAAGGATTACAAGCCTAAGTATTCTAAGGAATGCTACTATGCTGGAGATGGAGTTTCAGATGAAGAATCTAGTGAAGAAGAAATTTGATTATTTTCTATTATAGAAAACATGAATAATAAGATAGCTCATGAAGATAAGAAAGAGAATCAAGAACTTGCATTAATTTCACAAGCTGACAAAAGGACATAGTGGATTACAGACAGTGGTTGTTCACATCACATGATAGGTGATAAAGGAAGGTTTGCTCATTTGGACAAATAAAATGGAGGTATGGTCAGATTTGGAGACAACACTCCTAAACCAATAGTTGGTAGAGGAGCCATCACTTTGGATGGAAAGAAAAAGTACTAATGATGTTCTTTATGTTGATGGTTTGAAACATAACCTTCTCAGTGTTGGACAGTTACTTGGAAAAGGATATCAGTCAGAATTCAAAGATGACAAATGCATCATTAACAAAAAATATGGTGTCATGATTGCATCAGGCTCAAAGATAAGAGGTAATGTTTTTCAACTCAATTTATAAGCAAGTTGTTTTGTTGCTAAAGTTGATGACAGTTGGTTGTGGCATAAAACACTATGTCATATCAATTTTGATAGCATAGTAAAGATAAGCAATGTAAAGGCAGTAAGAGATCTACCTAGCATAGCAAAGCCAGTTGATACTATATGTAGGGAACGTGTCATGGGAAAGCATGTGAGAAATTCATTTAGGAGAATGAATAATTTAGCAGAGAACAAGTTGGATCTGATTCATACAGACCTATGTGGTCCAACACAAACAATATCATACTATGGTGAAAGGTATTTCATTTTGTTTGTTGATTATTATATGAGAATGATGTGGGTTGTGTTCTTGAAAGATAAGCTAGAAGCATTTGAGAAGTTCAAAATATTCAAAGCTAAGGTTGAGAATGAATCTAGACTAAAGATAAAATGCTTGAGATCAGATAGAAGAGGAGAATTCACCTCTGATAGATTCTATGAGTACTGCAAAGAACATGGCATAAAGACATAGTTAAGTACACCTAGAACCCCTCAGTGGAATGGAATTGCAGAGAGAAGGAATAGGATCATCCTTGATACATCATGCACCATTATGATAGAAGGAAAAGTTGCACACAACTATTGTTGAGATGCAGTTAATATAATAGTCTATACCATCAATATAATTGAATTAAGGCCAGGCACTGATAAAACACCATATGAGCTATGGTTTGGTAATGTTCCCACAGTAAAATACTTTAGAATCTTTGGAAGAAAGTGCTATATCAAGAGGGATGAAGCAGTAGGCAAGTTGGATACAAGAAGTGATGAACGTATTTTTCTTGGTTACTCTACTAAAAGTAAAGCTTATAGATGTTTCAATTTAAGATTGAAAAAGATCATAGAAAGTGCTCATGTTAAGATTGATGAAAAGTTTATGATTCAAGAAAGATATCATGATTACTCACCCATGGTTGAGGAAGAACCTAGACCCTCCACTAGTGAGACAGTTATTGAAGAAATGTTTGACAATATTGATGTGTTATTCAATGACCCTGAGACAAGTGAAGAAGAAACTCCTAAGGCTGATATGTCAGCATCACCTAAATTTCCAAAGTTTACATCAAGAAATAATTCCAAGATAGACATCATTGGAGATCAAAGTGCCAAAGTCCTAACAAGGTCCCAAGAAAAGAACTTAGCTAACAATGAAGCGGTATGTTTACTATCTCAGATTGAACCTTTAAGTGTTGAAGATGCATGTTGTTAGACCAATTTCTTGTCAATGTAAAAAATCCTATGAAATTAGTCTTATTCTTGTAGTTTTCCTGAAGTTGTCTGCCCATGCCTGCAAGATTATTTTTATGTGCGAATAAAATCTATGATGTTTTTTAGCTTGTTCCCTTAGCCTCATGTTCTTCATTTTGTCCTCATGCTTCAGTTCAAATTGTAGTGTCTAATGTCTTGAAACCAGGGAGATATTCAAGTTTTAAGGTTTGCTGGAAATACTTGTCTCTATATTGGGTGGTGTCAAAACTATCTAAGCATAAAAACCCTTGATGTTTTCACACCGCTTTGTTCCCCTTTTGACAATGTGTAAACCCCAGTTGTTTTCAGCCTTTCATCTCTTCACAACTAACCCCTAACATTAGGTTTTTCTTATCTGTGCTGCTGCGACTACGTGGGGCCCAATTCCTTTTAGTTGCCATCGTCTATTTTCCAGTTTCATGGGCAGTTAAGTTTTTCATTTGGTCACTGAGTGACTGTGTGATCACATGGTCTCTTGATTTTGGTAGTTAACTATTTTTCATTCCGCAACCTAGCATTTTCTTTAATCGCATGGTCATGCAACCCTGGCGGTTTGATCTTTAACCTTTCACAATTTGGTAAGTGGTTAGTGTTTTGTCTGGCGATCTTGCCTTTGTGGTAGTTAAATTTTGTGCATAATGTATGATCATCATGATACCTCAAAGAAAATTTGCAAGAAGTTTATTTCTTGCGGCATTTGGACAGCTGTCTGATAAAAAGGTAATGAGGATATATTGGTGGGCCCAAAATTTTTAGATGGAGTAGCAGTGCGGTTGAATCTATGGTTGTCACATGATTGCAAAGAATATTCTTCCCTTTTGTGATCATGTGACCACCGTCTGATTTAAAGTTGGTGGGTCCATTGTTAGACATGTGGTGTTGTTCTCGCTTCTCATTGACTGATTGATGAATGATGTGGTGAAATTTTTTTCAAGAGCCCAATTAACCATTTTGTTGATTTTTGGGAACCACACAATCTACCGAGAAGAAGATTAATCGATGACCATATTTTAAACTGGCTGATTAACCATTTCTACCCAAAATTCAAATATTTTAAGGGTTTCGTAGAGACAAAAGGACTAAAAATTCAAAGTTTTAATGACCGATCTGCAAGGTATGACTTTGTGCTCACTATTACAGTATGGCCCATGGTATGATTAACTATGGAAGGTGTCTGCACCTTAGTGGTGGGTGAAATGGCCATTTAAGTTGCCTCGTGTTAAGCGTTGCAGTGGGATTATTTGGTGTGTTTCCAGTCTTTTGTATACCAGTCAAAGATAGTTTCATTAATGAAGATCATTCTTAGATTTGTTTTTCTCTGAGATTGCTTGGTTTCCTCCCCTATAGTAATTTTTGATTGAGTCCAGTTGGTGGGTTGTTGAAACCCTAATTCTGCACTAGCTATCTGAAGCTTGTTGCATCCTTTCTAAAGGATTCTAAGATAGCTAGAGACTATATATTGCTATTGGTTGTATGTAAAATTTGTTGATGGTCAATTCCAAAAATTGAGTAATGAGAGCTTGGGCTTAGCGTTTGTTTCTCCTTATCATTCTATTATTTTGCAATGTATTAACTCTACAAGTTTTAATGAAAATGCATTTGAATCCCAGTCTCAGACTTATGTATGTCTTCTTATTTTGATCATGCATTCTTATATATTAATGTGACAAAGTGAATCAATGTATGGTATACAAATTATATTGTGAAGTTATCTTTGAGTTCTTGCCAAAGTCAAGATTAAATCCTTAAAGGTGGTTTTAGGGAATCCATGGTTGAATGAGAATTTGATGTCTAAGTGTGAGGTTGGAGAGGAATAATAGGCAAAGCACTTATTCTGGATTTGGGTGTGTTGGAGTTATATTTTTGGGGATATATGTTGTATTGTGATTCTATGCCCTAGGAGGAGACATTGGTCTACTCTCAGGAGGCATTTTCCCATCATCATTCAAAAAAATATAAATGATAAAATCTTTAAATTAGTTTTTAAAGGGCACAAATGTGTAATCTTTCAGAGACTCCTTTCAAGAAGTGAGTCAAGGGTACACCTACCTGAGCATTAGGCTCAAAGTGTAGGAGGATCCTTGTTGATCCTTGTTAATTGGCCCTTTTTCTTGCGGAGTTTGGAGTGGTGATAGAGTCAGTGACATTAGTTTGTCAATCATAGTGTAAATCTACAAGTAGAAAGGAAAGGAACCAACACATCTAATGTTTAGATTGGCATGATGCTATGAAAGAAGAATGTGTTCATATTATTAATAATGAAACTTGGGAACTGGTCCCAAGACCTAGTGAGAAGAATGTGATTGGGACAAAGTGGATATTTAGAAACAAGATGAATGAAGATGGCACAGTAGTAAGAAACAAAGCAAGATTAGTATGTAAAGGATATGTGCAAAGAGAAGTAATTGATTATTCTGACACATTTGCACCTGTGAGTAGATTAGAAGCTATTAAGTTGTTTCTAGCCTATGCTACAGTAAAAAACTTCAAATTTTATTAGATGGATGTCAAGTCAGCAATCCTAAATGGAGACTTGAAAGAAGAAGTATACATTGGGCAACCGGAAGGATTCACCTTATCGGACAAACCTGATATGGTATGCAGATTGAAGAAAGCCCTCTATGGAATTAAGAAATCCCCTAGAGCATGGTATGAGAGACAAGATGGATACTTAACAAAGATTGGATTCAAGAAAGGAGTAGCAGATTGTAATCTATTCATTAGAGAGACATCTGAAGGTTTTCTTCTTGTAGCTATATTTTTTGATGACATTATCTTTGGAGGTAATGACAAACTAAGTACAAAATTTTCCAAATAAATACATAATGAATTTGAGATGAGTATGATTGGTCCTATCAAATACTTTTGGGGACTAAATGTGCAATAGACAAAAAAAGGAATTTTTATTAATCAGTCAAAAAATGTGAAGGAGATACTGAAGAAATTCAAGATGGATGATTGCAAGCCAGTAGGAACCCCTATGATCACTGGATGGAAGCTTACAAAACAAGATGACTACCCAGTAGTAGATATAACATTGTATAAGTCTATGATTGGTAAACTTATATATCTTACTCAGACTAGACCTGGTAATTCAAATGCAGTTCCAGCATAGTTGGAAGATTTGCTGTAGAACCTAAACAAAGTCACCTCATGGTAGTAAAGCTAATATTCAGATACTTACAAGGCACTATATATTATGGTCTATGGTATCTGAATTCAAAAATTGTTGACCTTCATGTGTACACTGATGCAAATTGGGCAGGAAGTGTTGGTGATAAAAAGAGTACTACAGGAGGAGTAGTGGTTCTTGGTGATAGACTTGTCACTTGGACAAGTAAGAAACAAAATTGTATTTCTCTATCAATAGTAGAAGCAGAGTATGTTGTAGTAGCCTTGAATTGTTCTACAATTGTTTGGATCAAGAAGATGATAAAGGATTTTGGAATTCAGATTGATTATCCTATTGTTATTCATTGTGATAACACTAGCACTATCAATATGTCAAAGAACCTTGTGATGCATGCAAAGACAAAGTACATTGAGATCAAGTATCACTTCCTAAGAGAGATAGTGGTAGAGAAAGAAGTCAAGTTCAACTATGTGAGTACTAAAGATTAGTTCCAAGATATATTTACAAAGCCCTTGCCTAAGGATACTTTTGAGTATCTCAGGGAGAAGTTGGGAGTCATTCCCTTCCCTGATTCTGCTTAGAAGAAAGAAGGAAAGGCATCAGTCCTCTAGGACTAATGGGAGGTTGACTACTCTACCTCAAGAGTAGTACCAGTGCTTAAAAAGAATGGCACCATTTTCCATTGATGTCAAAGGGGAGGAATATATAAAATCATGAAAAACAAAAGTAAAAAGAGGAGTAAGATATTAAGGGGGAGCAACATTTAGATATGACAACAGTTCAGTTGAGAAAATGGAGAATATTAGAAAATATTGTAGCAGATGGAGGACTCATCTTTGGGGGAGTTTTGAAGAGAAAATGGAGAATGTTATAAAAGAAATGTTCATTTGGATTGGTGGTGGTTTTTCATTCCACATGTTGCCATCAATGCCAAAGGGGGAGATTGTTGGAGATTTTTCAGTAGGCCAGTACTAATTGTATGTTTGTCATTGATGATAACATATGGAAAATAGCATTCATGGAAGTCTTATGTAGTAAGATTTCTATATATGAAGCATGGACATGATATCAACATAATATCATGGGCGCAGAGGTTAACTGTTAGTAAAGACAGTTATATAGCAGCTGGTGTCAGCAGTGTTCCTAACAGAGTAACAAAAAGTGTTGTGTACGGTTTTTTGTATAGTTATCATGGAGCCTTGTGCACTTGGATTTATGTTGAAGATAGTATAGTGATGTTCTAGTTATGGACGCATAGTGTTTTGATGAGTAGAAGTGAAGTTAGGAAGTCGCTATTCACCAGCAGCAGTTTCCTATGTTTATTCAGAAGAGTTGATAGAGATTTTATTGGTTCTTGAGTTGCACATATGTTTAGGGTATGCACCCTTGGATTTCAGCTTGGAGAAGTGTTATTGGTGTTTGGTTAAGAGAACATGAGTTAATTCATCTTTCAAAGGAAGTTCCATTTGTTTTGGTAGAGCTAACAATGTGTAGCCTACATCTACAATTATCTTATTAGACAGGTCCCAAATTATGTTGCGTGCATAGTAGAGTAGACATAATGTTTATTGGAGTTTGTTATGGTTTCTCTAATATAATTTCAAGGTGGTTCTAATAGGTTGACTTGATTATATGATTTGGATAAAAGATACTTATAGGCAGTCATTTTTGATTGTTGAAATGTGGTTCATAATTGATTAAGCAGAGCAGAGGAGAGTGTGCGAAGTGTTGAGCCATTAGAAGAAGGTCTATGTGAACAAGAAAAGTACTTGTGCTATTCATTGGAACTGATCTAGAAAGTAGGTCAAAGTACAATTCACCAACATCCAGATATAGTGTGTATCTATTATTCAGAAGGTTGTAGCCTTCACCCATTTGAGCAGTGAACTCTCGGACAGTACGTCCTCTCCCCTAACAGGCACAATTGTAAAAGAATCCTAATAGGGTCTGACCCTTGACCAAGTCTACTATACTAAATATATTGTAAAGAAACTCCTAATAGGGTTAAGGATCTTCTAACGAGGACCATAATACTCTAGTGCAGAATATTAGTGGGTGTCAATTCCCACCAGGATTTTTACCTATTTGGGTTTCCCTGTAACCAAAAGATTGGTTTTGCATTCTTGTGTTCTTTCATTGTGTTTATGCTTTACTTTTAAGTATACTTAATTGGATAAAGAATTGAATCTTGTAGATAACTAATTCACCCCCCCCCCTCTCAGTTATCTCTTGGGAGTATTCCTAACAATTCATATCAGAGCTAAGTGGCTCAGAGAGAAAGTTTAACAACTTGAGGTTGATTAGATGGCATAGTTCAGGAAAGAAAGTCCTAATTTTGACGGAGAAAATTATCTTGATTGGAAGAACAAGATGGTGACTCATTTGCAGTGCATTTCTTTTGAAGTTTTAAATGTAACTATCAAAGCAGCCAAGATTCCTACTTTAGAAGAGCTTGCAAAAGATGATGCTACTGACACACAAAATGAATTATTTCATCAGAATGCTATTGCTAAAGAAGCCCTTATTAGTGCCCTATCTGATGGTGAATTTTTAGAAGTAAAAAAATAGATACAGTCCACAAGATATGGAAGCACCTAGAAGACATATTTGAAGGAGACAAACAAGAAAAGGATGTGTGCAAAAAGACATGGAAGAAAAGATACAATGCATTAGAGATTCTACCTAAAGAAAACATCAAAGCTTATAACCAAAGGATAAATGAAGCAGTTTCTAGAATTAGAAACAATGGTGGAGAGATTTCAAGGGAGGACATCATGGACAAGTTGATGACTACTCTTACTCCTAAATATGAAAGCAAGATCAACATCCTTGATTAGACCATGAAGCTTACATCAAATTTCAAGAGAGAGACTTTGATCAGCAAACTCTCAGCCTTTGAGATTTCAAGATTGAAGATATAACCAATGACTGAAACAACCTTCAAAACAATAGTTCATGGTAAGAAATCTGCAAAAACTTCTGCTAATTTTGATGATGATGATGATGATGAGAAAAATCTAGAGGATTTCATTGCTATGATTGCTAAAAGAGAAAAGAAAGGAAAAGGAAAATATGAAGGTCAATTACCATTTAAGTTCTTTTCATGTAATAAGATTGGTCACTTTGCATCTAAGTATCCTACAAGAGCTAGAAATTTAAAAAAGGATTACAAGCCTAAGTATTCTAAGGAATGGTACTATGCTAGAGATGGAGTTTCAGATGAAGAATCTGGTGAAGAAGAAAATGGATTCATTGCTATTATAGAAAAAATGAATAATAAGATAGCTCATGAAGATAAGAAAGAGAATCAAGAACTTGCATTGATTTCACAAGTCGGCATAAGGACAAAGTGGATTATAGACAATGGTTGTTCACATCACATGATAGCTAATAAAGGTAGGTTTGTTCATTTGGACAAATAAAATGGAGGTATCATCAGATTTGGAGACAACACTCCTAAACCAATAATTGGTAGAGGAGCCATCACTTTGGATGGAAAGAATAGTACTAATGATATTCTTTATGTTGATGGTTTAAAACATAACCTTCTCAGTGTTGGACAGTTACTTGGAAAAGGATATCAGTTGGAATTCAAAGATGACAAATGCATCATTAACAACAAAGATGGTGTCATGATTGCATCAAGCTAAAAGGTAAGAGTTAATGTTTTTCAACTCAATTCAGAAGCAAGTTGTTTTGTTGCTAAAGTTGATGATAGTTGTTTGTGGCATAAAAGACTATGTCATATCAATTTTGATAACATAGTAAAGATAAGCAATGTAAAGGCAATAAGAGATCTACCTAGAATAGAAAAGCTAGTTGATACTATATGTAGGGAATGTGTGATGGGAAAGCATGTGAGAACTTAATTTAGGAGAAAGAAGAATTCAGTAGAGAACAAGTTGGATCTGATTCATACAGACCTATGCGGTCCAACTCAAACAAGATCATACTATGGTGATAGGTTTTTCATTTTGTTTGTTGATGATTATACTAGAATGATGTGGGTTGTGTTCTTGAAAGATAAGTCAGAAGCATTTGAGAAGTTCAAAATATTCAAAGCTAAGGTTGAGAATGAATCTAGACTAAAGATAAAATGTTTGAGATCGGATAGAGGAGGAGAATTCACCTTTGACAGATTCTTAGTACTGTGAAGAACATGGCATAAAGAGATAGTTAAGTGCACCCAGAACCCCTTAGCAGAATGGAATTGTAGAGAGAAGGAATAGGATCATCCTTGATACATCATGCACCATTATGATAGAAGGAAAAGTTGTGCACACCTATTGGAGAGATGCAGTCAATACAACAATCTCCACCATCAATATAATTCAATTGAGGCCAAGCGCTGAAAAAACACCATATGAGCTATGGTTTGGTAATATTCTTATAGTACAATACTTTAGAATCTTTGGAAGAAAATGCTACATCAAGAGGGATGAAGCAGTAGGGAAGTTTGATTCAAGAAGTGATGAAGGTATTTTTCTTGGTTACTCTACTAAAAGTAAAGATTATAGATGTTTTAATTTAAGATTGAAAAAGATCATAGAAAGTGCTCATGTGAAGATTGATGAAAAGTTTATGATTCAAGAAACATATCATGATTACTCACCCATGATTGAGGAAGAACCTAGACCCTCCACTAGTGAGATAGTTATTGAAGAAATGTTTGACAGTATTGATGTGTTATTCAATGACCCTGAGATAAGTGAAGAAGAAACTCTTAAGGCTGATAAGTCGGCATCACCTAAATTTCCAAAGTTTACATCAAGAAATCATTCCAAGATAGACATCATTGGAGATCAGAGTTCCAAAGTCCTAACAAGGTCCCAAGAAAAGAACTCAGCTAACAATGAAGCGGTATGTTTACTATCTCTGATTGAACCTTTAAGTGTTGAAGATGCATGTTGTTAGACCAATTTCTTGTCAATGTAAAAAATCCTATCAAATCAGTCTTATTCTTGTAGTTTTCCTGAAGTTGTCTGCCCCTGCCTACAAGCTTGTTTTTATGTGTGAAAAAAATCTATGATGTTTTTTAGCTTGCACCCTTAGCCTCATGTTCTTCATTGTGTCATCATGCTTAAGTTCAAATCGTAGTGTCTGATGTCTTGAAACCAGGGAGATATTCAAGTTTTAAGGTTTGCTAGAAATACTTGTCTCTATATCTGGTGGTGTCAAAACTATCTAAGCATAAAAACCCAATGTTTTCACATGCCTTTGTTCCCCTTTCAACAATGTGTAAACCTCAGTTGTTTTGAACCTTTCATCTCTTCGCAGCTAACCCCTAACATTAGGTTTTTCTTATCTGCACTGTTGCAACTGCGTGGGGCCAATTTCCTTTTAGTTTCCATCATCTATTCTCTAGTTTCGTGGGTAGTTAAGTTTTTCATTTGGTAACTTAGCGACTATGTGATCGCATGGTCTCTTGATTTTGATAGTTAACTATTTTTCATTCCAGAACCTGGCATTTTCTTCAATCGCATGGTCGTGCAACCCTAGGCGTTTAATCTTTAACATTCCACGGTTTGGCAAGCAGTTAGTGTTTTGTCTGGCGATCCTGCCTATGTGGAAGTTAAAGTTTGTGCATAATCTTCAATCATCGTGATACCTCAAAGAAAATTTGCAAGAAGTTTATTTCTTGCGGCATTTGGACAGCTGTCTGATAGAAAGGTAACGAGGATATATTGGTGGGCCCAAAATTTTTAGATGGAGTAGCAGTGTGGTTGAATCTACAGTTGTTGCATGACCACCATCTGATTTAAACGCGGTGGGTCCGTTGTCAGACATGTGGTGTTGTGCTCGCTTCTCATTGAACGATTGATGAATGATGTGGTGAAATTGTTTTCAAGGGCCCAGTTGAACGTTATGCTAATTTTTGGGAACCACACAATCTCTCGAGAAGGAGATTAATCTACGATCATGTTTTAAAATAGCTGATTAACCATTGCTACCCTAAATTCAAATATTTTAAGGGTTTCTCAGTGATAGAAGGAATGAAAATTCAATGTTTTGATGACCGATGTGCAAGGTATGACTTTGCACTCACTTGTACAGTATGGCCTGAGGTATGATTAACTGTGGAAGGTTTCTGCACCTTAGTGGTGGGTGAAATGTCTATTTAAGTTGCCCCGTGTTAAGTGTTGCAGTGGGCATATTTGGTCTATTTTCGGTCTTTTGCGTACCAGTCAGAGATAGTTCCATTAATGAAGATCATTCTTGGATTTTTTTTTTCTCTGAGATTGCTTGGTTTCCTCCCCTACAGTAATTTATGATTGAATTCAGTTGGTGGGTTGTTGAAACCCTAATTCTGTGCTAGCTATCTGAAGCTTGTTGCATCCTTTCCGAAGGATTCCAAGATGGCTAGAGACTATATATTGCTGTTGCTTGTATGTAAAAGTTGTTGATGGTCAGTTGTAAAAATTGAGCAATGAGAGCTTGGTCTTAGGGTTTGTTTCTCCTTATCATTCTATTATTTTGCAATGTATTGACTCTGCAAGTTTTAATGAAAATTCATTTGAATCCTAGTCTCAGACTTATGTATGTCTTCTTATTCTAATCTCGCATTCTTATATATTAATGTCACAAAGTGAATCAATGTATGGTATACAAATTATATTGTGAAGTTATCTTTGAGTTCTTGCCAAAGTCAAGATTAAATCCTTAAAGATGGTTCCAGAGAATCCATGGTTGAATGATAATTTTTTGTCTAAGTGTGAGGTTGGAGAGGAATAATAAGCAAAGCACTTATTCTAGATTTGGGTGTGTTGGAGTTAGATTTTAAGTGATATATGTTGTATTGTGACTCTGTGCCCTAGGAGCAGACACTGGTCTGCTCTTAGGAGGCATTTTCCCATGATCAATCAAACAAATATAAATGATAAAATCTTTAAATCAGTTTGTAAAGGGCATGAATGTGTAATCTTTTGGAGACTCCTTTCAAGAAGTGAGTCAACGGTATACCTACCTGAGCATTAGGCTCAAAGTGTAGGAGGATCCTTGTTGATCCTTGTTAATTGGCCCTTTTTCTTGCAGAGTTTGGAGTGGTGATAGTGTCAGTGACATTAGTTTGTCAATCATAGTGTAAATCTACAAGTAGAAAGAAAAGGAACCAACACATGTAATGATACATATTGGCATGATGCTATGAAAGAAGAACATGATCATATTATTAATAATGAAACTTGGGAACTGGTCCCAATACCTAGTGAGAAGAATGTGATTGGAACAAAGTGGATATTTAGAAACAAGATGAATGAAGATGGCACAGTAGTAAGAAACAAAGCAAGATTAGTATGTAAAGGATATGTGCAAAAAGAAGGAATTGATTATTCTGACACATTTGCACCTATGAGTATATTAGAAGCTATTAAGTTGTTTCTAGCCTATGCTATAGTAAAAAACTTCAAAGTTTATTAGATGGATGTCAAGTTAGCATTCCTAAATGGAGACTTGAAAGAAGAAGTATACATTGAGCAACCGGAAGGATTCACCTTATCAGACAGAATTGATATGGTATTTAGATTGAAGAAGGCCCTATATGGACTTAAGAAATCCCCTAGAGCATGGTATGATAGATTAGATGGATACTTAACAAAGATTGGAATCAAGAAAGGAGCGGCAGATTGTAATCTATTCATTAGAGAGACATCTGAAGGTTTGCTTCTTGTAGCTATATTTTCTGATGAAATTATCTTTGGAGGTAATGACAAACTAAGTGAAAATTTTTCCAAAGAAATACATAATGAATTTGAGATGAGTATGATTGGTCCTATCAAATACTTTTGGTGACTAAATGTGCAACAGACAAAAAAAGAAATTTTTATTAGTCAGTCAAAATATGTGAAGGAGATACTAAAGAAATTCAAGATGGATGATTGCAAGCCAGTAGGAACCCCTATGATCACTAGATGAAAGCTTACAAAACAAGATGACTAACCAGTAGTAGATATAACATTGTATAAGTCTATGATTGGTAAACTTATATATCTTACTCAGACTAGACTTGGTATTTTAAATGCAGTTCTAGCATAGTTGGAACATTTGTAGTCAAATCTGAACAAAGTCACCTCATGGTAGTAAAGAGAATATTTAGATACTTACAAGGCACTATAGATTATGGTCTATCGTATCTGAATTCAGAAAATGTTGAGCTTCATGTGTACACTGATGTGAATTGGGTAGGATGTGTTGATGACAGAAAGAGTACTTCAGGAGGAGCAGTGTTTCTTGGTGATAGACTTGTCATTTGGACAAGCAAGAAAAAAAATTCTATTTCTCTATCAATAGTAGAAGCAAAGTATGTTGCAGAAGCCTTGAATTGTTCTACAATTGTTTGGATCAAGAAGATGATAAAGGATTTTGGAATTCAGATTGATTATCCTATTGTTATTCACTGTGATAACACTAGCACTATCAATATGTCAAAGAACCCTATGATGCATGCAAAGACAAAGCACATTGAGATCAAGTATCACTTCCTAAGAGAGAAAGTGGTAGAGAAAGAAGTCAAGTTTGACTATGTGAGTACTAAAGATCAGTTGCAAGATATATTTACAAAGCCCTTTCCTAAGGATACTTTTGAGTATCTCAAGGAGAAGTTGGGAGTCATTCTCTTCCCTGATTCTGCTTAGAAGAAAGAAGGAAAGGCATCAATCCTCTAGGACTAATGGGAGGTTGACTAGTCTACCTCAGGAGTAGTACTAGTGCTTAAAAAGAATGGCACCCTTTGCCATTGATGTCAAAGGGGAGGAATATATAAAGTCATGAAAAAGAAAAGTAAAAAGAGGAGTAAGATATTAAGGGGGAGCAACATTCAGATTTGACAGAAGTTCATTTGAGGAAATGGAGAATATTAAAAAATATTGCAGCAGATGGAGGACTCATCTTTGGGGGAGTTTTAAAGAGGAAATGGAGAATGTTATAAAATAAATTTTCATTTGGATTGGTAGTGGTTTTTCATTCCACATGTTGCCATCAATGCCAAAGGGGGAGATTGTTGGAGATTTGTCAACAGCCTAGTACTGATTGTATGATTGTCATTGATGACAATATATGGAAAATAGCATGCGTGGAAGTCTTATGTAGTAAGATTTCTATATATGAAGCATGGACATGATATTAGCATGATATCATGGGCACAGAGGTTAACTATTAGTACAGGAATTTATATAGCAACTGGTGTCAACAGTGTTCCTGACAGAGTAACAAAAAGTGTTTTGTGTATGGTTTTCCATATAGTTATCATAGAGCCTTGTACGCTTGGATTTATGTTGAAGACATGTTAGTGATGTTTTAGTTATGGAAGTATAGTTTTTTGATGAGTAGTAGTGAAGTTATGTAGTTGCTATTCACCAACAACAGTTTCCTTTGTTTATTTAGAAGAGCTGATAGAGATTTTATTGGTTCTTGAGTTGCACCCTTCTTTAGGGTATGTGCCCTTGGATTTAATCTTAGAGAAGTGTTATTGATGTTTGGTTAAGTGAATGAGTTAATTCATCTTTTAGAGGAATTTCCAATTGTTTTGGTAGAGCTGACAGTGTGTAGCGTGCATCTACAATTATCTTATTAGACAGGTCCCAAATTGTGTTGCGTGCATGGTAGAGCTGACATAATGTTTATTGGATTTTGTAATGGTTTCTCTAATATAATTTCAAGGTGGTTCTAATAGGCCGACTTGATTATATGATTTGGAGGAAAGATACTTATAGGCAATCATTTGTGATTGTTGAAATGTTGTTCATAGTTGATTAAGTAGAGTAGAGTAGAGTGTGTGAGGTGTTGAGCCATCAGAAGAAGGTCTATGTGACCAAGTAAAGTACTTGTGTTATTCATTGGAATTGATCTAGATAGCAGGTCAAAGTGCAATTCACCAAGATCTAGATATAGTGTGTATCTGTTATTTAGAAGGTTGTAGCCTTCACCCATTTGAGCAGTGAGCTCTCAGACAGTGCGTCCTCTCCCCTAATAGGGAAAATTGTAAAAGACTTCTTGGTTCCTTCTTTGACCAAATTGTTTGGTTAGTTCACCGAGTTATTTCTTGGCACTCAGTAGTGTTTCTCAATGAGTGATTTATTTTGATTTCCTATTGAGGACAACTTGTGCATTGAATTTTGGTCATGAAGTTAATGTTGGTATCAATCATTGGAAAGTGTGTGGACCTAGATCTGGTCATTCCTTTCTCCAATGATGGATCTAAAGGTTGACTTGTTTTGATAGCCTCTTGTATAAACATAGTATTTGGTTGTAGTTTTAGGTAGAAAGTTTTGGGATGTTAGATCAGTAGCAGATCAGTGATAGAAGATAGTTTCTGAATCCTCACATGTTGGAGGACTATAATTGAATTTGAATTTATTGAGACATAACCAAGATGGCCTTATAGCCTAACATGTATGAGGAAATTTTTTGAATAATAAATGAATTGTTCCGCATTCTCTATCTCTCTCTCTCTCTAAATTTTTTCTTGCTTCCATGTGGTTTCTACAAGGAGGTTTTGGATTAGGGTGTGCCTTTGGCCCCTCATCCTACCCAGTATATTCTCTCTCTCTCTCTATGTGTTTGGATTTCTTCTGCATGGTTTCTACAATGGTTTTTGATTACCGTGTGCCTTTGGCTCCTCATCCTACCCAGTGTTGCATCAGGTAGTTCCACCCTTTTTTGGAATGGTGGCATATACAAGCTTTGATCAAACAAAAATAGATATAGGGCCTCCATAGAGAATTCTTTAGGTTCTTTCTCCTTTTCCAACTTGTTGAGTTTGATTTGCATAGCATGTATTTGTTTCATCATGGTTGTAATAGGGGTTTCTTCCTATCGTGTGATGATATCTTTGACATTAAAGTTGTGGGGAAGTTTGGCTCCTTGTCATGCCAATTCGAGGAAGTATGTCTCTTTGTCTTCTCGTAAGAAGTGTTTTATCATTTTCTTAAAGAGATTGTCATCACGAAATCGTTCAACTCTGATGGTATGAGTTCTTGATCTCCACCATGCTCAGAGTGGTGACCCTATGAACCTTGGTTAGCTCCTTCTTGAGACATAGTAGCATGTTGATTATCTTCTAGGATTTATTGAGGATGATTAGAGTAACCTTCTTTTAGATGTAAATTTCCTAGGGCGTCTTCTTTGTAAAGATTTGTATCATAAGGTTGATGAAATGTCTGAACAATAAGAGAATGAGTTTTTGATTCTTCTCTTTGTTTCTTGTGTGAGGAAGCTCTTGTTTCCACCATTAACCTTTAGGTGAATCTCATAGAAAGATAAGATAACTGATAGATAATCTAATTTAGGAAATATTGAGTGACGGAACCTTGTCAAGATTGGTTTTAAAAAGATTTATTAGATGTAAATAAAGGATATTGTGCCCAAGATGTATGGGTAGACGTCCAAAAGATGGTGGACATGAACTTGAAACACTTAGCCATTTTGAGATAATGAATTGATGTTGTATTGACAAGGTTTTTGACAGAAGATGAAACATGATGCAGACTGATCAATCTTATGAAAAATTGAGCTAAATGGATCATTTTTGGAAAATAAGATGAATATGTTGTTTCTCTGCTCTATACTTGACACAGTGGATATTCTGACACATTCTGGATAAGAACTAGAAGTTGGTTGAAATCTGACAAAATTTGAATTTTTTGGCACTTTTGTGCAAACTATCGTATGATAGTATCCAGGTTTGTACGACATGAAATGGGGTTTGGCACAACACTTGCAGAATCTCATACAACAATTGATACCAGGGATTAATTTTTCTTTCAGATGACTGGCAATTCTCGTATGACAGTGTACAAGTTATCGTAAGACACTTTGGGGGTTCTGATATGACACTTGTAGGACAAAAGCAATTGTGATATGACAATTGGGGTTTTAGGAGGACAATTTATACTAGGAAATGATTTGCTTCATTTTTCATGGTTTTTTATGTTTTTGATCTCTTTTTGGCTTGCAAATTTAACTGTTCAGTTTTGAAAATTTGTGTTTGGGATTGTCTAAGGGTGTTTATCATAGCAATAGCCTCACAATCACAAAAAACATATGAGAACTGGCTCAATGAATCAAACACACCTAGCCTAACCTAACTAGGAGAAGAGATGTATTACTTGCTCATTGACTTGGGACCACACTCATAGACTCCTCAGAATATGGTGGTCCAACAACACGTAATGGATGTTGGAGCCCATATTAGCCAAGTTCAAGCATCAAAGAGGGCTTGATATGATGAGTGCCTTGGGGTGATTACTATTCACCTTGCACAAGCACTACAAATCCTTCAGAGGTAGATCCGTAGAAAACTAGCTTAGGATTTTAATCAAGACATATGTTCACAACTATCTCCCATAGTCCCGCAACTAGGATTGAGGCTGTTAACCCTATGAGTACTTTGATCTGTGTAGTCTTGCAAGAAAGATTTAAGAGGCTCCACTCTACACAAAATCAAATCATGTTCATGGAATGAATCCAAGGAACAAGCGTAGCTATGTCTTCTGAGGCTTTAACCTCAAGGAAGCATCAAATTTTATAGTGGGTTGGATGAGTTGGCTTAAGACTTGTCCCCACTTGGGTCGTTCCCATGAGCTTTTTACCTCGTCGGTAGGCCCTCTAAAGGATTGAAGAAAATGTGAAGTTGGGGATGAAAGGATCTGGGTTTCTGATTCTCTAAAAGAGAAGAGAATAATTCTCTAACCTTGTCATTTTCCCTATCGAAGACATGCCTTAAAGAATTAATCTAGACACAGTATGCAAACTGGCCTTGGGGAAGATACCTTCTAGTTTTATGATTCTCCTAAGAAGGAGAAGAGCATAATCCCCTCAATATATGCCTCAATGGAAATAAACACACATACGTAACTAACTAGGTGCCTATGAAAAAGAGATTTTAAGAAAACAAAATATTCGATCGATGAAGATTCGGCAACCTACAAAACCACTTGTCAGAAATTTTGATGATATGAGCATCTTTGGCTAGGGATTCCTTTAAGGTTTTTTCGCAAATAAGGGTTTGGAAGACAAGACAAGAAGAGGCAAAAATATAGGTTTTTATGCTCAGGTCTTCCTCTCTCCTCTTGCAAAAAGGTGTTAAGCTATCAAAATGATCATGCACGAGGAAATAGAAAATGTCAGGGTTAGCTATTAGTCAAATTTCAAAACAAAAGCTTCAAAAACTAATCAAAAATACCATATGACATTTGAAATTCTAGAATAAAAAGTTGTATGACAATATACCTATGCCCATATGACATTTCACATATGATATGACAATGGGTACCTACATACATGACATTTCAAGTTTGATATGATAAAGTATAATAACCCACACAACACTTCAAAAATGTTATCTGTGGTATGACAAACAAAGACTTCTAATATGACAATCTACAAATGTTATACGAAATTGTATAGAAAAATTATCAAAACTTGAATCTTGAATAGAAATTGTCAGAAAATGAATGAAATGAAAAATAAAAACCCGATGTCGAGCCCCACGATGGGCGCCATAAATGTGTGTGTGAAAATTGTACCTATTCAGAAGATATAATACATCAGTAAAATATTATTGGTTAGTGATAGAAAATATGCAATAAATAGATATATTATTAACTGGGTGATTTACTACCTTCTAGTAGATGCGAGTATGGTATTCTCAGAATTTGACCGAGATTAGTGACAATGCAACACCTAAATGAAAGATTCAAATGCAAAAATTGTGAAAATGGATGCAAGATTAATCTATATTTTTGGATTTTCAAATACAATAAGAATGCAATCTAGATGAAAATTGATCTAAAACTTGATATCAATGAATTGAATCTAACTATGGATGCAAAAATGAGAAATAATATTTAGCAATGAATCTCAGAAAGTGATGCACAATCTCAAGAATTCGACAGTATAGCATTGCTGCTCTCCAAATTGCACATATGATTGTGAAGGACTGAGACCTATTTATTTAGAAATCCAAGGTTTGAGAACTCATGGAAAATCCAAAAATCACTCCCTGATAAACTCATATTTATTGGTGAGTTATCAAGAAATTAGAAATAGTTATCTCATAAAATCATGCAAATCAACTTTTAACTCATAATTAGAGGTTGAGATTACTCCAATCTACTTTTCAACTCACAATCACATGTTAGTTTGGAAAGTTAACATATTGAATTTAAAAGTTGTTTTTGAGTTTAACTATTTTTATGATTTTTGCATAGATAATTATGAATTTATTTAATTTCCATGTGCTTTATTCTCAACTTAACTAATTTTATCAATTAAATAACTGATTTATGGGTTAATCAATTATTAAATCAAACTTTATTCAAAATTATATTATTAAATCTGACAATTTGATTTTAATCAACTAAATAAATATTCTATTGATTATTTTTACGAATTTGATTTTTTATCAAATAAACAATATTAATTAAGAGTAATTTTAATTAAATCTAATTAAAATAATTAACTAGCTAGATGAAGTTTTAATTAATTAAATATTTAACATATTCAATTAATTGCACTTTAGGATAAATAAAATGTTATCATTTATTGCTAAATAATATTTAATCAGAGATAATTAGGATATATTAGGAATATTCCACGATGCAGAATTCAAGATAGGATCAATTAGGGTCTTGATAATTTGATGTGCAGATGTGCCTTAGGTTAGGACTTTAGGGTTGATTTTGATCGATTTGTTGATGTAGGAGGTTAATGGTACTAAAGCCTATTTTTTGGGTATTACAACAATAGCTGGAGGAGGTCACTTTATCTTCATAGTAGACATAGTTTGGCTCTTTGGTACATGTTCTACATTCATCCCTAGTTGATCATGATTTTTCTTTTTCAGCAGAGTGGCTTAGTACACATGATTTGGAGGAGGCACCTTTCAGCTTTGACATGGGGACACTTGAGCAGGTTTCAGAGATTCCATACATTTTGAGGTTTCTTCCTATAGATTAGGGAGGAGCCTTCACCTGTACACCTTTGGTCTTGTTTCTTCCTAAGGGGAGGAATGTTGTTCTACACTCATGGAGCAATTTCTACATTGAGCTTGGAGCATCTACCATTGGTGTTGACTCTACATTGAGGGGAGGCTAGTTGGTCTCTGTTCCACTTCTTCTCTCTTATGGGGTGGGATAGTTTCCTCACATGAGGTCTTCTCTCTCATATTCTACTATTGTATTCATCTCTCTTTCGGGGGGAGAGTTTTTCCCATGAGGTTTTCCCTCTTTCTCCACTTTATGAGAGATTGCATTGCATATCTTTTGCACTTTCAATTTGTACATGGGTACCTAACATGGCCTAGTAGTCAGGATCCATCTTGCATTGTGAGCTTAAGTGCATTCCCCTAAGTTGCACTTAAGGGGGGGGTGTTGGTGTAATTAAGTATTTACTAATTACACTTTACTTAAGTTTACTTAGGATAATGCATTTTCCTATTATTTTTCTTTGAGACACCTAGGAGTTTGCATTTCATTTTAGCACACGGTTAGGAGAATTTTCACTTTAGGTGTGATAGTTGTCATCACATACCTCTTTGTGTGTGAGATCTAGCTTTAATGCTCTTATCATATTATCATCCTCTAATTGTTGCACATACTTTGATGTACAATGGAGGATGATCCACCTTTGGTGGACATGTGATTTGATCAAGTGAGGTTGATAGCTTATCATCTCATTATCATGTAGTCTTATCACATTTCTTATATATTGAGGTATTCCTACATTGTATGTAATCAATCAATCAATTTGTTATTCATTATTATTTGATCATTTGATCATATCATATATGTCTCCCTTGTGCTATCTATTGAGTTTTTAGATCTTGGCATTTATTCTTTGTCCTAGGAAAATTCTTATAGATCATTATCATTTTTCCTACAGAGGAGAGCCATATACCATTCGAAGAGGCTGATCATTTCTTAATTCTTGAGATAATGGGATCCCAAGATTTACCATCTTTGGTTCCCTTGTCTATGGATAACCCTGTGTATTTGCAAGGTAGTTCTATTTTTCTAAAGTTAAGGGTGTTGCATGTGTCCATTTCTAAGGATGCTTTAGTGTTAACGAAGAAAACTTTAGATTTTTCTTGATTAATTTCCTGTCTTGAGGCTTTGGTGTATACTTGGAGAATTTCCTTGAATTTGTTAGCCTCTTGTACTGTGTTTTTCCCAACTAACATAGTGTCATCAATAAATTGTTGGTATGTTATGGGATCAACATTTGAAGTGACTTTAATTCCTTCAATCTGGTTAACTATGCTGACTTTGTTTATAGAGTGTCTTACAACTTTAGCCATAATGATGAAGAGAAATTGTGAGATTGGGTCACCTTGCTGAATGCCTCTAAAAATATTAAAAAATCCTTATGGTGATCCATTGAGAAAGACTAAGAATTTGGGAGTTGAAATGCATTCAAAAACTAGTTTGATCCATTGATTATCGAATCCAAACTTTTTCTAGGATTTTCAATAAGAATCTTCAGTCTACTTTATCATAGGCTTTACTAATGTCAAGTTTTATGAACATGTTGGGTTTATTGTTCATTTGGATAGAGTGAATCGCCTCTTGTGCTATGATAATTCCATCATAGATGGACCTTTCTTGTACAAATCCCATTTTTTCTTCATTGATAATGATAGGTAGTAATTTTTGCATTCTGTTGGCTAAGGTTTTGGACAAGAATTTATAGATTGTGATACAAAGGGCTATAGGTCTACATTCATTAAAGCTCTCTACTTTGTCCTTTCTCAAAATTAGGACTAGGAAGGTATTGTTGATTTCTTCGAGCATCTTGCTAGAGTTCCTTATTCCTTCTAGGGAAGCTACTAGATTTTTTATGAAAAGTCCACATCCTCAATATAATTATATGTATATAAATTTTTTCATATTTATTTTCATATCAAGATAAAGATTAAAGATGGATTATTGTGAATGGAAAATTGTTTTTGATTAAAGAAGCAGCAAGAGGGTGCTGGCCCATGGTACAACAAAGCAGAGTCACAATGAACATGTTAACAACACATTAACAGGAACAAAGGAAACTGCAACAACAACTACAGCCAAAGTGTAGTTAAGGAGGAAAGTCAAGAAACCAGTAGAAAGCCATAGTCAGCACATAGTCAGCCAAAAGTTGAGTAGAGAAAGAGATACTCAAGGCCAAAAGTAGCCAAGTACAAAACATAGTAGTACCAGAAGTTCTTAACATCCTTGATGTTAAAGAAGGGCCATGATAGCAACAACACCTTTGGTTGCACATTGACAGCACCTTGAGCCCCACCAAGCCCTGACAGTCGAGCACAGCACAAGTAGCAGTCTCCCAATGTACCTCTAAAGAAAAGTGTTCCACCTCAATAGGAACAAAGCAAAAATCCCCAACACTCTCCACCTCAATAGGAGAATCAACCGTCTTCCAAGATCTTGAACGAACTCTCCACCTCAATAGGAAGTTGATCCACCTCCATAGGAACTGTGAAGAAGGAAGACGACTGAGTGTACGAAGCCTAGTGCCTAGAAAAAGATACAAGATTCTCAATGACAGGGTAGAGCCCAACCTCCAAGCAAGTAGCCTGCTTCAACCAAAAACACCAAACCAGAGGGAGCCCATGAAAACTATCAGTCGTCCCCTGGCCACCAGAAAAAAGGAAAACCCTACCTCTTCCATCCAAAGGGGGAAGATCCACTACAAACTGAAAATAGAAGACTAACACCACACCCATTAAAAGCCAAGGGGCAAAGTAGGCAAGCAAAAGCCTGTGAAAACAAAAATCTTCTCAAACCGGCCCAAAAAAGATCTGAGAGTAAATCCATGGGAGGGAGAGAATGTCAGAATACAGTCAGCTCCCCCAAACATGTTGTGGTTGCCAAGAAAAGAATGGCCAGGACCATGGACAACAATATGGTCAGCAACCACAGCCACAATAATCAGGACCAAATCCCTCAGAAGCATCAGGCCTAGAGTCTTCCACCGCAAAAGATGAAGCCCACCAAAAACCCACACCCCAACACTCAGCAGAAAAAATGCCGCCACATAAAACAAAAGGCCCCCAAAAGGAACCAGTAACCCAAAAGATCCTCCGTCTAGCACGATGCAGCCCAACACTGACAAGGGGAACATTTCCACCATACTCAGCATCTTCCTCATCACCCATAGACCAACAGTACACAACAGCACCACTCTAGGGCCAAGAGAAGCAGGGGGAAGAAAGGGGAGCAAATCCCCAACATTCTTGTGAATAGCGCTTAGCACAACAAGAATCTTAAGGGATCCCAAACACCCCACCCCTACAAACACGGCACACTAGAAAGAAAAACAAGGCAGTTCCCAATCCTTCCTGTCCACTGCAAAAACCCAGAGAACTCCCACCTGAATTGTCATCATCACTCTCTGTATCCTCCTCCCTAGAAACCCCCAAATTTGAAAGCCCACTCCCACTCCTAGAAACTCCAACACCAAGCACCAAAAAGGGCAAGTGCTCTTCAAGAAACAAAGCATGCAAGAGGTCCAAAAATGAATAGGAAGGCCGAAAAATGGAAGATCCTTCAAAAATCTCCACCACACCCCACCAAACTGCAGCCAAGTGACCAGTAGTTCCATCTGGCTCATCATCTACATCTTCTCCATCACTCTCAGGCACCACAGGGCCTCTGCGAGCTGCAAAAACCCTAGTATTCAAAATGCTCCCTCTCCCGCCGCTCCCGCTCTCCATCTTCCTTCCACTACACATTGATTTTCTTAGTTGTGAATGGAAAATTGTTGTTTTTTTAAAATGCTTGAGTAACCATGAATTATTTACAACTGAAATTGAAATGTATAAATAAAATTCTTAGATAAAATTCATAGAAAGAGAAAGTGTTTTTTTTTTTTCGAAAGGAGAGAAAGTGATTTTTATTAACCATTCAATTGGGTGATTTCATTGTAAAATATTTTACCTTTTTTACAGTGATGTAAAATATATCTCTCAAACTTTTTTACATAATTTTTTCTAAATATAAATATGCTAATAATTTAATATATAATTTAAACTATACATTCTAACATTTTTCATTATTATTAATATAATCAAATAAATGTATAAAATATTTCTTTTATACATAAGAATTAAAATAATACAATACATTAAAACATTAATTTTAAATATTCAAATTTGATAAATAACAAATTGACTTAACCATTATACACATCTCAAACTATACAAATGCCTTTCAGTAAAAGTAAACATTCTGTCAGCCAGAACATAATGGAATCTCGTCCTGGTCAATAATTAAGGATTTTTAAATAACATCGAGGGGTTTTCTTATACATTGATTAGTTGCTTGATCTTGATTGCATCTTCATGCTTTCACTAAACCATTTACAATTTATTTCATTAGATGAAAATCTTGATCAATCTAGGTGATAGGAAAATGAAACGGAATTTTCGGTAAAAATATTTAAATAGAGCTGAATAAGACAAAATGTATGCAAATAATGATTGCAGACAGCATAATCAAAGGTAACAACCGGAAGAAAGGCCACACCTCACCGTAAATAGTGGATCTCACAGTATCTTTGCTATTTGTAGATAGATTATTTTTATTCAATCATAGTAGAAAGTATTATTGGTTTATTTCATTTAAAGTAAACTGAGAGATTGAAAGGACGTGTAATAATTTTTCAAGTGTTTATAAACAGGAAAGTAATTTTTTCTTGCCATGGTTATTTTACGGGCAACAATTGTCTTTCAAGAGTAATTTATAACATATAAAAATTGCACGTTCATGATTGTCTCAAATAAGTCGTGTCATAGATGGACCTTTTTCGAATGCTCTCTCATAAAACCTTTTTTATATTATTTTGTTCTTAAAATTATTTGTTAATGTGATATTTTTTAATTTACTTCTAAATTTGGTTTTATTTATTATCATGACAATATGGCCCTTAACCTTTATTTGGTTATTAAAGGAAGGAAAGCATTATTTTTAATTAGAATCTATATTAATATCTTTCTGATGTTAAATTTTATGATATGAATTAGAAATGTTTATCATAAAATTAGATATTAATATATAATTTATTTTTATAAAACTATTGAAAAAATAGTTTTTAAACAAAATGAATACAATTAATTAAATTTGATTTTGAGCTTATAAAATAATATACAGTGAAGAGGTTAATGATAAATACAAATCATTATTTTATATTTTATTTAATGATTAAGATTTATAAAGAAAAAGACATACTAAATTTTCATTAGAACAAGTGAAATTTATAATAAGTATGACAAATATAATATGCTTTATCTTGTGAGCATCATCTAAATGTAATGAGCGTGAGTGTTCCATATTGCATAGCTTGCAAACAATTTTTTTTTCTATCTTTAATTAAGATTTTCATTAATCTTTTTCTTTTTTATATTAATTGTATATTAAATTTTTTAAATTTTAAATTATATTACATGAGTTTATTTTAGTATATAACTCACTTTTTCTAATGTCAATAAAAATATTGTAAATATATAATATAATACAATATATATTTATTCTCATTTATATATTTTTTAAAAATATTTTAAAATTTATTATATGTAAATTATGCATTAATAAATATTTAGGTAAACAAATGTGTGATATATTTTCCCTTACAAAATATTATAATTTAAATTAAACATAGTAAATAAATATTTTATTTTATAATTAATTGAAAATGTTAAATAAAAATAATATATATTTCTATTATATAATCTTCTAAAATAAATTATTATATATTATTATTATAATATAAATTAATATAATAATATTATATTTATAATTATTATACATTCTAAATATATTATATTATAATTATAATTCCTGTTAAATATAATAATACAATATTATATATACAATAATATTAATCAAATGTAATAAAAAATATGTATCAATAAAATA
Source organism: Chamaecyparis obtusa (assembly GCA_027943335.1). Taxonomy (NCBI): domain Eukaryota; kingdom Viridiplantae; phylum Streptophyta; class Pinopsida; order Cupressales; family Cupressaceae; genus Chamaecyparis; species Chamaecyparis obtusa. The sequence goes on from BSBK01003080.1 coordinate 255,106, forward strand.
AAATTAGCACTATTGTTATATTTATAAATAAAATTAAAATTAAGATTTAAATTAATTATAATTTGCAATCAATAATTGTTTATATAATTATAATTTTAAAAATTATTTATTACTACAATTATCATTATATAAAAAATTATAATTATATAATTAATTAAAATATCTTATATATTATAATAAATTTATTAAAATTAAGATTAAATCTATATTAAAAATTATAATTAAAATTAATTATAAAGGCAGGTACTTGGCCACTATGTGGCACTTGTTCTTATAGAAATGAGTTCATGAAACACGGGTCATTGATATTGGCCTAAAAAATTAAAGAATAGAATTCTAATAAAAATATGACAATTTAACTTAGGCCCCATTTGTTTGCGGGAATTCAACCGGAATTGGCAGTGGGACTTCCAGATTTTTGCCAAATCTGTGATTTATTTGCCAAATTTGCAATTCAGGTATAAAGGTTAAAACCCGGTTTAGGCCATGAAACGAGCGGTAGCATCTTCCCACCCAAGAGGTGGAATTGAAAAACAAATTCCACATTTGCCAAAAATCAAAGAAAATTTAATAAACCATCAGGTCCGCGTCTTCCCATTTCATTTTTGGGTTTTCGAAAGGGGGTTTCGGATTTCATTTTTGCGCACCTGACGTTCTCGCCTCTGCAAAACTATTATGTTCGAACTCTGCTATTGGGTTTGTTGTGTTCAAAGTTGTTTGGGGTCACGGGCTCGACTTGTGCTACGTATTGAAAGGTAAGGCTGGACGTCTGTAGCAATGCAATTTGTATGTATTGAGGGTATTGAGCTATTCTTCCATAGTATTTGATTTAACACTGATATTGAGCTATTATTCCATAGTACTCTGCTATTCATTCATTCTAATGAAAGAATAGCAGAGTACAATGGACAAAATCTGAAACCTCCTTTCGAAAACCCTATAATTTATACAATAAATAAGCTACAACAGCAGTCGTAGCTGTAGCTATAAACACCTTTACAGCTATGGCTGAAGTTGCATCATATTGAATCATATTTTTATTAGATGGGTCTACAAGAAAATCATCAAATGATCAATGATTATCATAGGATACTTGAGAGTTGAGGCATTTCTTGTTGGCATTAAGAAGAATTGCCACTATTGACAACACTTATTTGCATTCTGAGTACAAACTGAGTAGAACAGTGCAAATCGAGCAGAACAGTGCAAACCGAGTAGAACAGTGCAAACCGAGCAAGACAGTGCAAACCGAGCAAGACAGTGCAAACCGAACAAGATAGTACAAACTGAGCAGGACAGTGTAAACCGAGTAACATTATGTCTATCGAGTCACCAGTATTTACCGAATTCAAAACCTACCGAGTGGTTAGTATGAACCGTGCCTCCACTTCTACCGAGTGCATGACGATGCCGAGTAATGCAGTGGACGCCGAGTATCAGAAAGTCACCGAGTTAGTTTGCAGGAACCGTGTAACCATACTTGGGCTGACTTAGTGGCACTTATGTTTATTTGTCAAGCCGACTTTGTAATTGTAATTAATTGTTTAGACTTGTATATAAACAATGTTGTAAAAATGTCAAGATGTAATAAAATGAGTATGAATGTGAAAAAGAAAGAAAGGCAGAGATAAGTGAATTACAAAGGGCTACAGCAGTATAGGGAACATCAAAGACAAATTCATCATAAAAGGTGATCAGTACATCAGTGAATCTCAATCAGCAATCCAGTTGCAAAGCAAGAGATCTACTGTTTCATCCTAACAGGTGAATCAGTACTAAAATCCTTTAACTAGGTAGACTTAATAGTCTTTTGTAAAATCTCTTTACCGAGTGCATACTTCATTATATGTTTGTAAATCCTTTAATAGGGTGGATTTAGCAATCCTTATTGCTCCTAGCAGGGCAGATCATCAGAAGTGATCAAATTGTAAGCTTTAACCGGCCAACTTTATTCTACAGTACTAAAGCTTTGTGGGTTTCATCCCCACCCTAGTTTTACTTTCTTTTTGGAAGGTTTCTGGGTAACCAAATCTATGTGTCATTGTTGTGAATGCTTTTAAGTTTCATGCTTTCTATATGCATAAGGAAAAAGTGAACTATATGTTAATACATCTGTAATTGTAAGAAAATTTGGAGTTACTGATTCACCCCTCCCCTCTCAGTAAATCGGTTAATTCCTGAAAATTTCCAACAATTGGTATCAGAGCAGAGTTGGTTCTTAAGATAAAGCTTAACTAGCTTGAGCAAAGATCCAGGACAATGGAGGTATTCAAACTGAACAAGGTGATTGAAAATGAAAAGCTAGATTTGGAAATGGCCATAGCTAAACTTAAAGAAGAAAAAGAAAATCTTTCCCAATCCCTAAGAAGAAGGAAAGAATTTGCAAATCAGATGAATGATCAGAATTACATTGAAGAAAAGATTGAAGATCTTTTTCCCTCAAATAGCTTAGATGAAGCAAACAATGCTGTCAAAGAACTCCTAGAAAAGAATGGGTCTCTGCAGGAAGAAGTGAGAAAATTAAAAAGAGAACAAGAGCTACACTCAACAAGATTTTGTGAGATCTTAGAACAAAGAAACAAGTTGAAAGATGAATTAGATGGAAGGAACAATGAAGTCCAAAATAAAACCCTTCAGCTAGAAAACCTAATTGATCAGATCTCCCATACAAATGAGGAAATTCTGAATCTAAGATCAGAAATAGAAAGCACAAGAGAAGAACTAAGATCTGAAAAGGAAATCAATCTAAGATTGGTGGATGACCTAAATGCCGAAAAACAAATCAATGAAGGAATGCTGAAAAGCCAACAAGACTTGAATCGACTGTATGAGCGAAATCTTCATAGGCAGAAAGGAAAAGCAGGACTTGGATACAAAGGAGAAGGTGAATCTTCTAAGCAAGGTACTCAAAGAAATCAGAAACCTACTTGTAATCATTGTGGTAAAATAGGACATACTTCAAATAAATGTTGGAGCAATGAAAAAGCAGAATTCAATGGAAAATGCTACACCTACAGTCAACATGGTCACAAAACAAATGAATGCAGGGAAAAACCAAGATTCAGAGGTAATTGTCACAAATGCAAGAAAAAAGGTCACAAAGCATCTGAGTGCAGATCCAAAACATTCAATCCAGCAGAACAAATTATGAAAGCAATGTTTGGATGGGACTACAACACCTAGTGTAGATGTCATTATTATGGAGAATATGGACACATTGGCATGAACTGCATAAAACATCATCTAAGGAAAAGAGATACTACCGTAAGATGCTTCAAATGCACTAAACTCGGTCACATAGCCAGAAACTGCATGAATGCTAGTGAAGTTGAAGATGGAAAGAAGAATGAAGCAACTAAGGTCAGGAAACAAGTGAGACAAAAGTGGATTCTTAAATCTACCGAGCAAACCAGTCCAAGTAATGGAATGGGTGGCTCTACCGACTCAAACTAAATTTCCAAGAAAGCACTGGAACTGTATTCTCATAGACAAACTTCAAACAGTTCCAGAACCGAATTAAAAGAAAGATCTAAATCAGCATACAATATGCAGTAAGATCACAGGAAGGTTGGTATCAGTCTTTCCCGAGCAAGGTCGGTATTAGTTTTCACCGAGCAAGGTCGGTACCAGTCTTTACCGAGCGAGGTCGGAGCAATATGAATTCTCGAGTTCACCGAGTTGCGAAGTCTTTACCGAGCAATTAATTCTTAGTGGGTGACAGTTTGTCAGAATTCATACCCTAATTTTTACTAACAATTAATGACAGAGTTGTAAACAAAAGGCAAGAAATCAAACTCATTCCTCACCACGAACTTTAGCACTTTGAGAGCAGAAAATTTCAAGAGCAATCCAGCGATTCAAATACTTTTGCGAAAAGAATTTTCTGTGAGCTACCATGGCATCATCCAGCACTTCAGCGAAGAAAGGATCATAAATGTTAGTCCAAGGGGAATGGAGAGCACCAAATTTCAAGATCGTGCCCGCAATTGCAGCAGCCCTAGACCCGAATGGAGCTCAATCTCAGATTCCTCCTAAGGTACTACTTATTAACGATATTCGCAATCATTTCAACTGTGCAATTCAAGAAATGGGAAACCTAGAGCTAAATATTGTGTGTGAGGAACTGTGTGTGGATGGTATTCTAAAACCTGAGTACAAACATCTGGAAGATAAGGGATTAGTTCACATTGCACATTTACCTCAAAACTTTCAAGAGAAATGGGTTAGATACATTCTCAGCTGTGTACATGATGGCAAGATTTGGCTTGAGCAACCCATAGAGATCACCAAGAAGATGATTCATCAAATCACCGGTCTTTCCATGTTGAACAAAGCAAAAACTACCAAAACCCTAGGTCGGTCAGAACTGGAGAAGAAAACCCTAGCTGAGTGGGACGGTAGAGGCATGAAAGTTAGCAGCATTACCGATGCTGAACTGAAGTTTGGTACACACATAATTGCCTATAAAATATACAGTTCAAGTCGACAGAATAGTGTCTCCTGTGAAGCTATTGACCTAGCATACAAAGTGGTCAAGAATAACTTATCATTTGACCTTGCAGATTTATTGTTAAAATAGTTTAACAAGAACATGGAAAGCATTCAAACTTCCAAAAACAATCCATGTAAGTTTGGATCTCTACTGGTCTGTTTATTCTTCTATGTTTAGAAATTCTTCCCTTCCAAAGGAAAAGTTGTATGGAGAAAAGATGTGCCAGTCCTTTATGAGATAAATGAATACATCTCAGAAATGGGTGAAAATTTTGAAAGCTTCATGGATAGTTATTTTGAGTCTTTCAAAGAGAAAATGAATGACAGATTTTGGATTCCACAAAAGTTGGTGGAAGATTATAAGGATGACATTTGTTTCATGGTAGACTGTGACAATGTATATATTCAAGCAGCTAAACCGAGGATTGTATATGTAAAACCTCTTCCTTATGAGGTAAATATTGATGAAACCAAGAATATCATTGAAGCCCTTCTTAATCAGCCTGTTAATCCCAAAGCTCCATATTTTGGAACATATGATGAAGCAAAGGTGAAAATTGAATTAAGCATAAAGCTTCCACAGACGGTAAAAAAAGGAAAGAAGAGGATAGCCAAAATGCAAATGCTAACTGAAGACAAAGGAGAAAATGATGAAGAAGAAGAGGAAAAGGATGAGAAAACAAAGGAACCAAAACCTGCAAAGAAGAAAGGAAAGGTATTCATCACTAAGGCACCTAAGCCTCCCACTGATGTATTTACAAGGAGAAGTGCAAGAGGTAAGGAAAACAAGGCAGACAAGGCAGACAAAGATATAGTATTCAAAAGGCCTCCTCTAAACTTTCAAGAGAGGATCAAACTTTTTAGAGAAGGATCAGGATCTCGAATAAGTAACATAAAATCTTTTAAATATGAAACCAGATCGAAAATAGAACAGAAGGAAATAGAAGATGATGTTATTGAAAAGATGGGACAGTGGAAATACTCTCCTGATGAAATAGCCCCACAGGTTCCAACAGTCTTATTAGATCCAATAAAAATGAGATGGAGCAATGCAAAGCAAACTGTAATAGACATATTTGATCAAACCCTGAGATAGTTAATGCCGAGCTTGAAAAATGATGAAATAAAGAAGGCATTAAAGGAAAATGAAAATAAGATGACACTAAAGTTCAATACTTGTTTGATTCTGATCAACAATATTGAATCGGTTGTGAAGGCTGCAAATGCCACATGGAAGAACATATACCATCTTCACCAACCGAGTATTGAAACAATAATAATAAAAGATATTGAAGATGACAGTGATGAACAAGAAGAAGCCACTGAGGTAGATGATACTGTGAGGATAGCAGTAGAAGTCATTGCATCACTTCCTACCTCTCCAGTAAAAGTTTCTACATCTAGCCTGGAGACACCTTCAAGCATGGTTGTGACAACTTCAAATTTTGTCCAATCACCTATAGCAACAATAGAAGCAACCACCATTTCTTCTACCGAGTTGTAGTCTCCCACTTCATCAAGTTTTCCAGCAGTAAGTATTCCAATTTTTTATTCTACAAGTGTAAATACTTTAAGTTCTCCAGTAGACAGTATGCTAGTCTCTATAGCCAATCCTACTATGTCTACTGTCACTACTACTAAGGCATTAAGTACAGATAAGCCTAAGGCTCAATCGAGTATAAAATTTTTGGGTAAGAATATAGTAGAGGATATAGACCTAGATGAAGAAATAGAGATTCCAACATTAGATTTTGTAAATCTATCAGCAGACCAAATGCAAAATATAGGTGAAATCCTCCAAAGGAAAGCAAAGCAAAAGAAGCTTAAAGAGGAGAGAGACAAGGAATATCAAATCATTAAGGATGCTAAAGACATTTTTTCTGATGCATTAGGTATTAAAGTAGACTCCTCTCAACATGTTTTGCTACAATTAGTAGAAGCAGTAAATAAATACAATGAGGATTCATCTGGGACAGAAAAGTTAGTTGAAAGAGCTGAGAAGAGATTCAACAATAAAGTGCTTGAGAACATTTCTCAGCACATAGCTATTAATCAAATGGAATTGTCTTCAATTTTGTCAAACATTGAATCTACCTATTCGAATGTCACCTCTCTTTTGGCCAGACTGTGCAATATTGTCGAGTTCACAAAGGATGTCAAGGATAAAATGAATAAAATGGATGAGGATATGAAGATTAGCATACAGAAGCTACAACTTGAACCAAGTTGAAGCTCTGCTCATCACATGAAAATCTCATACCTATCAAATATGCAGTCAAATCTACTGAAAGAAGACACAAGGATCCGGTCCACACTGCTAGACATCCAGAACATGATCCTTCCCATCATGAATACAATGTATAAGCACATTGAACATTCCAAAACATTGATTCATGACAATTAGTTCTCTATAGCAGATCACATGATTGAACTCTCTGCAGAAGTCCAAATTGCAATCCAAACATGCAAGATTCTGCAAGAAAATTGGGACAGAACCCTGGCACTAATAATGAAGGTACATTCTAATTTTCTATCAAATTTTGGATTCTCTCTGTAAATCACTTGTATATACAGCTTTGGCATTATCATCAAAAAGGGGGAGATATGTATAGAGGGAGATATGTATAGAAGGAGATATGTATAGAAGGAGATTTATATAGAAGAAAAAGTTAGCACATTGAAAGGGGGAGATAATGTAATATGTATAGAGGGAGATATGTATAGAAGGAGATATGTATAGAAGGAGATTTGTATAGAAGAAAAAGTTAGCACATTGAAAGGGGGAGATAATGTATAAAGCCCTATGACAAAGGCAAATTTTGAAAAAATCAAAAATAAATCTCAGCATGATTCATGTATATAAGTTTTGGGCAATAAGTGTTTTTGTCACTAATGCCAAAGGGGGAGATTGTTGGCATTAAGCAGAATTGCCACTAGTGACAATACTTATTTGCATTCTGAGTACAAACCGAGCAGAACAGTGCAAACTAAGTAGAACAGTGCAAACTGAGTAGAACACTGCAAACCGAGCAAGATAGTGCAAACCGAGCAAGACAGTGCAAACCGAACAAGATAGTGCAAACCGAGCAGGACAGTGTAAACCGAGTAACATTATGTCTACCGAGTCACCAGTATTTACCAAGTTCAAAACCTACCGAGTGGTTAGTATGAACTGTGCCTCCACTTCTGCCGAGTGCATGATGATGCCGAGTAATGCAGTGGACACTGAGTATCAGAAAGTCACCGAGTTAGTTTGCAGGAACCGTGTAACCATACTTGGGCGAACTTAGTGGCACTTATGTTTATTTGTCAAGCTGACTTTGTAATTGTAATTAATTGTTTAGACTTGTATATAAACAATGTTGTAAAAATGTCAAGATGTAATAAAATGAGTATGAATGTGAAAAAGAAAGAAAGGTAGAGATAAGCGAATTACAAAGGGCTATAGCAGTATAGGGAATAGCAAAGACAAATTCATCATAGAAGGTGATCAGTACATCAGCGAATCTCAATCAGTAATCCAGTTGCAAAGCAAGAGATCTACTGTTTCATCCTAATAGGTGAATCAGTACTAAAATCCTTTAACCAGGTAGACTTAACAGTCTTTTGTAAAATCTCTTTACCGAGTGCATACTTCATTGTATGTTTGTATATCCTTTAACAGGGTGGATTTAGCAATCCTTATTGCTCCTAGCAGGGTAGATCATCAGAAGTGATCAAATTGTGAGCCTTAACCGGCCAACTTTATTCTGCAGTACTAAAGCTTTGTGGGTTTCATCCCCACCCCAGTTTTACTTTCTTCTTGGAAGGTTTCTGGGTAACCAAATCTATGTGTCATTGTTGTGAATGCTTTTAAGTTTCATGCTTTCTATATGCATAAGGAAAAAGTGAACTATATGTTAATACATCTGTAATTGTAAGAAAATTTGGAGTTATTGATTCACCCCTCCCCTCTCAGTAACTCAATTAATTCCTGAATATTTCCAACATTTCTACGATATAATAAAATTTTATATGCATTTCTGAGCTACTTTATTCAAACAATCTTCTCATATTCAGACTGGTTATACTAATTGAGAGGTCTGTTTGTTCTCAAATTTTGCTACCATTACACTTGTTAACATATTATCTTCTATCTCATTCATTTCTAACTTGGTACTATGATTAATGATGCCTATATCAACTTAGAATGCTCTGTATTACAACCATATAGACCTCCTAGCAAGGTTAAGGTTCTGACCCAGTCCTCTTATTATTACAAATTTATAGGTAACAAAACTAACTAATATTGCAATCTTATCATTATGTCATTTATTTGAGAAGTCCTCATTGCCAACTTATATAGACCTTATTTACTCAATAATTTATGCAGAAATTGAATGTGCAGATATTAAATACCCATCATATACCCAGAAAGTGCAAATTGCTAGAGTATATTTATATAAAGACATTATCCAGTGGGTTGAGACATACAACAAAGGGCCCAAATGCGACTTGGTCTAGATAATGTGCAAGTTTTCTAATCTTGTATTGTTTTGTTAAAAAACTATTAAAAATTATATGTATGAGTTGAATATGGTACAAGGAGTTTATTCGCAGCCTATAAATAAAATACCTTAACCTATAATATGATAGCCCATATATTTTGAGATAAGTTTTGATCCTCTATATAGTTGCTAAAACTTCGTTATGATCCTTGCATGTTATTTAATGTAAATATAATGATTAAACCCTTATTATCATATCATAAGACCATATGGTGTATTGTACATTAAATATAGGATTCATGTGGTGTCTGATTATAAGTACATAATCTTCAAGTAGTAGATTGAAAATTTGAAGTGCATAGTGTTGATATAATAGTAAGATTTGTCAATTCTTTCCCTTGAGAAATTTAAATTTAAGCAGAACATCTACGCTATTTCCTTTTATTTATATTTCTCTTTACTATATGTATAATGTAATTTGTCAGTGTTCATAAATTGCTTTGAATAGAAACATAATATTAGCCTTAGTCATGTGGATAACTTGTTGAGTAATATTATGTTCTTGAACACATTAAAAAGAGAAGTTCAAAAGAATGTTGGAGTTTTAGCTCTAAATGTGTTGCAATTCATCTGAAGGTGATTTATATCTTCTTGTAAGCATTGCCTAAATCTTTCTAGGAATTGAGCAACTTGTATAGGTCATCAAATTGAATGAGTTGTAATAATAAGGAAATTTTCAAGTAGCCTTTTGTTCACCCATTCAATTGTTTTGGTTTTCTCCTTTTGAGCATAGCACCATTATCCTTGAATGAACTACTATAAAAGAATGATGCATATACAGCAGCATGAATGTTGAAATGCATTTGACAATCCCATCCAGCATCAATAAGCTCCCTTATTGGCATGTATCTACTCTAACAATTGATTAGGCCTTGGTAGTGGCCCCTGTTATCTCTATCTCTACCTACTAAATGATCTTTGACTTGTAAAGCATCAACTTATCACTTGGAGTTCTGTATTTTGTTTCTCCTTATATTTGGTCAATTGTAGACATGTTAGATCTGAGGCTATTGTTTGAAGTGTATCTCTTTTAGATCCTCCTTCTTGTCATGCTTTTTCTCTTAGATCACTTAGAAAAGTTGCTAGGCGACCTAGTAAGTTGCAGAGGAAATCTTCTAGAGTATATTTTTGTGCTACCATATACTAGATTACCACCCTTTTTGTATTGTGCTTGGTTGTGAGTGGCATGGCCTTATGTGTCCCAAATGTCTTTACAAAGCCTTGAGGTGTGAGGAGAGTCCAATATAATTTTTCCTCATCCACAAAGAGGATGTGCTATCTATGGCTCTGGTGGCATATATGCTTGTTGTTTCTTCATTGCCTTCATTTTTGTGCTCATTTGAAGTATAGATTCTCACACTTCCTTTACTAATGCTCTGTCTTCTCTCTTTGTAGTGGGTAGTCTTCTTTTTACTTGTTGACACCTATGAGCTTTGGCAGGTACTATGAGTGATGTTTGGGTTTCCAGTTAATTGAGTGTTCTTTTAGATCTAGGCCCGATTTCTATTGGTTCACCTTGTGTCTACTTGGCAAGCTCTTTGATGTGGTCTCTTTGCTTGCCCTTCTTCTTGTCAACTTTTTCTCCTTCACTAGTAAATCAAACAAATCCTTCATAGTTGTGTTTCTTTGTGACTTCATATCTTTGGGAAACTTTAGAGCTCTTGTGCATAGATTCTATGATGTGGTCTCTGTACTTTCCCTTCTTCTCAACTTTTTCTCCTTCACTAGTGAATCGAAGAACTCCTCCATAGTTGTGTTTTTGTCACAACTTAGTCCACCAGCTTTCCCCTTGCCCATCAATGGTCCCATTGTAACCTGCATTGATTTAAGGCATTTGTAATTCTCTTTGCTCAATTTTTGGAGGATACAAGGCCACAATTCATAGAGCCAATACAAAAGAAAAATATAGCATACATTATTACATTGTACAATAACCAGGATGTCAAAATATAATGCCTTCCTACTGAAATAAATATCCATTGCAAACCTGCTAAGGTTAAGACATGATTCAACTCTGGTCAAGAAATAATCTAGATTTAAAATGACTGATAATGCTAAACACAAATTCTCTTGAGTTCATAATGTTAAATGCTATTAGATATATCCTAAAACATAGTTAGACATTTAACAATTAGCATATTATTGTTCAATTCCAATTGGTTGATGCATTAATGAAGATGCAAACTGAAATGTAGTTCTTTATTTTCCGATCATCTAAGTTGCTATGTAAAACTATGAAAAACTATAGGAGGCCCTTCTGTGAATGATGTTGACATTTGCATTCAAAACTCCATATAGAAATAGACGCATTGATGAAGTTTGGGGCTCTATGGCATTCATTATAGTTAGGTCACTATCGACTTGAAATACAGTGGTATCGATATACTTCTGCATAGTGTGGTTGGATATCCAATACGAGTCTTGCATCTTCTTTTAAAAACCTTTGAAATAGCTTCCAAAGAATTGAATATAGGCATTTGGGTTACGGAAAGGCTTTGTATAGGCATGCCTCATTTGAGCTACCAATTTAAGAGCTGAATCCACTCTGCCCACCTTGGAAAGCAAATATATTTCGGTAGTGTGTGTAATATAACTTGGATGAAAACCATTTTGATTCATTTTATTAGCTAATTTAAGAGCTTTGTTTACTTTACCTGCCTTGTAGAGATAGGTCTTTATTTTGGTTCAGCTATTTATAAAGGGGAGTAATAAATCATTCTTAATGAAAAAATAGAAAACACTTGGTTCATACTGGATATCTCCTCGCTGATATCGTTGTGTTTGTCCACATTTTAGGCCATTCATGGATCCTATTAAGAATATTGATGTTCTAGGATGGGTAGCTGTGGAGACCTAATATTCTCTTCTTCTCATAGCTCTTATTGCTTATGTTGTCATAGCCAGAGTAGTGGTAGGCCGAGAAGGTAGTGCACGTAAACAAAGAAGAAAAGGAAATTTGTTTTATAGAATGGTTATTCATTCCAACGATGCGGATTGTCATAATCAGATTCACATGAGTAGGGGAGCCTTCTTTCATCTAGCTACTATCCTAAGGATGAAAGGAACCTTGACAGATACGATACACTTGACATTAGGAGAACAACTTGTGATGTTCCTCCACACCATTGGCCACAATCTAAGGAAGCACAAGATTGCCCACAACTTTGGGCACTCAGGAGAGACAATCAGCTGATACTTCCACAAGGTGTTGAGGGCTATCTTAGGAATCCACCAAGATTTCTTTCTACCACCTAGTCCAAACACTCCTCCTAAAATTAGTGGGAATGAACGTTTTGATCCATTCTTCAAGGTAATTGTTGTGTTGTTACAACTTTCTTGTATGGATTTTTATCCTTATCATATTATTGCTTGATCGTAGAATTGATGATTGTATCATATTGTATAGGATTGTGTTGGAGCTATCAATGGAACCCATATACCAATCACCATCGATGTCGACATGCAGGGTAAATATCATGATAGAAAAGGCAACCTATCACAAAATGTTATGCGTGTGTGTTCCTTCGATCATAAGTTTCACTACTGCCTTGCTGGTTGGGAAGGGTCTGCTGTGGATAGTCGTGTTCTAGCTTCAGCTCTATCAAGAGAAAATCCTCTTGTTGTTCCCCCCAGTAAGCCAAATCATAGTTTAATATACTCAAGGATACAATCAATGTTTCAAGTTTTAATAATATACTTTATTTATGTAGGAAAATATTTTCTAGTGGATGCTGGATATCCCAATGCACCTGGATTTCTTTCTCCTTATCGGTGTACACACTACCACCTGAAGGAGTTTTCAAGACAGAATCCAATAAACTCTTGACAAGAGTTGTTCAACCATTAACACTCCTCTCTTAGAAACTCAATAGAGCATACATTTGGTATTCTCAAGCAGTGTTTTACAATCTTGCGGCATGCCACGTCTTATCCTATCATGACACAAGCCCATATTGTATTGGCATGTTTCATACTACACAACTACATTACATTAGAGGATGGCATTCCATCAAAAATAGCCACCGAAGAGGAAGATGACCGTAATGGGATAGATGTACCAATGCTAGAGACGTATGGGTTGTCTCAGCATGATAGAGACGAGTGGGCATAGTTCTGAGATGATATAGCAAGTAGAATGTGGGAAGAGTACAGATCCTGAGAATAGTTGTTCTATTAATGGGTCAAGACTACATGATGGTTTCCTTTTTCTTATGTTTTTCTCTGCAAGTATTGGACTTCTATGGGTCAATGTGTTTTATTTGAGTACACTGGTGTATGAAGATACTTTGATATATAGGATGGTTTCCTTTTTATTCTATTTCTATCTGGAAGTATTGGTATTCTATGGGTCAATGTGTTTTATTTTAGTAAATTGATGTATGAAGATACTTTGATATACATGATGGTTTCCTTTTTATTCTATTTCTATTTGGAAGTATTGGTCTTCTATGGGTCATTGTGTTTTATTTTAGTAAACTGATGTATGAAGATACTTTGATATACAGGATGGTTTCTTTTTTATTCTGTTTCTATCTGGAAGTATTAGTCTTCTATGGTTTAATGTGTTTTATTTGAGTAAATTGATGTACGAAGATACTTTGATATGTAGGATGGTTTCCTTTTTATTCTGTTTCTATCCGGATGTATTAGTCTTCTATGGGTCAATGAGTTTTATTTGAGTAAACTGATGTACGAAGATACTTTGATATACAAGATGGTTTCCTTTTTATTCTATTTATATCCGGATGTATTAGTCTTCTATGGGTCAATGTGTTTTATTTGAGTAAACTGATGTACAAAGATACTTTGATGATTACACAACATGGCATACACAGAACTAATGATGAGCATGGATGAAATTGGTAATAGCAGCCATGAAATTGGTAACAGCAGCCAAATATCTTCTTCCTCCAAGAAGATAATGTGGAGTAAGGAAATGGAACGAAAGTTTCTAGACTTGCTCATGGAGCAAGTACAGCTAGGAAGAAAAGGTGATGGAGGTTTTTTAAAAGAAGCGTGGACAGCCATTGAGAGGAGGTTCAATAATGATATGAACCTAAATCTATCTAAGGACAATTTCAAAAATAAGCTGAAAACATGGAAGCTAGCATATAGAGTCATGAAGGAGCTAAGAAATACAAGTGGCTTCACCTGGAATGAGGCAACTCAGTGCATGGATGCTGAGGATAGCATATGAGATGAACTTCTCAAGGTAGGGTGATCTCTCTACTATTTTGATGGAAATAATATTGCCTTCTTATAAAGTACGTAATGAAAGACAAAGAACCTAATCCATTTATTTATGCCAACATGCAGAGAAGAGAGTTCAAAAATGCCAAAGTGTATAAGAGGCAACCCTTCCAATACTTTAATGAACTGGGTGTAATTGTGGGTAATGATATTGCTGAAGGCAATGCAGCTACAATGGCCCTTGAGACTGAAGAAGGGAACCCTATGGAAGAGCCATACACTGTGCTTGATGAAGAGGATACTGCTTTTGATTTGGACGATGACCCTTATCCTTCCAATCAGTCCACTCCAAGTGCAAGTGGTAGAGGAACCCCTACATCATTAGTCACAAGGTGGGGAGGAGGAGGAGGAAGGTAAGTGTGGCCGCTTCCTTGGATTCCATGTGTGAAACAATGAAGAAAATAAAAGAGGGCATGAGCAATGTGCACCTTCATAAAATTGATACATCTGCTCATGAGAATGCTTCGACAAATGCATATAGCACTCTCAAATCCATCCCTCAATTAAGTCGAGCTGTATTCCTAAGGGTATAAGACATCTTCATGGTTGAGCGTGAAAGAGCCAAAGGGTTCTTGTTGATGAGTGAGGATGAGAGAGTGGACTGGATTGCAGCCACATATGGCGGATTATAGTTATTTTCTACATACTTTATCATAGTTGTTCACATACACTGTTGATTGTTTATGATTGTTTATGGTTGATGATTGTCACTTATGATGTGCTAATTCATCCCAACATACTTTATCAAAATTTATCATGATTTTCTACATACTTTATCAAATTTTGCAAATATGAATGCAAAATTTAGAAGCATTTGCAAGAAATGCACAAATGGGTTTTTGCTGAAATGGTATTATGGTAAGAAATGCTCTGATAAATATGAATGCAAAATTTGGAAGCATTGCAAGAAATGCACAAATGGGTTTGCTGAAATGGTATTATGGTAAGAAATTCTCTGGTAGATATATGTGTTGAGTGTGAAGCATAGACATCCCATTTTTCTGATGATTGTTTACTATTTGTGTTTGTAAAAATGGGCTGTCTATGTGTTAAGGTATTATACAATTACATACAGATATAGTTTCAAGGTTTCTTGTCTACCTTGATAGTTTCAAGTTTGGTCATGATTTCTTCAGTGAGATTGCATACTAGCTTTGTGTCCTATGTTGATTCAATCTTATTAACTACATCATGATTCCTGTTTTGGAAGTAAAAAGAAAACATGGCTGAAAATAAGGCCTATGGTGAGGAGTTCCTCAAAAATCCACTAAATTTATCCTGAATGTTTATCCTAATATAGAGATTCATTCCTCAACTTTACAATAAGGAACTCGTGACTCAGTCTTGAGCAAGTTTTTAGAAATCACATGTTTGTAAGCTATGGGTAGTGATAACATTCTAGTTTCATGAAGTCAAAGATCACATGTGCTAAGAATATAAATACAATACAAAAAATGGTTGAAATTTGATAGCTTACTAATGGAGGTAGATGAGTTTATATTACTTACAGATGGTGTTCCCAGTTTAGAAGAATAATGTTGTTATAGAAAATTGCACCCAGATGTTCAAACTTCCATAACAATATATTTTGCAATCCAACAACCATGCACCAAATTTTCAATTGTGGTACTTTGTAATGTCAAAAGTCCTCCTCACAAGTCCATCTCGGTTCTTGTCTTAATGCCAGTCAATTATAAAGGCATTTTTATGATTCTTTTAGAAGTCTGAAGCATGAGTAGCTTGGCAAAGAGTTGATTTAGCTAGTCTAATCTAGGGAATTCCCGAGAATACACCAACATGCAAGCTGCTACAATGCCCTTCATAATGTTTTAGCTTGTGAGCTACAACATATATTGATCCAATCCAAAAGTGATCTCTGAGATGGCACCCAACACACCCAGAGACAATCTCACACCATTGAAATGCTCATCTCTCTAATGATTTTTGACTCATAGTTGGCACACAAGTTTGGTCAGGCTGTCTATGTGTAAAAATGGGCTGTCTACCAGTCTTGATCATTGTTCCACCTCTCTCATTGTGATCAAAATATAGATATGAGTGTTAGTCTTCTGCAAGACTTGTCTTGTTTACAAGTGTTTAGTAAGGAAGGATGTGTGCCATGAGTGACTTATGTTGGAAGACTAAACATTGGAGGTATACTTACCTTAGAAAATATTAAATTTTCATGGTTGATTAATATATTAGATGTATCATTAATTGTTATTGCTAGACACTGTTCAAATTTGAAAGAAATCAAGATCAATGGTTGTGATTCTATCACGAGAGGAGTTTGTGCTTTTTCACATGTTTCTTTAAACAATTGCAGTTCATATACATACTAATTGCAGTTCATATACATACTTGCAATGAACTGCAATTGGTATGCAATGAACTGCAATTAATATGCACTAGAAGTAAAAACTTGAATAAATTATAAACTAATGCCCTTCATTATTGGACACTTTCTCAGCATACTAATTGCAGTTCATATACATAAACTGCAATGAACTGCAATTAGTATGCACTAGAAATATTACATACTTGAATCAACCAATTGCAATTCATATACATACTTGAAATATTACATTCTAATTGCAGTTCATATACATACTTGCAATGAACTGCAATTAGTATGCAATACAAAAGTAAAAACTTGCTCTCTCAATGGCCATGCAAAGATGTTTCAACGATGAATTCGGGAAGACACGGACCCAACGGTTTTATTAAATTTACAATGATTTTTTCCAAATGCGAATTTTTTCCAATCTTGGGATCAGGTGTCAACCCAATCAACTTATTTCTTTCATTTTTCCCTCTTTGTTTTCGTATACACTGGTATACAATAGCCACTAGTAAGTACCCACTGGTATACTTATTGTGTCAATTTTGTGTTAATCAACTTATTTCTTTCATTTTTCCTTTGAATTTTGAGTTTTTCTCTCCACTTCAAGGTAGGAAACAAGCATGCCCTCCCTTGACCATTTTTTTCATTAATGTGCTTTTTAGCTTGCATATTTTAGTGTTGTTGTTTTTAACATATTTAAGTGGAATACACGAAGGAGTACCACATGATGAATGCTTCATTTAATGCATTGTTAAGGTGTAGTCTCTTAACTATCCATTTCTAGTTCTTAGACATGATTTTATAAATGTGTATTGGTAGACGACTATATTGTTCATGATTTTGTATGCATATACCCTAACCATCTTGTTATTATTGTTGTGTTATGAAATTAAGTTAAATAATTCTACTTTGTTCAATGCTCTATTTCATCTTCAATTTCTTTTCATTTTTCATTCATTTTAAAAAACCACATGATAGGTACAGAAATAGAAATGGATAGTTTTGAGACTACACATATGATGATAAAGTGAGACTACACATATACTAACATTAAATATGTTTGAAATAGCTTCTGGATTTGATTTTGTAGATATTTTATGATCACACTTTGTAATCCCTCATCACGATGGAAGAGAGAAAAATGATTGACAAAAAAGTCCATCATTTTGGTCTATTGCAATCATTTTGGTCTCTTTCATCCTGATGATGGATCACAGAGTGTGATCCAAAACTATCTATACAATCAAATCCAGAAGGTATTTCAAACATTGATGAAAAAAATATCCACATATGCTGATAAAAAAATGAGCTATCTGATGATTGTTTACTGTTAGTGTTTGTAAACGGTCAATATTTCTGATGGTACTCCTTGGTGTATTCCATTTAAAAATAAACAAGTTTTAGTTTTTTTATCATGTTTACTTTGTAGATGCAAGATTGATCATTGAATGTGGGGCATAAGGGCGTAGACCGTGGATCTACTTGCGTTTTCTTATTTAACGGTGTGTTTTCACACCACCAATCAGTTCATGGATATTGTTATATCTGATGCTATAGTTGTCATTATATTTTTTGTATAACCTTTTCAATTTGTACTCATAGAATATAGTCATGTTGTTATAGCGAGCAAAATTAGTATGAATAAACAAATTTTTGCTTGATACAATGCTGATGGCTATGAGGAATGTTCCTATGTGTGACTGCAGTGATGGATTGCGTTGTGTTTTGAGGACGTCACACACAAAGGATAATCCAAACCATAAATTTTGGAGTTGCAAAAATAAGAAAAAGGTTGTTAATTGCACAATATTTAAATGTTTACAAAGAATAAATATTAGTCATTATAGCGAGACTATCTTAGATTTGTATTGTAGGATGGCGGTGGATGCGAGTACTTTTGATGGGCTAATGACACCCCATCGTTGTCTATATCATCAGCACGTTCTACACACACACCTGTTGTAGATGAAGAGTGCAAGAATTGCAAAACATTCGAGAAAACTATGGCAAAAGTGGAGGCTACCTATAAAGCTGAAATCTTATTTTTACGATGCTTACTTTGTGTAACAATTGTACTATTTAGTTTGATCATTTGTGGGATGATTTGTTGGATCATTATGCAGAGATAGATATATATGTGGACTAGATGACTTATTTGTATTTTGATGTGATATCGAGCAATGTTATAATTATTTTTTTATTTTAATATTGTTTATAAAAATATATTAAATTTTATTTATGATTTACTACATAAAAATATAAATTAATATAAAAAAAACTATACATAAAGAATGGACCAAAATAATAAATGTATAAAATTATTGAAAAAAGTTAAGTTTACTGTTCACAAAATTGAAAAAAATATATTAAATTTTGTTTATGATTTACTACATAAAAATATAAATTAATATAAAAAAACTATACATAAAAAATGGACCAAAATAATAAAATATTAAATTAAGAATTAAATTCTAATTCCAATTCAAAATGTAGAACCAAACACAGAAAATGGATAATGTAATTCCAATTCCAATTTGAAATTGCAAACCAAACACATAAATAGAAATTTCTTACTTCGAATTCCAATTTCGAAAATGGCAACCAAACACAGAAGATGGATTGTCTCATCCATCTTCCGGGTCAACCGAACGGTCCAAAACATCTTCCGAATATACAAAACCGGAATATCAAAACCTGATTTTGAGATAATCAAGTTTTGACTCAAATTCCAATTCCATAAACAAACGGGACCTTAAGTAAAACATATCTCCTGCTTTATTAAATAGAATCTTGTAACTAATGCAACAAATAACGAATACTAAATAACCATTTAATTTTTGAAAGAAAAAATTTTTACAATAAAAAAAATCGTAAACCATAGTCGATTGCTCGTTTTGAAATATAACGTAATTAGGAAATTTAGATTCCATCTTTTCCAAAATACGTATCATCCATTAGCTTCTGATCTTTATATAAACTCGTGAAAAGCTACTATGAATGATGCGTAGAGTAAACAATTTGTGCTACAGCTAACGAGCATCCAGCGATTCTGTAATGTTCGCATTCGACCCAGAGGAGGCTGTGCCTGAACTGGAACGTTCTCCTCGGATCCTATATCCCACATCTACGAATGCCGGTTGAAAGGGTTTTTTGTATTCAATGTCGGTCCTGCTCACCAGCATAG
This sequence comes from Chamaecyparis obtusa, assembly GCA_027943335.1. Lineage (NCBI taxonomy): Eukaryota > Viridiplantae > Streptophyta > Pinopsida > Cupressales > Cupressaceae > Chamaecyparis > Chamaecyparis obtusa. The sequence goes on from BSBK01003080.1 coordinate 274,922, forward strand.
CCACCACTTGGGACATTGATGGCCTATCTGCAACAGAAGCCTGTATGCATAACAGTGCAAGATTTAACACCTTTAATACCTCCTCTTCCCTATAATCTTCATCTTCTTGCATCCTCCTATCTACCACATCCAAAATATTTCCAGCTTCGTACAGCTTCCACACCTGCAACATTTTTCATAAACAAATTGTGATGACGAGCAGCCCATAAACATGTGTCATACAGTTCAACAACTTTAAACCAAGAAAAAGCAGATGTCTGACAGAACATTAAAGATTATATGGAAGAAATACCCGTTCCAGCAGATATTCCATATCCGGCGCTTGCTTCATGTCAATGCTTTTCCTGCCGCTAATGAGCTCAATGACAACCACACCAAAACTGTATGTGTCAGCTTTCTCAGTCAATTGTCCATGGATTGCGTATTCTGGAGCTGTGTATCCCCTGTCAAAAACAAAACATCTCATCTCAGAAAATGACTGAAATTCTAAGTAATGCAAATAGTTGTATGTTTTCTTACAGAGTCCCTGCAATTCTTGTCGTAAGATGACTTCTGTCGTCGGGAAGAAGTCTGGCTAGTCCGAAGTCTGCAATTTTAGGCTGAAGGTTATCGTCCAGCAATATATTGCTGGATTTAATATCGCGATGGATGATGCACACATGAAAATCTTCGTGGAGATATGCCAGACCACGAGCAGTGCCCAATATAATGTCAAATCTTTCTTTCCAGCCTAATATCTTTTCACTTTGCCCTGCATTCAACCTATTTTTATTACAAAGAAAATGAGAGACTTTATAATAGAAAGGGGAAATGGGTCAAATTACGAACCAAATAATATTCTGTCAAGGCTGCTGTTCGACATGTACTCATAGACAAGCAGCTTCTCTGGGCCTTGATTGCAGCATCCCAACAAACGCACCAGATTCCTGTGATGAACATTCGATACCAGCTTTACTTCGCTTTCGAATTCTGATATCGCGCGCGCAGATTGGTTCAAAGTTAACTTCTTTACTGCAATGACTTTGCCATTGTTTAGCGTTCCCTGGAAAGAATAAACCTAATTTCAGATAATGGATCCCAATTGACATATATTGTTAGGCCTCAATTCGGGAATCCTCACCTTGTATACTTGGCCAAACCCTCCTTCTCCGATCTTGTTTTCCGCACCGAAATTATTGGTGGCTTTTCTAAGTATCTTATAATCAAAATCTACAGGTCCGCGGAGTTCCGTTGCGGTTTCAGTATTCACTGGTCCACAGATCATTTGAGTAGATGAGGAATATTAGTTGCGCATATTAGTATCTTTTAGTGGTATAGCAGTTTGAACAATGTTGATTTTTACCTTGTTTCTGTGGTGGCTGTATAAAATATATCAGCACTCTCCGTCGAAAGAAAAAGATCAGGCTTAAGAGAGCGACGAGAATGACGCCTCCCACAACCCCAGTTATTATCCACACTGTAGAGCTTACTTTACTCCCTGCAGATTATTTACAATGTAAAAATCAATTGAGAAGAACAAATAAATGGGCTATGAAACAAGAAGAAACAACTAGCAAGAAATACACTCAACCGGTTTGACATGGATTTGTAATAGCTTCAATCATTAAGAGAATTTTTAATGGAAGTGGGTTACAATTTTCTAACCTGTAGACAAAAATTGTGTAAGATCAGTGGTGGCGTTGTCTGAAAAGAAAGAGTATGTTGCATAACGCAAAGAACAACCAGCGTCCACGGCTCGTCCCTCCGATTGAGCTACACAACTCGCTATATTTGTCTGTGCTATGCTCAGGCAATTCTGACACCCTTCTTTAGTAAGAGATTTCAAACACCAGGCAAGTCCATAGATTGTTCTGTTCGACGCGTCGTTTCGGGACTGCGCAGCAAAGAAATTACTCGTCTTTGGGGTTGCACTGCACAGATCGCTTAATAAACTTTTACTTGTGACAGAAAACAAGTCGGCACCCGTTCTGATACTCTGGTTGCCGCAAAGCTGAGAATTTCCATCAGCAGTACTCTGTGTATAAAAATTATTGCTCTCGTAACGGAGGAAGCAGCCGTCATAGATTGTTCTTCCCCCGGACACATTGGAGCAATTTCGAATTTGCTTCTCTGCGGCCGTGATGCACTCAACGCAATCTGACGAGTTCTTATCCTGTCTGCACTGAGCCAACATATAAACTGGATCTGAGCCTGTGACTTGCTCTTCTGTAGCGAAACCAGATGAAGCCACTGCTTGAAGCACAGACGCCAAACTGCCATTCAAATTTTGCTGAAACACTGTGACGTTGGTGCTCTTGACAGTACTGCATCCAGCTTGCAGGAGATTAGCCTCTGGATCTGCTAATATGGGCAAAACCAGCACCAATAATAAGAGGACTAATTCGTGCAAATCCATCGATTCATGAAAATCGAAAAGCTGCGATATGGGACATATTTAACCCACTAGTAAAACGATTGTTTAAAGAGACGGCAAGAACATGATCGTGACCTCATCCTTATCACTTGTTAGGATTTTAATAATGGATTTTAATTTTTATTAAGTATTGTGTTGTTGCTTGATCTTGACTGCACCTTTGTCATTTCAGTAAACCCATCTCCACCTTACATCTTATTTGATTGGCAGAAACTCTAGGTCAATCAAATTGGTCGGCCAATAGGAAGGGAATCTCTGGGAAAATATTTAAATACATATAACTAGAATGTAATTTGATTTTGGGCATCAAAAGAGTACGTAAAAGTCCCTGTACACGAGAAACGAGCTGGATCGGCAGCAAAGCAATGGAAAGATTTTGTTCTCATTTCCTCCGCTTAGAAACGGCCGTTCCCAACGCGAAACACGGGAGACCGCGCTAGGGATCACGTTTCTGATAAAAAAGCTGAGTTGACAGAGTGTATCCCACTATATTTTAATTAAACCATTAAAGAAACTGTGTGCTGTCACAGAATCTCTAATGCAATTTGTTTCTAGCGTGGTTTTCGGCTCCAGGTTTTCATACAGTATATATATTGAGTTAACTTGATTTCAGTGGAAAACTTTTCTATTTTTTTATGTTTTTAATGTATTAGTGAAAAGTAATAGGAACCATTGTTGGTGCCGGGCAGGCCTGATGGCCATATTGGGTGTTTTTGACTTTTATTGGCTGTTTTTGCACTTTTCAATTGTATGTGAGAGGAGCATATGAATTGACACGCTAAATATTTATAAAATCATAAATATGACACTTAAATTTATTAATAAATTGTCAAAATTTGTTATAGACAATTTAGTATCCTATATGTATGATATATGTCTATGATAAATTATGTTATTTTTATAATATATATGTTTCTATTTTGATTATTATATATTTATATTAATTTGGAATATTTTTAATAAAGAATATATGATTTAAAAACTTGTTTTATGTTTTAATATTATTTATTATATATTCATATTAATTTAGAATTCACTTGCAAATTTTGGGTAATAAATTTCACTCGCAAATTTATATTCCCTTGAGATCAATAATTAAATATACTATGAAATAATTGATATATATTCAATTATTTTATAGTATATTTAAATATTTTCTCACTTTTATAGCTTATATAAAGTGATAAATTATAAATTATTAAAATAATTTGAAATAGTTTTTTATTGAGTAAAACAGGTTTTACAGGGTGCCTGAAACTCACAACAGAGTAATTAAAAAGAGCTAAACAAGATCAGTTTAAAGCTAAAGTTTTTGCAGTCCAAGGGGCAGACCCCAAAAAGGCCAGACATAACACAGCCACACAGAAAAGGAAAGATAGAACAAAGCAAAAAGACAGGCACCGGGGATTAAACCAGGCTCTTGATCATGACAACAACATTGCATTTGAGGGCCTCCATCAATTTTGCTACCTCTTTAACATTCTGGATGTCTTGGGAATCGTGGGAGCCTTCCTTCTCCTTGTTTTGCTTTGTTCTGGCTCTGGTTCTTTTACATGGGCCCTCACTTGGCTTCTTCTTCCTTTCTACCGTAGTCCTCTGATCAACCCTGCTGTCCATTTTCTCTTCCATTTTGTTCATGAGAAGTTTTATGTTGTCATTGGACACTTTGAGAATGTTAAAGTTTTGCTCGGCAATACCCTTCAGGGTTTCCTTTAAGCTAATCATTTTTTATTCCAAGTGTTGGACCCTAGCCTTCAAACTTTGCTTTCTCTCTGTGGTCTGGTGATCCTTGTCGTCAGTTCCCTAAATTTTACCTTTGAGGTCTTCGATTTGATGGAAGAGCCATTTGAAGGACCTATATTGATCCAGCATGCTATTCTTAGTGTTGTTGAGGAACTCCAAATCCATTTCCCTGGCCTTATCCCCTAGGACCACCAGCGCAAGATCAATAAGCTCTGCCTTGTGGACATTGCCTTCGATATCCTCCATGATTTTGGAGAAAAAAACCTCCCTTATGATCCCTATTTTCATAGTGTTGGTGTTGAAGCTCCTCCAAACCTTTTTCCCTTTTTCGGAAGTGTGATTCTCCCATCTAGAATTATCTTCTAAGGTCTCAAGCCTTATAGGAGACTGAGTGGAAGGATTCCCCTAATTATCTTTGAGGTCCTCAAAAATAGGGGCTTGAGTCTCATTTTTGGTGCCAGGTGATGTCTGAGGAGGAAGGGAGTTATCATCACTGATCATGAGGTCAACAAAGAGGTGACCTAAGCAGTCCCTCATGGTGTTGGGGTTTACCCTTTTGGATTAATCCAACATTTTTGTGGCTTACATATTCTGGTTACCCTCCTCTTCATCAATATCCATATTTACCTCATTTTTGTTGTACTCTTCATCTGAATTAATCTCCTTTTTCTCATACTTTTTTGGGAGTTTTTCAATTTTGACAGCACTCAGAGGTCTCTTCTTAGAAGTGGATCCCTTTTACAAGATGTGTTGTTGTTCTTCCTCACCTTCCACAAAGAGGTTATCCTCAGAATTGCCTAAAGGGATGTAGTCCGACCTTGAATCTTCACTAATGGCTTTCTTGTTCGCAATTTCCATACCTAGAATTTGGGCTTTAAAGTAATCATAAAGAAAAAGTAACAAACCTTCATGCAAGGCAGGATTAGCAATGTTTTTCTCTTTAATGCCATTTATATTCTCATTTATAGAGGAGAAGAGATAAAACGGAATAGAAATCTTCTTTCCATGCCTAAAGTGATTCAGCAAGACAAAATGGTAGGTGGGGATTCTATCAAAATTGGTGTCCAGAGTGATGTAAGAAATGAGCACCTTGAGAACAAATTGCCACTTCATCTTCAAGCTCGTAGGCTGGTAGTAGGTTCCTGTCTTGGTGATAGCCTTCTTCTCCTGATCATTTCCAACAAACTCAATGACAACATTGTCTGAAATTTTACGGTCTTTGTAGAATTTGTTTTTAGCTATGGGGATGCTAGTAACCATTGAGATCACCTCCTCCATGATAGTGAAGGACTTTTCCTCTATCTCCATCGTCCCTTCATTCCAGCTTTTTACAAAGATTTTGGTGATCTCCTTTTTGTAGCCATGGAGTCTTTCTATGAAGGTGGTGATTTCCCCTTGCTGAAGGGAATTCCAGACTTTCATTTTGTTCTTCCACTTCTTGCTATCGTTCTCTAGCTCCCTTCTATGTCTTTCCCCTACCATGGCTATTGTTTGGGCTCTGGTTTCTCTCTAGTTCAGAAAAAACTTAATGCTCTCCATCTTGCTATATGCCTTAATTCTTGGCTTTCTAGAGATATTCCTTTGGAAATAATTGCAGTTCATGGGGAAGGGAACCTAGAAAGCGTGTGGAGAGGACATGTGGTATTTAATCTTACTATCCCTCCACAACTTTTCATTAGTGAATTTACTCTGCCAAAAAACCCATTTGCTGTCATTATTATCTTTAATCATGACATCGGTACTTTGGGGTCTATCCACATCTAGAGAATCCTCCACTTTACTGGAGAGATCTTTGGCATGGATCCAACTCATGTTAGCTTCCATGTTGGCAACCAGAATGGTGGTCTAGTTAGCGACCCAAGTGGCATTCCTAGACACGTGATGAAAGTGGCCAACTATACGTTGAATAGCATTGACACTTTTAATAATAGAGTTGGCTTCCAGCCAAGGAAGGTTGACCACAGTTTTTTAATAATAGAGTTGGCTTCCAGCCAGGGAAGGTTGACCACAGTTTCAAGGGCCTTGGAGAGCTTACCAAGGGTCCCATAAGCCTTTCCATGGAGTATGGACTGACCAGGCTAGATAAAACAACCTTTGTGGTTCTTATGAAGCACATCCATGGCCATAACTACTTTGAAGTAAACAACATAATAAATTTGAAAAGAGATCCTCAAGATAATGCCCTCAATATTATTCGTCTGAGTAAAAGTATCCTGGAGTAAAGAGTTGCAAGAACTAGGATTCCTAATGAAGTTACTAGAGACTTCCTTCTTAAGTGGGCTAGAGAGCCCATAGGGGTTCCTTGAAGTGACTAACATTGCTTACTTGGGGTGCAGGCTACCTAGATGGTTTTCTAAGTCCCATCTGCTATATTCTTGTTGGCTTCTTCTTGCCTTATCTGACTTGATTTCTTTTTGCCAGGGGATTTTAGTTTAGCCCCGACATCTTCTTTATTTCTACTCCTGGTTGCTACTGGAGAGACCAGTGAGGGGTCTTTGCTTTTGGTTCTCTTCTTATTTTAAACCTTTGACCAACCCTCCTTTACATTTTTGTATTTTACAAAGAGGTCCTCCATCTTGGTGAGCTACCTTGGGGACATTGTACCCAGTAGTTCTTTCATTTGTAGAACCTTATTAGTTTCCTATGTCTCAGAGCTAGGGTAAGATTCTTGAGATGGGATTCCCTTAGGTTCATCCCTACTCAGACTGGAGAAGCTATCTTCCAACGGTGGTTCAAGAGAGTCTAGAACAATAGAGATGAAGATAGACCCAGGGCACGAGTCTCCACCTTCCTCCAGGACATTTTCTTTTTTTTCTCCTATGGTGTCTTGCTAAATGTTGACCTCCAAATCTATACGTTCTAGCGGGGGGAACTCCTCTATGACTTCTATTTTGTCTTGGTTAGTCAGATCTTTGGTGTTATCCTATTTTTTTGAGTCCCCTTCTGTAGATTTTTTCTTATCTTCCTTAGGGTCGAGGATCTCAGGAGTGGTCTTTGATTGATCCGTTTTTTTCCACACTCTATGAGTATTAGCCTCTGTACCTTATTGAGAAGTAATTTTCTCCCTGGTCGGGTTAGCATTATCACCTAAGTTATTATTGCCTATTTTTTTTCTTTCTTTCAACGATAAATTTCTTTTCTTTCTTCGACTTCATAAATGCAGGGCATGATTTTTCTTTGTGTCCTACTTTCTTACATAGGAAAAAAGAAAAAGGGACACTTTCATAATCCATCTTCTGCACATGTGTACCTAGTTTGGATCGAAGCACTATTATTTCCAGCATGTCTTGACCCTCTTCCACCCCTATACAGATCTTGGCATAGATAAGTCAACTTTTAGCAATAGTCACAGGGTCTATCGAGAGAAGGGAGACAAATGAGTTGGCTATACCATCGAAGACATCTTCAAACCAGAATTCCAGAGGAAGTTCTAGGAGTCTTACCCACACCGGGGCTTGGACAAAGAAAGAGTCACTAAGATCTAGCTTAGGAGTCCATTTTCGCAATGCCAGGGTTGCCTTACCTATAGACCAAGTGCTCGCACAAAGGATTTTGTCTAAATCCTCCCTACATGAGAAATCAAAGGACATAACTCCCTTGGCCATAGTTTTGACAAGGACTTGGCCCTTTAAATCCCATTTCTTCTTAGCAAAAATCCTAACAATATCTATGTTAGGTCTATACACCACAAATTTACCGACAAGGGTGTGGTCCATCAATGCAATATTGTGGTTAACCAGTTCATTGGGGATCTCTATGGCATATTTGCCTTTCTCCTTGTCAGATAAATCCTTAATATAAGGGAAGGAATACTTGCCTGTAGGCTTTACATCGAAGAGGATAGACCACCGACAATTGATGCCTTTTCTGTTCTGATTGTTCCCCTAGATCTTCCCGTTCTCCACCCCTACTTCTTTTCTAGGGTCTTTATGCTTTTCCCATGGGACCCCATCCTTTTTGTCTAGGACCTCAGAGTCCAGATTTGCAGGCGAGCCATCAACAATAGAGTTTACTGCTTGCAACCCTAGAATCCCACCCATTTTCAAATTTGAAAAACCTCCAGCTCCCGCTTGCTCATTCGTCATCCAGCTCCAGGAATTGAATTAGAATTTGTAAATAATTTGAAATAGTTTTTATATAGTTTTATTAGATTTAATTTTTATATAATTTTTTTAGATTTAGATTTAGATTTAGATTTATTAGATTTAGTTTTTATAAAAATTGTTTTAGGGATTGTATTTTATTAGATTTAGTTTGGAATATATAGATTGTTGACTCAAACAAGCCTTCCCACAAAGTGGTGACATAAGCTTTGTAGGTATACTTTTATTTTTTCTATTGACGCTATTTTTTGTGCTATAATATTTATTAATATAACTCATATACAAATACAGTCATGTAATATTCATAGATAGTCTTCAAATCATATATTTGACTTTCTTTCAAGTATATCTATTATTTTGGTTGGTGATCTTGGTCAGTTACCTCCAATTAATGATAAATCGACATATGCTAGCAACAGGTGGGAAAAGTTACTATGGAAAGAATTCAAAATAGTGGTTACATTAGATAAAATATCTACGCAAGATGGAGAAAACATCCACCCAAAAAGATTTTGTCAAATTCTCCCAAATGTGAGAGATGCAAGTCCAAACTTAGATGATTGGAACTTGCTTATGATGAGAAATCATGTGAGGTTAGATGTTGCAACCAATGATGAGTTTGACAAGATAGTGCATTTGTTCTCTACAAATGCCAATGTTCATAACTATAATAACTTGAGGATGTTGTTCATTTTGAGGCAACTTGTTGCATGTAGTCTTTCAACTAAGTCGAGGAACGATAATACAATTGAAGATTGCTCGAATGAAGGACTTGATCTAGAGTTATTTTTTAGTAAAGATTCAAGGGTCATATTAACTAAAAATATATGGATTGAAGCCGGTCTTGTTAATGGAGCCCTGGGATATATCCAAAATATTGTGTACAAACTAGGAACTGCCCCACCTGAACAGCCTGCTTATGTTACGGTTGAATTTGATAATTATTATAGAATACCATATGATGACCATCATCAAAAAATAGTTCCAATACCACCAGTGAAGAGGGTTAGAACCTTTTCGTTACCATTAAGGTTGACATGGGCAATGACAATTCATAAATTTCAGGGACTAACTCTTTCCAAAGCCATAGTTGATCTAGGCCCAAGAGAAAGAGGAAGATTGATATTTGTAAAGTCTCTAGAAGGCTTGAGAATAATCCCACCATTCACATATGACCACTACGAAAAAATGAAAAGTGGGAAACAACTTTTGAATAGAAAAGTAGAAGAAATTAGACTCAAGTGTTTTGAGAATCAATGTTGTATTGTGATTAAATGTTGCATTATTAGTTAATCTCATACTTTGTGCCATAATTGTTCTAAATTATTCGTATGTGATAACTTAGTATATCATATTTCAAAATTGTGTTTACTTTTGTTTAAATTTGTATCAATAATATAAATTATATCATGTTTCCAAACCTAACGTTTTGTTAATTTAAATATTGAAAAATCCACAAAATCATATAGATTATTCCACTATAAGTAACATGTAAAGTTTGAAATGGTAATGCAAAATGGTTATTCTGATTAATTCTATATACTGATGTTTGTTTAAAAATTTGCAAAATACCATTCCACCTATGGCTACCTCTGTGAGAGAGTTGGACATCATGGTTACAAGTCCCTCTGCTTCGGTGGCCTCAAATGATGTCTTTGAGACTGAATTTTAGAAGTGTACGCAAATCATTGTAGACTCATGTCCAACTATAATCAAAGCTATGGAGAATGCAGAGTTATGAGTTGACTATGTTGATGAACTGGATATAATGTAGATGGCAAATGTTGCAAAATTTTTGCGCGATACATCTCAAAAAGTGGATGCATTTCCATCAATAATGAAAGAAGTATACAATGATCATTGTACAAATAAGGTTCGCAATACCAACTTTATCATTGAAGAATATGTGATGTACTTGCATCATTATGGAGAAATGTTATTGATTTAGATCGCTCTTATCTTGGATTTCACACTTCTTAATTATCTAAAGAGTTGTAGTGGGACTTCTATTTCCCCTTTCATCTATGTAAGTTTTAGGAACAAGATAATGAATAAATAGTTTTGACTAAATTCCCATCATGATTACCCCTATACTTGCAAAATTTTGCAACATGTTTTGTTGAACTATGTATCTCTAATATTTATTCCTTCAATGGATGTGCCGATTAAATGTGAGGAATTAAATATAGAGGACATCTTATTCATTTAGACTTCTAACCTAACCCTAATCAATGTTCAACAACTATACCAAAACCTTTAACTATATAAAATAAACTATTAAAATTTAATCTTAAATAGAAAATTAAATAAAACTATATCTTAACCCATAGCACGATGTTAAATAAACAATAATGATTACCGTAACACTAACTCTGCATGTAACCTGAAACCCATGTACCCATGTTGTAATCCTAAATGTAACAATAAGTATTACTCTTGCATGACAATATTACCAACCCTAATGCTAACCCTAACCCCTTACCCTAATCTTTACCATTATTATGAGAGATGCAAGTCCAAAACATGAGAGTTATACTAACCCTTAATATGATACTAATCATAAATGTAAACATACAATCTTATCCCTAATTGTAACCTTAACCCTAACTCCAATATATTATCATTAACATTATAATTACAGTAATATGGTAATCTTTCAATTTAGTTGTTACCATGTCTCTACCATTGATCGTACGTTAAATGGTAGCGATATATGTGATATTGATGATAGTTATCATGTTAAAAAAAACAACATCAAAAAATGTATTCCCAATTATGATACTTTAATCCTAACTCTAAAACCTATGTCTTATCGCTAACTAAATCCATAATCTTACTCTCGCACAAACCATATACCTAACACTACATATGATTTAACCTTGACTATAAACCATACATACTAACACTGCACACAACCTTAAATTGATCATAATCCTAATCCTACATGTACAATAGCCTAAATTGTATAGTAAATATTACTAATTTAACATGTTACTAACCATAATGCTAACCCTAACCCCTTACCCTAATCTTTACCTTTAATGTGAGAGGTGAAAGTCCAAAATTAATAATACTCCTAAGGTTAAAATTATAACCTAATTGTAACCATAACCCTCTCGATTACCATATATAAAATTATAACCTGATTGTAACCATAAACCTCTCGATTGCCATACGTAAAATACCAACCATACACCTAACACTACATATGATTTAACCCTGCCTATAAACCGTACATCCTAACACTGCATACAACCATAAATTGATCCTAACCCTAACCCTACATGTTCAATAGCCTAATAGTACTCCTAAGGTTAAAATTATAGCCTAAGTGTAATCATAACCATCTCAATTACAATACATAAAATGGTAAACATGATGGTTATACTAACCCTAAATATGATACTAATGCTAACTGTAAACATAGAATCCTATCCCTAATTGTAACCCTAACCCTAACTCTAATATGTTATCGTTAATATTATAATTATTTATATATGGTAACCGTTCAAGTTAGTTGTTACCATGTCCCTACCATTGACCATACATTAAATGGTAACATTAAATGTGATACTAATGATAATTATCACATTAAATTGTAAACAACATCCAAAAATGTATTATCAAGTATGATACTTTAATCCTAACTCTAAAACCTAGATCCCATCACTAACTATATCCATAATCTTACTCTCACACAAACCAAGACCTTAGTATGACACAATAATCTTGATACTAATCGTAACTATATCTGTAATCATTCACACAAGACTACTCGTAAGGTGTGATTTTAACACTAATTGTAACCATAACCCTATCATTTACCATAGGTCAAATGCTAACCATAATGGTTATACTAACCCTTAATAGGTTAAACCATAACCCTAATTGTAACCATAACCCATCACTAACCCTACAAGAAACACTACATATGAACCCCAACAATATTACTAATTTGACCCTTCACCCTATTTGTCATACTAATCGTAACCATAACCCATCACTAACCCTACAAGAAACACTACATATGAATGCCAAATCATATTACTTATTTGATCATTGACCCTATTTGTGATGAAGGGTGCTCCCCTTAATACCACAAACACATAACAGAAACAGAGAAACCACAACAATATGCAAGAACAGAAAATTGGCTTCTTATTATCTCCACAAATGTGGAATTATAAACTTTCAGAATTACAATATATGCAAAGCCACATGGGCATTCCCTTACAATATTCTATAGGACAAAGCCTCGAATTATTGCCCAGATCTACTACCCAGAACTATTCTGAACTAACTAAGACAATAATACAGCCTTCCTTATATAGGCAATTTTCTACCGCCTGGGAAGGTTCCAGAATTTTAGCCAATAAGGCCGACCAAACTTAGAATTATTTTATTTTATATTAAATTATATCATAGTCAGCTCAAGATAACCTTGAAACCCAAACATAAATTTTGAAGAAAATTATTTTCCACCATTTCAGGTGGCCCAACTTCCGAAGACCATAAGTCATCACCAGTTGACCCGATCGGCTATTATAACCCCATTTCAGAAATGCCACGAAGTGCTTTACAGGCTTGTTCCACGCAAGCACCCGTCACCCAAATTTTTGACCTCATCCGGGGCTTTTAAAGCCTTCAAAACTGAGTTCAAAGTTTTTGTACCCTGCTGCCAATACCGAAAATCTTCAATATCTTCCGATATACACTTGATCTGGCAATGAAACTTTACTGGTAGACTTATATGACCAAAATGAACCTCCAAGAAAGAAATCAGATCATTTTGAGAATATACAAAAATTACCAAAAATAGTAACTTTCCATAAATAGCAGCTCTGCACAAAATAGCCCTTATTGAAAATAAAAATAGAAATGTTTTTGGGTGATGCAAGATTGCTCTTACACCCAGGATGCTCCTGCATCAGACACCCGGGGTAATTTGAGAAGTGACCCTGTCACGACTCAGGTGTGCAGAGGAAAACCAAGATGGCTAACCTCCTCCTTTGTCAGCCATGATGAATCTTCAACAGGTCATCCTTTCCACTTGACCAGATATTCTTCATATGTCTTGTTCCTTGTGCTTCTGCCAACACGACTGTCCAGTATATCTTCGATCTCCTTAGTGTCTAAACTAGTTGCTGGAATACTCCACTGTGCTACTGTGATCTCATCTTCAACACCTCCCTCATGATACTCTGTCAGATCTAAAATGTTAAACACTGGTGAAATATTTAGCTCAGTAGGCAATTCTACCTCATATGCGTTTCCTGAATCATGTTTTTTCAATATCCTACATGGTCCAAACTTCTTCATTTTCAGCTTGTTATATGTACAAACTAGAAACTGCTCCTTCCGCAAATGAACCATGACTTCATCACCAACTTGAAATTATTTATACCTCCTTTTCTCATCTGCCTTAGCCTCATACTGTGCGTTCATCTTGGTAATATGCTTCCTCACCTCCCCATGGATGTTCTTCAAGTGTTCTATAAAATCTTCAGCTTCAGCACTACTTATTTCTCCTTTATCTATCTTCCTCAATTCAGATGCATTTCTTGGACTACTTCCATATACAATCTAGAATGGTGATTTACCAGTGCTCTTGTTGACAGAATTATTGTATGCAAATTTCACTTGTGGTAAAATCAAATCTCATCCTGTTGGCTTATCTCCAACCAAACATCTCAGAAAATTTCCCAAACTCCTATTCACCACCTCTGTCTGTCCATCAGTCTGTGGATGATGTGATGAACTGAACTTCAAATCTATCTTCAACTTCTTCCACAATGTACGCCAGAAATATCCAACAAACTTAGTGTCCTGATTTGAAACTATGGTCTTTGGCAAACCATGAAGTCTCACTATTTCTCTGAAAAATAATTCTGCTACATGAACAGCATCATTAGTCTTCTTGTAGGGAATGAAATGTGCCATCTTTGAAAATCTGTCAACCACTACAAAAATTGAATCATGTCCCCACTGAGTCCTCGGTAAACCAAGAACAAAGTCCATGCTGATATCCTCCCAAGGCTTCTCTCGTATGGGTAATGGCTGATACAATCCTGTATTCTGCTTCACTCCTTTCGCCATTTGACATACTCTGCAACTCTGTACAAACTTCTTGACATCTTGCTACAACTGTGGCCAATAATAATTCTCACTAACCAAACCAAGGGTCTTATCACGACCAAAATATCTAGCCAATCCTCCACTATGCTTCTCTTTGGTGAGATTCTCCCTCATAGAACTTCGTGGAATGCACAACTGACTCCATCTGAATAGCATATCATCCTCGATGATGAAATCCAACCATTTCATCCTATCTAGAGTAACAGGTTATGTACAAACTTTCTAAGCTTCACCAAAATCAAGATCCTCTGGATACAAATTCTTGAGTTCCTTGAACCCAACCACTTCAATCTGTATTTCTATCATCAATAGTTGCCTTCTGCTAAGAGTATCTACAACCCTATTAGACTTTCCACTCTTGTGTTTCAAAACAAATGTATAACTCTGCAAAAAATCAAACCATTTCAAATGCCTCTGATTCAACTTTCCTAGACTATTCAAATATTGCAAAGCTTGATGATCAGTATACAAAACAAACTCCTTAGGAAGTAGATAATGTCTCCACTTCTTTAATGCCTGAACTATAGCATAAAATTCCTGATCATAAATAGAATATTTCCTCTTGGCATCATTTAACTTCTCACTGAAATAAGCAATAGGTTTACCTTCTTGGCTCATAACAGCTCCTATTGTAGTACCACTAGCATCACAATCTACTTGAAACACCTTACTAAAATCTAGAAGTGCTAAAACAGGTTGTTCTGTAACTTTTTGTTTCAGCAATTGAAAACTCTTTTCTGCTCCATTAGTCCACTTAAACTCTTTTCTATCCCCTCTCATTGTTTCAGTCAAGGGTCCACAAATACTGCTAAAATTTCTGATAAACATTCTGTAAAAGCTAGCCAAATCATGAAAAGATCTTACCTCAGTAGCACTCCTTGGAGTAGGCCATTCAAGGATAGTCTGTACCTTCTCTGGGTCTATTTTTAGACCTTCTGCTGAAACTATAAATCCCAAATACACTAACTCTTTCTTCACATAACTGCACTTCTTCAAATTAGTCAACAATTTCTCTTCCCTCAACTTCTCAAATACCATACGAATATGCATCATATACACCTCCAATGTCTTACTAAAGATCAAAATATCATCTAGGTAAACAATGAAAAATTTACCAAGAAATTCTTTCAGAACCTCGTTCATGAGCCGTATGAAAGTGCTCGGTGCATTGGTTAGCCCAAAAGGCATGACTAACCACTCATACAGTCCTTCCTTTGTCTTGAAGGTAGTCTTCTATTCATCTCCTTCTCTGATCCGAATCTGATGATATCCACTTTTCAAATCTATCTTTGAAAAATACACAGCTCCACTCAAACAGTCCATAATATCATTCATTCATGGCAATGGAAACCTGTACTTGATTGTGGTCTTGTTTATTGCCCTAGAATCTATACACATCCTCCATTCTCCATTCTTCTTTGGTGCTAATACTGTTGGTACAGCACAGGGACTCAGACTCTCACAGATTAATCTTTTCTGTAACAACTCATGTACTTGTTTGTTCAACTCCTCACTTTCTGCAAGTGTCATTATGTGTGTTACATTGTTCGGCAAACTCACTCCTGGGGTCAAGTCCATCTGATAAATGATCTTCCTGACTGGTGGTAATCCATCGGGCACATTATCGAATACAATATCCTGAAACTCATTCAATAAATCTGCAACTTCTACAAAAACATCTTCTACTTCCTCTTTACCAGCATTTGGAATTAAAGCAAAACATACATGCTCATGCCTCATACCATCCAGAAAATTTCTTCCATCAACAAAAGTTATCCTTACATTACCACATACCTTTTCTTCAGTCTCCTTCAATGGTTTTAGCTTATGTCGTACTCCATCCTTTGTCAGGGAATAGGTATCCGCATGGCCATCATGTACAGCACATCTGTCAAACTGCCATGGTCTACCCAACAACATATGACATGCATCCATAGATATGATATCACACAATACCTCATCTTGGTATCTGCCAATCTTGAACTTCACTAGGCATTGTTCATTGACCATCACCTTGTGGTCATCCTGTACCCAGGCAATCCAATATGGATGTGGGTGTTTCTGTCTCTTGAGCTTCAACTTTGTCACCATCTCTTCTGACACCAAATTGTCAGTGCTTCCACTATCGATAATCACATCACAACATTTACCTTCACACTTGCACCTGGTGTGAAACAAGCTCCTCCTTTGCTCAGGTTCATTCTCACCACTCAACAGGACTCTTCTTTTAATCAACGTTTCTCCTCTTTCAGCATCTTCAGAATTTGATGATTTGGCATCTTCATCTACATGTGCAACTCTGGCCTGGCCTTCATTTCTCTTGTCTGTTCTGCCTTGGCACTGAGGACATTCAAATGCCCTATGACCTTCTTCTCCACAGTGAAAACATGTTCCACGAAAGCCACCTCTTCTAGATCCTTGTCCTCTTCCTCTTCCTCTTTGATCTCTATTATTCTGATCCTGGAAGTGATTGAAATTATTTCCTCACTGATTCTGACTGCTACTGGCCTCATCTTAATTTTTTCGATCTTCATTTCGGCCACCGTATGACCGTCCACCAGATCATCCACCGCGACCTCTTTCATTTTGTCTGCTATCAAACTTCTTGTTCATCTTTTCCTTTACTTTTAGGGAAAACTGGTATGCCTCTTCAATATTGTTCATTCAAACCAGATTAAGCTCCTCCTGAATGCTTGGCCTTAACCCATTAAGGTATCAGGCAACTTTCTCCTTATCAGCTTCTACATGGCCTCTTCTGATGAGAAGTCGATAGAACTCCTCTGTATAATCCTTAACAGATCTTCCTGCTTGCTTCAAACTCTGCATTTTTTTCAGTAGGTCAAGCTCATAATCAACAGGAATGAACTACCGCTTCAATTTATCCACCATCCGATCTCATCTCGTGATTTTCTCCTTTCCCCTTCTATTTCGCTCCAACTGAATCTCTTTCCACCATATCTTCACATGACCTTTCAGTCTGGCCTTCGCAAATTTGACCCTATCAGGATCCTCAACATCTTCATACTCAAAATATTCTTCACATTCATTGATCTAGTCGATCAATTCCTCTAGGTTAAGATTTTTAGAAAATGTAGGAACCTCAATCTTAGGTCTTTCCCCAATCTTGGAAATCGCCCGAAAATTTTTTTCTTCCTCTTGGTTCCCAATTTTAACTTCTCCTTCTTGATATTCTTCTTCGGCTTCATCCTCGCTTTCAACTCTGACATTAAGATTCATTCCTCTATGAATCTCTTCTTGCAATGCTTGCACTTGTCTCTACAGCTCTCTAACCTCAGGTGTCACAGCACCACCTCTTTCGCCACGTTCTCTTCTTGGAGGCATTTTTGTGATGCGCACTGAAACCCTAACCACGGTCCTGGTGCAAACTACCTCATAGTCGGTGATCTGTTTACACACTCAAGAAATCCTGCTCTGATACCACTTGATGAAGGGTGCTCCCCTTAATACCACAAACACATAACAGAAACAGAGAAACCACAACAATATGCAAGAACAGAAAATTGGCTTCTTATTATCTCCACAAATGTGAAATTACAAACTTTCAGAATTACAATATATGCAAAGCCACATGGGCATTCCCTTACAATATTCTGTAGGACAAAGTCTCGAATTATTGCCCAGATCTACTACCCAGAACTATTCTGAACTAACTAAGACAATAATACAGCCTTCCTTATATAGGCAATTTTCCACCGCCTGGGAAGGTTCCAGAATTTTAGCCAATAAGGCCGACCAAACTTAGAATTATTTTATTTTACATTTAATTAGATCATAGTCAGCTCAAGATAACCTTGAAACCCAAATAGAAATTTTGAAGAAAATTATTTTCTGCCATTTCAGGTGGCCCAACTTTCGAAGACCATAAGTCATCACCAGTTGACCTGATTGGCTATTATAACCCCATTTTAGAAATACCACGAAGCGCTCTAAAGGCTTTTCCTACGCAAGCGATCGTCACCCAAATTTTTGACCTCATTCGGGGCCTCTAAAGCCTTCAAAACTGAGTTCAAAGTTTCTGTACCCTGCTACCAATACCAAAAATCTTCAATATCTTCCAATATACACTTGATCTAGTAATGAAACTTTACTGGCAGACTTATATGACCAAAATGAACCTCCAAGAAAGAAATCAGATCATTCTGAGCACATATGAAAATTACCAAAAATAGTAACTTTCCATCAATAGCAGCTCTGCACAAAATAGCCCTTATTAAAAATAAAAATAGAAATGTTTTTGGGTGATGCAAGATTGCTCTTACACCCAGGATGCTCCTGCATCAGACACCTAGGGTAATTTGAGAAGTGACCCTGTCACGACTCAGGTGTGCAGAAGAAAATCAAGATGGCTAACCTCCTCCTTTGTCAGCCATGATAAATCTTCAACAGGTCATCCTTTCCACTTGACCAGATATTCTTCATATGTCATGTTCCTTGTGCTTCTGCCAACATGACTGTCCAGTATATCTTCGATCTCCTTAGTGTCTGAACTAGTTGCTGGAATACTCCACTGTGCTGCTATGATCTCATCTTCAACACCTCCCTCATGATACTCTGTCAGATCTGAAATGTTAAACACTAGTGAAATATTTAGCTCAGTAGGCAATTCTACCTCGTATGCATTTCCTGAATCATGTTTCTTCAATATCCTACATGGTCCAAACTTCTTCATTTTTAGCTTGTTATATGTACCAACTGGAAAGCACTCCTCCCGCAAATGAACTATGACTTCATCACCAACCTAAAATTCCTTATACCTCCTTTTCTCATCTGCCTTAGCCTTATACTGTGTATTCATATTGGTAATATGCTTCCTCACCTCCCCATGGATGTTCTTCAAATGTTCTATAAAATCTTTAGCTTCAGCACTATTTATTTCTCTTTTATCTATCTTCCTTAATTCAGATGCATTTCTTGGACTACTTCCATATACAATCTAGAATGGTGATTTACCAGTGCTCCTATTGACAGAATTATTATACGCAAATTTCACTTGTGGTAAAATCAAATCCCATCCTATTGGCTTATCTCCAACCAAACATCTCAGCAAATTTACCAAACTCTTATTCACCACCTCTGTCTGTCCATCAGTCTGTGGATGATGTGATAAACTGAACTTCAAATCTGTCTTCAACTTTTTCCACAACATACGCTAGAAATATCCAACAAACTTAGTGTCCTGATCTGAAACTATGGTCCTTGGCAAACTATGAAGTCTCACTACTTCTCTGAAAAACAATTCTGCTACATGAACAACATCATTAGTCTTCTTGCAAGGAATGAAATGTGTCATCTTTGAAAATCTGTCAACCACTACAAAAATTGAATCATGTCCCCGCTGAGTCCTCGGTAAACCAAGAACAAAGTCCATGCTGATATCCTCCCAAGGCTTCTCTGGTATGGGTAATGGCTGATACAATCCTGTATTCTGCTTCACTCCTTTCGCCATCTGACATACTCTGCAACTCTGTACAAACTTCTTCACATCTTGCTGCAACTGTGGTGAATAATAATTCTCACTAACCAAACCAAGGGTTTTATCACGACCAAAATGTCTAGCCAATCCTCCACTATGCTTCTTCTTGATGAGATTCTCCCTCATAAAACTTTGTGGAATGCACAACTGACTCCCTCTGACTAGTATATCATCCTGGATGATGAAATCCAACCATTTCATCCTGTCTAGAGTAACAGGTTCTGTACAAGCTTTCCAAGCTTCACCAAAATCAGGATCCTTTGGATACAAATTCTTGAGTTCCTTGAACCCAACCACTTCAATCTGCATTTATGTCATCAATAGTTGCCTTTTTCTAAGAGCATCTGCAACTCTATTAGACTTTCCACTCCTATGTTTCAAAATAAATGTATAACTCTGCAAAAACTCAACCCATTTCAAATGCCTTTGATTCAACTTTTCTTGACTATTCAAATATTGCAAAGCTTGATGATCAGTATACAAAACAAACTCTTTAGGAAGTAGATAATGTCTCCACTTTTTTAATGTCTGAACTATAGCATAAAATTCATGATCATAAATAGAATATTTCATCTTGGCATCATTTAACTTCTCACTGAAATAAGCAATAGGTTTACCTTCTTGGCTCATAACAGCTCCTATTGCAGTACCACTAGCATCACAATCTACTTGAAACACCTTATTAAAATCTGGAAGTGCTAAAACAGGTTGTTCTGTAACTTTTTGTTTCAGCAATTGAAAACTCTTTTCTGCCCCATTAGTCCACTTAAACTCTTTTCTATCCCCTCTCATTGTTTCTGTCAAGGGTCCATAAATACTGCTAAAATTTTTGATAAACTTTCTATAAATGCTAGCCAAACCATGAAAAGATCTTACCTCAGCAGCACTCCTTGGAGTAGGCCATTCAAGGATAGCCTATATCTTCTCTGGGTCTATTTTTAGACCTTCTGCTGAAACTAAAAATCCCAGATACACTAACTCTTTCTTCACAAAATTGCACTTCTTCAAATTAATCAATAATTTCTCTTCTCTCAGCTTCTCAAATACCATACAAATATGCATCATATGGTCCTTCAATGTCTTACTAAAGATCAAAATATCATCTAGGTAAACAATGACAAACTTACCAAGAAATTCATTCAGAACCTCATTTATGAGCTGCATGAAAGTGCTCGGTGCATTGGTTAGCCCAAAAGGCATGACTAACCACTCATACAGTCCTTCCTTTGTCTTGAAGGCAGTCTTCCATTCATCTCCTTCTCTGATCCGAATCTGATGATATCCACTTTTCAGATCTATCTTTAAAAAATACACAGCTCCACTCAAACAGTTCATAATATCATCCATTCGTGGCAATGGAAACCTGTACTTGATTATGATCTTGTTTATTGCCCTAGAATCTGTACACATCCTCCATTCTCCATTCTTCTTTGGTGCTAATACCACTAGTACAGCACAGGGACTCAGACTCTCATGGATCAATCTTTTCTGTAACAGCTCATGTACTTGTCTATTCAACTCCTCACTTTCTATAGGTGTCATTCTGTGTGCTGCCTTATTTAACAAACTCGCTCCTGGGGTCAAGTCCATCTGATGACTGATCTTCCTGACTGGTGGTAATCCATCAGGCACATTATCAGATACAATATCATGAAACTCATCCAACAAATCTGCAACTTTTACAGGAACATCTTCTACTTCCTCTTTACCAGCTTTTAGAATTAAAGAAAAATATACATGCTCATGCCTCATACCATTTAGAAAATTTCTTCCATCAACAAAAGTTATCCTTGCATTACCACATACCTTTTCTTCAGTCTCCTTCAATAGTTTTAGCTTATGTCGCACTCCATCCTTTGTCAGTGAATAGGTATTCACACGGCCATCATGTACAGCACATCTGTCAAACTGCCATGGTCTACCCAACAACATATGACATGCATCCATAGATATGATATCACACAATACCTCATCTTGGTATCCGCTAGTCTTGAACTTCATCAAGCATTGTTTATTGACCATGACCTTGTGGTCATCCTGTACCCAGGCAATCCGATATGGATGTGGGTGTTTCTGTCTCTTGAGCTTCAACTTTGTCACCATCTCTTATGACAATAAATTGTTAGTGCTTCCACTATCGATAATCACATCACAACATTTACCTTCACACTTGCACCTGGTGCGAAACAAGCTCCTCCTTTGCTTAGGTTCATTCTCACCACTCAACAGGACTCTTCTGTTAATCAATGTTTCTCCTCTTTCAGCATCTTTAGAGTTTCATGATCTGGCATCTTTATCTACATGTGCAACTCTGGCCTAGCCTTCATTTCTCCTGTCTGTTCTGCCTTGGCACTGAGGACATTCAAATGCCCTATGACCTTCTTCTCCACAGTGAAAATATGTTCCACGGAAGCCACCTCTTCCAGATCCTTGTCCTCTTCCTCTTCCTCTTTGATCTCTATTTTTCTGATCCTGGAAGCGATCGAAATTATTTCCTCGCTAATTCTGACTGCTACTAGCCTCATCCTTCTTTTTCGGATCTTCATTTCAGCCACCATATGACCCTCCACCAGATCGTCCACCGTGACCTCTTTCATTCTTTCTGCTTTCAAACTTCTTGTTCAGCTTTTCCTCTACTTTTAGGGCAAACTAGTATGCCTGTTTAATATTGTTCATTCGAACTAGATTCAGCTCCTCCTGAATGCTTTCTCTTAACCCATTAAGGTATCGGGCAACTTTCTCCTTATCAGCTTCTGCATGGCCTGTTCTGATGAGAAGTCAATAGAACTCCTTTGTATACTCCTGAACAGATCTTCCTACTAGCTTCAAACTCTGCATTTTCTTCAGTAGGTCAAGCTCATAATCAACAGGAATGAACTGTCGCTTGAATTTATCCACCATTCGATCCCATCTTGTGATTTTCTCCTTTCCCCTTCTATTTCACTCCAACTGAATCTCTTGCCACCATATCTTCGCATGACCTTTTAGTCTGGCCTTCACAAATTTGACCCTATCAGGATCCTCAATATCTTCATACTCAAAATATTCTTCACATTCATTGATCCAGCTGATCAATTCCTCTGGGTTAAGATTTTCAGAAAATGTAGGAACCTCAATCTTAGGTCTTTTGCCAATCTTGGAAATCATCTGAAAAAGTCTTTCTTCCTCCTGGTTCACAATTTCAAATTCTCCTTCTTGATATTCTTCTTTGGCTTCATCCTCCCTTTTGTCTCTGACATTAAGATTCATTCCTCTGTGAATCTCTTCTTGCAATGCTCGCACTTCTCTCTGCAGCTCTCTAACCTCAGGTGTCACAGCACCAGCTCTCCTGCCACGTTCTTTTCGTGGAGGCATTTTTGCGATGCGCGCTGAAACCATAACCACGGTCCTGGTGCAAACTGCCTCACAATCGGCGATCTGTTTACACACTCAAAAAAACCTACTCTGATACCACTTGATGAAGGGTGCTCCCCTTAATACCACAAACACATAACAAAAACAGAGAAACCACAACAATATGCAAGAATAGAAAATTGGCTTCTTATTATCTCCACAAATGTGAAATTATAAGCTTTCAAAATTACAATATATGCAAAGCCACATGGGCATTCCCTTACAATATTTTGTAAGATAAAGACTTGAATTATTACCCAGATCTACTACCTAGAACTATTCTGAATTAAGACAATAATACAACCTTCTTTATATAGGCAATTTTTCACCGTCTGGGAAGGTTCCAGAATTTTAGCCAATAAGGCCGACCAAACTTAGAATTATTTTATTTTACATTTCATTACATCATAGTAGGCTCAAGATAACCTTGAAACCCGAACAAAAATTTTGAAAAAAATTATTTTTCACCATTTCTGGTGGCCCAAATTTCAAAGACCATAAGTCATCACCAGTTGACCCGATCAGCTATTATAACCCCATTTCAAAAAGGCCATGAAGTTCTCTACATGATTGACCCACGCAAGAGCCTATCACCCAAATCTTTGACCTAATTTGGGGCCTCTAAATCCTTCAAAACTGAGTTCAAAGTTTTTGTACCTTGCTGCCAATATAAAAAATCTTCAATATCTTCCAATATACACTTGATCTGGCAATGAAACTTTACTGGCAGACTTATATGACCAAAATGAACCTCCAAGAAAAAAATTAGATCATTCTGAGCACATACAAAAATTACCAAAAATAGTAACTTTCCATAAATAGCAGCTCTGCACAAAATAGTCCTTATAGAAAATAAAAATAAAAATATTTTTTGGTGATGCAAGGTTGCTCTTACACCTAGCATGCTCCTGCATCAGACACCCAGGGTAATTTGAGAAGTGACCCTGTCACGACTCAGGTGTGTAGAGGAAAACCAATATGGCTAACCTCCTCCTTTGTCAGCCATGATGAATATTCAACAGGTCCTCCTTTCCACTTGACCAGATATTCTTCATATGTCCTGTTCCTTGTGCTTCTGCCAACATGACTGTCCAGTATATCTTCGATCTCCTTAGTGTCTGAACTAGTTGCTGGAATACTCCACTGTGCTGTTGTGATCTCATCTTCAACACCTCCATCATGATACTCTATCAAATCTGAAATGTTAAACACTAGTGAAATATTTAGCTCAGTAGGCAATTCTACCTCATATGCGTTTCCTAAATCATGTTTCTTCAATATCCTACATGGTCCAAACTTCTTCATTTTCAGCTTGTTATATGTACCAACTAGAAACTGCTCCTTCCGCAAATGAACCATGACTTCATCACCAATCTGAAATTTCTTATACTTCCTTTTCTCATCTGCCTTAGCCTTATACTATGCATTCATCTTGGTAATATGCTTTCTCACCTCCCCATGGACGTTCTTCAAGTGTTCTGTAAAATCCTCAGCTTCAGCACTACTTATTTCTCCTTTACCTATCTTCCTCAATTCAGATGCATTTCTTGGACTACTTCCACATATAATCTGAAATGGTGATTTACCAGTGCTCCAGTTGACAGAATTATTGTATGCAAATTCCGCTTGTAGTAAAATCAAATTCCATCCTATTGGCTTATCTCCAACCAAATATCTCAGCAAATTTCCCAAACTCTTATTCACCACCTATGTCTGTCCATTAGTCTATGGATGATGTGATAAACTAAACTTTAAATCTATCTTCAACTTCTTCCACAATGTACGCTAGAAATATCTAACAAACTTAGTGTCCCGATCTGAAACTATGGTCTTTGGCAAACCATGAAGTCTCACTACTTCTCTGAAAAACAATTCTGCAACATGAACAACATCATTAGTCTTCTTGCAGGGAATGAAATGTGTCATCTTTGAAAATTTGTCAACCACTACAAAAATTAAATCATGTCCCTGCTAAGTCCTCGGTAAACCCAGAACAAAGTCCATGCTGATATCCTCCCAAGGCTTCTCTAGTACGGGTAATGGTTGATACAATCCTATATTCTACTTCACTCTTTTCACCATCTGACATAATCTGCAACTCTATACAAACTTCTTCACATCTTGCTGCAACTGTGGCTGATAATAATTCTCACTAAGCAAACCAAAGGTTTTATCATGACCAAAATGTCCAGCCAATCCTCCACTATGCTTCTCCTTGATGAGATTCTTCCTCATAGAACTTCATGGAATGCACAACTGACTCCCTCTGAATAGCATATCATCCTAGATGATGAAATCTAACCATTTCGTCCTGTGTAGAGTAACAGGTTCTGTACAAGCTTTCCAAGCTTCACCAAAATCAGGATCATTTGGATACAAATTATTGAGTTGCTTGAACCCAACCACTTCAATTTGCATTTCTGTCATCAATAGTTACCTTCTGCTAAGAGCATCTGCAACCCTATTAGACTTTCCACTCCTGTGTTTCAAAATAAATGTATAACTCTACAAAAACTCAACCCATTTCAAATGCCTTTGATTCAACTTTCCTTGACTATTCAAATATTGCAAAGCTTGATGATCAGTATACAAAACAAACTCCTTAAGAAGCAGATAATGTCTCCACTTCTTTAATGCTTGAACTATAGCATAAAATTCTTGATCATAAATAGAATATTTCCTCTTGGCATCATTTAACTTCTCACTGAAATAAGCAACAGGTTTACCTTGTTGGCTCATAACAGCTCCTATTGCAGTACCACTAGCATCACAATCTACTTGAAACACCTTATTAAAATCTAGAAGTGCTAAAATAGGTTATTCTGTAACTTTTTGTTTCAGCAATTGAAAACTCTTTTCTGCCCCATTAGTCCACTTAAACTCTTTTCTATCCCATCTCATTGTTTCACTCAAGGGTCCACAAATACTGCTAAAATTTTTGATAAACTTTCTGTAAAAGCTAGCCAAACCATGAAAAGATCTTACCTTAGTAACAATCCTTGGAGTAGGCCATTCAAGGATAGCCTATATCTTATCTGGGTCCATTTTTAGACCTTCTGCTGAAACTACAAATCCCAAATACACTAACTCTTTCTTCACAAAACTGCATTTCTTTAAATTAATCAATAATTTCTCTTCTCTCAGCTTCCCAAATACCATACGAATATGCATCATATGCTCCTCCAATGTCTTACAAAAGATCAAAATATCATCTAGGTAAACAATGACAAACTTACCCAAAAATTCTTTCAGAACCTCGTTCATGAGCCACATGAAAGTGCTCGGTGCATTGGTTAGCCCAAAAAGCATGACTAACCACTCATACAGTCCTTCCTTTGTCTTGAAGGTAGTCTTCCATTCATCTCCTTCTCTGATCTGAATCTGATGATATCCACTTTTCAAATCTATCTTTGAAAAATATACAGCTCCACTCAAATAGTCCATAATATCATCCATTCGTGGCAATGTAAACTTGTACTTGATTGTGATCTTATTTATTGCCCTAGAATCTATACACATCTTCCATTCTCCATTCTTCTTTGGTTCTAATACCACTGGTACAGCACAGGGACTCAGACTCTCATAGATCAATTCTTTCTGTAACAACTCATGTACTTGTCTGTTCAACTCCTCACTTTCTACAGGTGTCATTCTGTGTGCTGCCTTACTCGACAAACTCACTCCTGGGGTCAAGTCCATCTAATGAATGATCTTCCTGACTGGTGGTAATCCATCAGGCACGTTATCAAATATAATATCTTGAAACTCATTCAACAAATCTACAACTTCTACAGGAACATCTTCTACTTCCTCTTTACTAGCATTTGGAATTAAAGAAAAACATACATGCTCATGCCTCATACCATCTAGGAAATTTCTTCCATCAACAAAAGTTATCCTTGCATTACCACATACCTTTTCTTCAATCTGTCTCAATAGTTTTAGCTTATGTCGCACTCCATCCTTGTCAGTGAATAGGTATTCACATGGCCATCATGTACAACACATCTGTCAAACTGCCATGGTCTACCCAACAACATATGACATGCATCCATAGATATGATATCACACAATACCTCATCTTGGTATCCGCCAATCTTGAACTTCACTAGGCATTGTTCATTGACCATGACCTCTTGGTCATCCTGTACCCAGATAATCCGATATGGATGTGGGTGTTTCTATCTCTTGAGCTTCAACTTTGTCACCATCTCTTCTAACACCAAATTGTCAGTGCTTCCACTATCGATAATCACATCACAACATTTACCTTCACACTTGCACCTGGTATGAAACAAACTCCTCCTTTGCTCAAGTTCATTCTCACCACTCAATAGGACTCTTCTATTAATCAACATTTCTCCTCTTTCAGCATCTTCAGAATTTGATGATCTAACATCTTCATCTACATGTGCAACTCTGGCCTGGCCTTCATTTCTCTTATCTGTTCTGCCTTGGCACTGAGGAAATTCAAATGCCCTATGACCTTCTTCTCTACAGTGAAAACATGTTCCACGGAAGCCACCTCTTCCAGATCCTTGTCCTCTTCCTCTTCCTCTTTGATCTCTATTATTCTGATCCTGGAAGTGATTGAAATTATTTTCTCACTGATTCTGACTGCTACTGGCCTCATCTTTTTTTTTTGGATCTTCATTTCGGCCACCATATGACCGTCCACCAGATCGTCCACCGTGACCTCTTCCATTTTGTCTGCTATCAAACTTCTTGTTCAGCTTTTCTTCTACTTTTAGGGAAAACTGGTATGCCTCTTCAATATTGTTCATTCAAACCAGATTAAGCTCCTCCTGAATGCTTGGCCTTAACCCATTAAGGTATCAGGCAACTTTCTCCTTATCAGCTTCTACATGGCCTCTTCTGATGAGAAGTCGATAGAACTCCTCTGTATACTCCTGAATAGATCTTCCTGCTTGCTTCAAACTCTGCATTTTCTTTAGTAGGTCAAGCTCATAATCAACAGGAATGAACTGCCGCTTCAATTTATCCACCATCTGATCTCATCTCGTGATTTTCTCCTTTCCCCCTCTATTTCACTCCAACTGAATCTCTTTCCACCATATCTTCACATGAACTTTCAGTCTGGCCTTCACAAATTTGACCCTATCAGGATCCTCAACATCTTCATACTCAAAATATTCTTCAGATTCATTATCTAGTCGATCAATTCCTCAAGGTTAAGATTTTCAGAAAATGTAGGAACCTCAATCTTAGGTCTTTTCCTAATTTTGGAAATCACCCAAAAATGTCTTTCATCCTCCTGGTTCACAATTTTCACTTCTCCTTCTTGATATTCTTCTTCGGTTTCATCCTCGCTTTCATCTCTGGCATTAAGATTCATTACTCTGTGAATCTCTTTTTGCAATTCTCGCACTTGTCTCTGCAGCTCTCTAACCTCTGGTGTCACAGCACTAGCTCTTCCGCCACGTTCTCTTCGTGGAAGTATTTTCACGATGCGTGCTGAAACCCTAACCACGGTCCTGGTGCAAACTACCTCATAGTCGGTGATCTATTTACACACTCAAAAAAACTTTCTCTGATACCACTTGATGAAGGGTACTCCCCTTAATACCACAAACACATAACAGAAATAGAGAAACCACAACAATATGCAAGAACAGAAAATTGGCTTCTTATTATCTCAACAAAGCTGGAATTACAAACTTTCAGAATTACAATATATGCAAAGCCACATGGGCATTCCCTTACAATATTCTATAGGACAAAGCCTCGAATTATTGCCCAGATCTACTACCTAGAACTATGCTGAACTAACTAAGACAATAATATAGTCTTCCTTATATAGGCAATTTTCCACCGCCTAGGAAGTTTCTAGAATTTTAGCAAATAAGGCCGAGAAAATTTAAAATTATTTTATTTTACATTTCATTAAATCATAGTCAGCTCAAGATAACCTTGAAACCCGAACAGAAATTTTGAAAAAAATTATTTTCTACCATTTCAGGTGGCCCAACTTCCGAAGACCATAAGTCATCACCAGTTGACCCGATCGGCTATTATAACCCCATTTTGGAAATGCCACGAAGCGCTCTACAAGCTTGACCCGCGCAAGCGCCTATCACCCAAATTTTTGACCTCATCCGGAGCCTATAAAGCCTTCAAAACTGAGTTCAAAGTTTTTGTACCCTGCTGCCAATACCGAAAATCTTTAATATCCTCCAATATACACTTGATCTGGCAATGAAACTTTACTGGTAGACTTATATGACCAAAATGAACCTCCAAGAAAGAAATCAGATCATTCTGAGCACATACAAAAATTACCAAAAATAGTAACTTTTCATAAATAGCAGCTCTGCACAAAATAGCCTTTATTGAGAATATAAATAGAAATATTTTTGGGTGATGCAAGATTGCTCTTACACCTAGGATGCTCCTGCATCAGACTCCCAAGGTAATTTGAGAAGTGACCCTTTCACGACTCAGGTGTTCAGAGAAAAACCAAGATGGCTAACCTCCTCCTTTGTCAGCCATGATGAATCTTCAATAGGTCATCCTTTCCACTTGACCAGATATTCTTCATATATCCTGTTCTTTGTGCTTCTACCAACATGACTGTCTAGTATATCTTCGATCTCCTTAGTGTCTGAACTAGGTGCTGGAATACTCCACTGTGCTGCTATGATCTCATCTTCAACACCTCCCTCATGATACTCTGTCAGATCTGAAATGTTAAACACTGGTGAAATATTTAGCTCAGTAGGCAATTCTACATCATATGCATTTCCTGAATCATATTTTTTCAATATCCTACATGGTCCAAACTTTTTCATTTTTAGCTTGTTATATGTACCAACTGGAAACCACTCCTTTCGCAAATGAACCATGACTTCATCACCAACCTGAAATTTCTTATGCCTCCTTTTCTAATCTACTTTAGCCTTATACTGTGCATTCATCTTGGTAATATGCTTCGTCACCTCCCCATGGATGTTCTTCAAGTGTTCTGTAAAATCTTCAGCTTTGGCACTACTTATTTCTCCTTTATCTATCTTCCTCAATTTAGATGCATTTCTTGGACTACTTCCATATACAATCTGGAATGGTGATTTACCAGTGCTCCTATTGACAGAATTATTATATACAAATTCTACTTGTGGTAAAATCAAATCCCATCCTGTTGGCTTATCTCCAACCAAGCATCTCAGCAAATTTTTCAAACTCCTATTCACCACATCTGTCTATCCATTAGTCTGTGGATAATGTGATGAATTGAACTTCAAATTTGTCTTCAACTTCTTCCACAACGTATGCCAGAAATATCCAACAAACTTAGTGTCCCGATCTGAAACTATGGTCTTTGGCAAACCATGAAGTCTCACTACTTCTCTGAAAAATAATTCTGCTACATGAACAGCATCATTAGTCTTCTTACAGGGAATGAAATGTGCCATCTTTAAAAATCTGTCAACCACTACAAAAATTGAATCATATCCCCGCTGAGTCCTTGGTAAACCAAGAACAAAGTCCATGCTGATATCCTCCCAAGGCTTCTCTAGTACGGGCAATGGCTGATACAATCCTGTATTTTGCTTCACTCCTTTCACCATCTGACATACTCTACAACTCTGTACAAACTTCTTCACATTTTGCTGCAACTGTGGCCAATAATAATTCTCACTAACCAAACTAAGAGTTTTATCACGACCAAAATGTCTAGCCAATCCTCCACTATGCTTCTCCTTGATGAGATTCTCCATCATAGAACTTCGTAAAATGCACAACTGACTCCCTCTGAATAGCATATCATCTTGGATGATGAAATCCAACCATTTCATCCTGTTTAGAGTAACAGGTTCTGTACAAGCTTTCTAAACTTCACCAAATCAGGATCATCTGGATACAAATTCTTGAGTTCCTTGAACTCAACCACTTCAATCTACATTTCTGTTATCAATAGTTTCCTTCCGCTAAGAGCATCTGCAACTCTATTAGACTTTCCACTCCTGTGTTTCAAAATAAATGTATAACTCTGCAAAAACTCAACCCATTTTAAATGCCTCTGATTCAACTTTCCTTGACTATTCAAATATTACAAAGCTTGATGATCAGTATACAAAATAAACTCCTTAAAAAGTAGATAATGTCTCCACTTTTTTAATGCTTGAACTATAGCATAAAATTGCTGATCATAAATAAAATAGTTCCTCTTGGCA
The DNA here is from genome assembly GCA_027943335.1 of Chamaecyparis obtusa. Taxonomy (NCBI): domain Eukaryota; kingdom Viridiplantae; phylum Streptophyta; class Pinopsida; order Cupressales; family Cupressaceae; genus Chamaecyparis; species Chamaecyparis obtusa. The sequence goes on from BSBK01003080.1 coordinate 306,395, forward strand.
TCATTTAACATCTCACTGAAATAAGCAACTTCTATAGGAACATCTTCTACTTCCTCTTTACCAACTTTTGAAATTAAAGCAAAACATACATGCTCATGCCTCATACCATCTAGGAAATTTCTTCCATCAACAAAAGTTATCCTTGCATTACCACATACCTTTTCTTCAGTTTCCTTCAATGGTTTTAGCTTATGTCGCACTCCATCCTTTGTTAGGGAATAGGTATTCACACGGTCATCATGTATAGCACATTTGTCAAACTGCCATGGTCTACCCAACAACATATGATATGCATCCATAGATATGATATCACACAATACCTCATCTTGGTATCCGCCAATCTTGAACTTCACTAGACATTGTTCATTAACCATAACCTTGTGGTCATCCTGTACACAGGCAATCTGATATGGATGTGGGTGTTTTTATCTCTTGAGCTTCAACTTTGTCACCATCTCTTCTAACACCAAATTGTTAGTGCTTCCACTATCGATAATCACATCACAACATTTACCTTCACACTTGCACCTGCTGCGAAACAAGCTCCTCCTTTGCTCAGGTTCATTCTGACCACTCAATAGGACTTTTTTGTTAATCAACATTTCTCCTCTTTCAGCATCTTCAAAATTTCATGACCTGGCATCTTCATCTACATGTGCAACTCTGGCCTAGCCTTCATTCTCCTATCTATTCTGCCTTGGCGCTGAGGATATTCAAATGCCCTATGACCTTCTTCTCCACAGTGAAAACATGTTCCACGGAAGCCACCTCTTCCAGATCCTTGTCCTCTTCCTCTTCCTCTTTGATCTCTATTATTCTGATTCTGGAAGCGATTGAAATTATTTCTTTCCTGATTCTAACTGCTACTGGCCTCATCCTTCTTTGTCGGATCTTCATTTCGCCCACCATATGATCGTCCACCAGATCGTCCACCGCGACCTCTTCTGCTTTTTCTGCTCTCAAACTTTTTGTTCAGCTTTTCCTCTACTTTTAGGGAAAACTGGTATGCCTCTTCAATATTGTTCATTCGAACCAGATTCAGCTCCTCTTGAATGCTTGGAATTAACCCATTAACGTATCAGGCAACTTTCTCCTTATCAGCTTCTGCATGGCCTGTTTTGATGAGAAGTCGATAGAACTCCTTTGTATACTCTTGAACAGATCTTCCTGCTTACTTCAAACTCTGCATTTTCTTCAGTAGGTCAAGCTCATAATCAACAGGAATGAACTGTCACTTCAATTTATCCATCATCCGATCCCATCTCATGATTTTCTCCTTTCCCCTTCTATTTCGCTCCAACTGAATCTCTTACCACCATATCTTCGCATGACCTTTCAATCTGGCCTTCGCAAATTTGACCCTATCAGGATCCTCAACATCTTCATACTCAAAATATTCTTGACATTCATTGATCCAGTCGATCAATTCCTCTGGGTTAAAATTTTTAGAAAATGTAGGAACCTCAATCTTAGGTCTTTTTCCAATCTTGGAAATCGCTCGAAAAAGTCTTTCTTCCTCCTGGTTCACAATTTAAACTTCTCCTTCTTGATATTCTTCTTCGGCTTCATCATCGCTTTCATCTCTGACATGAAGATTCATTCCTTTGTGAATCTCTTCTTGCAATGCTCGCACTTGTCTCTACAGCTCTCTAACCTCAGGTGTCACAGCACCAGCTCTTCTACCACATTCTCTTCGTGGAGACATTTTCACGATGCGCGCTGAAACCCTAACCACGGTCCTGGTGCAAACTACCTCACAGTCGGCGATCTATTTACACACTAAAGAAAACCTTCTCTAATACCACTTGATTAAGGGTGCTCTACTTAATACCACAAACACATAATAGAAACAGAGAAACCACAACAATATGCAAGAACAGAAAATTAGCTTCTTATTATCTCCACAAATGTAGAATTATAAACTTTCAGAATTATAATATATGCAAAGCCACATGGGCATTCCCTTACAATATTCTGTAGGACAAAGTCTCGAATTATTGCCTAGATCTACTACCCAGAACTATTCTGAACTAACTAAGACTAATATAGCCTTCCTTATATAGGCAATTTTCCACTACTTGGGAAGGTTCCAGAATTTTAGCCCATAAGGCTGACCAAAGTTAGAATTATTTTATTTTATATTTCATTACATCATAGTCGGCTCAAGATAACATTGAAATCCGAACAGAAATTTTGAAGAAAATTATTTTCTTCCATTTCAGGTGGCCGAAATTCCAAAGACCATAAGTCATCACCAGTTGACCCGATCGGCTATTATAACCCCATTTCAGAAATGCCATGAAGCGCTCTATAGGCTTGACCCGTGCAAGTACCTGTCACCCAAATTTTTGACTTCATCCGGGGCCTCTAAAGCCTTCAAAACTAAGTTCAAAGTTTTTGTACCCTGCTGCCAATACCGAAAATCTTCAATATCTTCCAATATACACTTGATCTGGCAATGAAACTTTACTGGCAGACTTATATGATGAAAATGAACCTCCAAGAAAGAAATCAAATCATTTTGAGCACATACAAAAATTACTAAAAATAGTAACTTTCCATAAATAGCAGCTCTGCACAAAATAGCCCGTATTGAAAATAAAAATAGAAATGTTTTTGGGTGATGCAAGATTGGTCTTACACCCAGGATGCTCCTACATCAGACACCCAGGGTAATTTGAGAAGTCACCCTATCACGACTCAGGTGTGCAGAGGAAAATCAAGACGACTAACCTCCTCGTTTGTCAGCCATGATGAATCTTCAAAAGGTCATCATTTTCACTTGACCAGATATTCTTCATATGTCTTATTTCTTGTGCTTCAGCAAACATGACTATCCAGTATATCTTCGATCTCCTTAGTGTCTAAACTAGTTGCTGGAATACTCCACTGTGCTGCAGTGATCTCATCTTCAACACCTCCCTAATGATACTCTGTCAGATCTGAAATGTTAAACACTAGTGAAATATTTAGCTCAGTAGGCAATTCTACCTCATATGCATTTCTTGAATCATGTTTCTTCAATATCTTACATGGTCCAAACTTCTTCATTTTCAGCTTGTTATATGTGCCAACTGGAAACTGCTCCTTCCGCAAATGAACCATGACTTCATCACTAACTTGAAATTCTTTATACCTCTTTTGCTCTTCTGCCTTAGCCTTATACTGTACGTTCATCTTGGTAATATGCTTCTTCACCTCCCCATGGATATTCTTCAAGTGTTCTATAAAATCTTCAGCTTCAGCACTACTTATTTCTCCTTTATCTATCTTCCTCAATTCAGATGCATTTCTTGGACTACTTCCATATACAATCTGGAATGGTGATTTACCAGTGCTCCTGTTGATAGAATTATTATATGCAAATTCTGCTTGTTGTAAAATCAAATCCCATCTTGTTGGCTTATCTCCAACCAACCATCTCAGTAAATTTTTCAAACTCCTATTCACCACCTCTGTCTGTCCATCAGTTTATGGATGATGTGATGAACTAAAATTTAAATCTGTCTTCAACTTCTTCCACAATGTACGCTAGAAATATCTAACAAACTTAGTGTCCCAATCTGAAACTATGGTCTTTGGCAAACCATGAAGTCTCACTACTTCTCTGAAAAACAATTATGCTACATGAACAGCATCATTAGTCTTCTTGCGGGGAATGAAATGTGTCACTTTGAAAATCTGTCAACCAATACAAAAATTGAATCATGTCCCCGCCGAGTCCTCGATAAACCAAGAACAAAGTCCATACTGATATCCTCCCAAGGCTTCTCTAGTACGGGTAATGGCTGATACAATCATGTATTCTGCTTCACTCCTTTCACCATCTGACATACTCTGCAACTCTGTACAAACTTCTTCACATCTTGTTGCAACTGTGGCCAATAATAATTCTCACTAACCAAACCTAGAGTTTTATCACGACTAAAATGTCCAGCCAATCCTCCACTATGCTTCTCCTTGATGAGATTCTCCCTCATAGAACTTCATGGAATGCACAACTAACTCCCTCTGAATAGAATATCATCCTGGATGATGAAATCCAACCATTTCATCCTGTCTAGATTAACAGGTTCTGTACAAGCTTTCCAAGCTTCACCAAAATCAAGATCCTCTGGATACAAATTCTTGAGTTCCTTGAAGCCAACCACTTCAATCTGCATTTCTGTCATCAATAGTTGCCTTCTGCTAAGAGCATCTGCAACCTTATTAGACTTTCCACTCCTATGTTTTAAAACAAATGTATAAGTCTTAAAAAACTCAACCTATTTTAAATGCCTCTAATTCAACTTTCCTTGACTATTCAAATATTGCAAAGCTTGATGATCAGTATACAAAACAAACTCTTTAGGAGGTAGATAATATCTCCACTTCTTTAATACTTGAACTATAGTATAAAATTTTTGATCATAAATAGAATATTTCCTCTTGGCATTATTTAACTTCTCACTGAAACAAGTAACAAGTTTACCTTCTTGGCTCATAACAGCTCCTATTGCAGTACCACTAGCATCACAATCTACTTGAAACACGTTATTAAAATCTAGAAGTGCTAAAACAGGTTGTTCTGTAACTTTTTGTTTTAGCAATTGAAAACTCTTTTCTGCCCCATTAGTCCACTTAAACTCTTTTCTATCCCCTCTCACTGTTTCAGTGAAAGGTCCACAAATACTGCTAAAATTTTTGATAAACTTTCTGTAAAAGCTAGCCAAACTATGAAAAGATCTTACCTCAGTAGCACTCCTTGGAGTAGGCCATTCAAGGACAGCCTGTACCTTCTCTAGGTCTATTTTTAGACCTTTTGCTGAAACTATAAATCCCAAATACACTAACTCTTTCTTCACATAACTGCACTTCTTCAAATTAATCCATAATTTCTCTTCTCTCAGCTTCTCAAATACCATACGAATATGTATCATATGCCCCTCCAATGTCTTACAAAAGATGAAAATATCATCTAGGTAAACAATGACAAACTTACCTAGAAATTCTTTCAGAACCTCGTTCATGAGCCGCATGAAAGTGCTCGGTGCATTGGTTAGCCCAAAAGGCATGACTAACCACTCATACAGTCCTTCCTTTGTCTTGAAGGTAGTCTTCCATTTATATCCTTCTCTGATCTGAATTTGATGATATCCAGTTTTTAGATCTATCTTTGAAAAATACACAGCTCCACTCAAACAGTCCATAATATCATCCATTCATGGCAATGGAAACCTGTACTTGATTGTGATCTTGTTTATTGCCCTAGAATCTGTACACATCCTCCATTCTCCATTCTTCTTTGGTTCTAATACCACTGGTACAGCACAGGGACTCAGACTCTCATGGATCAATCTTTTTTGTAACAACTCATGTACTTGTCTGTTCAACTCCTCACTTTCTACAGGTGTCATTCTGTGTGCTACCTTGTTTAGAAAACTCACTCAGTGGGTCAAGTCCAACTGATGACCGATCTTCCTGACTGGTGGTAATCCATCAGGCATGTTATCAGATACAATATCTTGAAACTCATTCAACAAATCTACAACTTCTACAAGAACATCTTCTACTTCCTCTTTACTAGTTTTTAGAATTAAATCAAAACATACATGCTCATGCCTCATACCATCTAAAAAATTTCATCCATCAACAAAAGTTATCTTTGCATTACCACATACTTTTTCTTCAGTCTCCTTCAATGGTTTTAGCTTATGTCGCACTCCATCCTTTGTCAGGGAATAGGTATTCGCATGGCCATCATGTACAGCACATCTGTCAAACTGCCATGGTCTACGCAACAACATATGACATGCATCCATAGATATGATATCACATAATACCTCATCTTGGTATCTGCCAATCTTGAACTTCACTAGGCATTATTCATTGACCATGACCTTGTGGTCATCCTGTACCCAGGCAATCCGATATGGATGTGGGTGTTTTTGTCTCTTGAGCTTCAACTTTGTCACCATCTCTTCTGACACTAAATTGTCAGTGCTTCCACTATCGATAATCACATCACAACATTTACCTTCACACTTGCACCTGGTGCGAAACAAACTCCTCCTTTGCTTAGGTTCATTCTCACCACTCAACATGACTCTTCTGTTAATCAACGTTTCTCATTTTTTAGCATCTTCAGAATTTGATGATCTGACATCTTCATCTACATGTGCAACTCTGGCCTGGCCTTCATTTCTCCTGTCTGTTCTGCCTTGGTGCTAAATACATTCAAATTCCCTATGACCTTCTTCTCCATAGTGAAAACATGTTCCATGGAAGCCATCTCTTTCAGATCCTTGTCCTCTTCCTCTTCCTCTTTGATCTCTATTATTCTGATCTTGGAAGTGATTGAAATTATTTCCTCGCTGATTTTGACTGCTACTAGCCTCATCCTTCTTTTTTGGATCTTCATTTCGGCCACCATATGACTGTCCACCAGATCATCCACTGTGACCTCTTCCATTTTGTCTGCTCTCAAACTTCTTGTTCAGCTTTTCCTCTACTTTTAGGGCAAACTGGTATGCCTCTTTAATATTATTCATTCAAACCAGATTTAGGTCCTCTTGAATGCTTATCCTTAATCCATTAAGGTATCGGGCAACTTTCTCCTTATCAGCTTCTGCATGGCCTGTTCTGATGAGAAGTCGATAGAACTCATCTGTATACTCCTGAACAGATCTTCCTGCTTGCTTCAGACTCTGCATTTTTTTTAGTAGGTCAAGCTCATAATCAACACAAATGAATTGTCACTTTAATTTATCCACCATCCGATCCCATATCATGATTTTGTCCTTTCCCCTTCTATTTCGCTCCAACTGAATCTCTTGCCACCATATCTTCACATGACCTTTCAGTCTGGCCTTCACAAATTTGACCCTATCAGGATCCTCAACATCTTCATACTCAAAATATTCTTCACATTCATTGATCCAGTCGATCAATTCCTCTAGGTTAAGATTTTTAGAAAATGTAGGAACCTCAATCTTAGGTCTTTTCCCAATCTTAGAAATCACTCCAAAAAGTCTTTCTTCCTCCTGGTTCATAATTTCAACTTCTCCTTCTTGATATTCTTCTTCGGCTTCGTTCTCGCTTTTGTCTCTGACATTAAGATTCATTCCTCTACGAATCTCTTCTTGCAATGCTCGCACTTGTCACTGCAGCTCTTTAACATCAGGTGTCACAGCACTAGCTCTTCCGCCACGTTCTCTTCATGGAGGCATTTTCACGATGCGCGCTGAAACCCTAACCACGGTCCTGGTGAAAACTACCTCATAGTCAGTGATCTATTTACACAGTCAAGAAAACCTGCTCTGATACCACTTGATGAAGGGTGCTCCCCTTAATACCACAAACACATAACAGAAACAGAGAAACCACAACAATATGCAAGAACAAAAAATTGGCTTCTTATTATTTCCATAAATGTGGAATTACAAACTTTCAGAATTAAAATATATGCAAAGCCACAGGGGCATTCCCTTACAATATTCTGTAGGACAAAGCCTCGAATTATTGCCCAGATCTACTACCCAAAACTATTCTAAACTAACTAAGACAATAATACAACCTTCCTTATATAGGTAATTTTCCACCGCTTGGGAAGGTTCCAAAATTTTAGCCAATAAGGCCGACCAAACTTAGAATTATTTTATTTTACATTTCATTACATCATAGTCGGCTCAAGATAACTTTGAAAATTAAACAGAAATTTTGAAGAAAATTATTTTCTGCCATTTCAGGTGGCCCAACTTTCGAAGACCATAAGTCATCACCAGTTGACCTGATCGGCTATTATAACCCCATTTCAAAAATGCCACGAAGCGCTCTACAAGCTTGACTTGCGCAAGCACCCGTCACCCAAATTTTTAACCTCATCCGGGGCCTCTAAAGCCTTCAAAACTGAGTTTGAAGTTTCTGTACCCTGCTGCCAATACCAAAAATCTTCAATATCTTCCAATATACAGTTGATCTGGCAATGAAACTTTACTGGCAAACTTATATGACCAAAATGAACTTCCAAGAAAGAAATCAGATCATTCTAAGCACATAAGAAAACTACCAAAAATTGTAACTTTCCATAAATAGCAGCTCTGCACAAAATAGCCCTTATTGAAAATAAAAATAGAAATATTTTTGGGTGATGCAAGATTTCTCTTACACCTAGGATGCTCCTGCATCAGACACCCGGGGTAATTTGAGAAGTGACCCTATCATGATTCAGGTGTGCAGAGCAAAACCAAGACATCTAACCTCCTCCTTTGTCAGCTATGATGAATCTTCAATAAGTCATCCTTTCCACTTGACCAGATCTTCTTCATATGTCCTGTTCCTTGTGCTTCTGCCAACACGACTGTCCAGTATATCTTCGATCTCCTTAGTGTCTGAACTAGTTGCTGGAATACTCCACTGTGCTGCTATGATCTCATCTTCAACACCTCCCTCATGATACTCTATCAGATCTGAAATGTTAAACACTGGTGAAATATTTAGCTCAATAGGCAATTCTACCTCATATGTGTTTCCTGAATCATGTTTCTTTAATATCCTACATGGTCCAAACTTCTTCATTTTCAGCTTGTTATCTGTACCAACTAGAAACCACTCCTTTCGCAAATGAACCATGACTTCATCACCAACCTAAAATTCCTTATGCCTCCTTTTGTCATCTGCCTTAGCCTTATACTGTGTGTTCATCTTGGTAATATGCTTTCTCACCTCCCCATATATGTTCTTCAAGTGTTCTGTAAAATCCTCAGCTTCAGCACTACTTATTTCTCCTTTATCTATTTTCTTCAATTCAGATGCATTTCTCAGACTACTTCCATATACAATCTGGAATGGTGATTTACCAGTGCTCCTGTTGATAGAATTATTATATGCAAATTCCACTTGTGGTAAAATCAAATCTCATCCTGTTGGCTTATCTCCAACCAAACATCTCAGTAATTTTTTCAAACTCCTATTCACCACCTCTGTGTGTCCATCAGTCTGTGGATGATGTGATAAACTGAACTTCAAATCTGTCTTCAACTTCTTCCACAACGTATGCTAGAAATATCCAACAAACTTAGTGTCCCGATCTGAAACTATGGTCTTTGGCAAACCATGAAGTCTCACTACTTCTCTGAAAAACAATTCTGCTACATGAACAGCATCATTAGTCTTCTTGCACAAAATGAAATGTGTCATCTTTGAAAATCTGTCAACCACTACAAAAATTGAATCATGTCCCCACTGGGTCCTCGGTAAACCAAGAACAAAGTCCATGCTGATATCCTCCCAAGGCTTCTCTAGTACGGGTAATGGCTGATATAATCCTGTATTCTGCTTCACTCTTTTCGCCATCTGACATACTTTGCAACTCTGTACAAACTTCTTCACATCTTGTTGCAACTGTGACCAATAATAATTCTCACTAACCAAACCAAAGATTTTATCACGACCAAAATGTCCAGCCAATCCTCCACTATGCTTCTCCTTGATGAGATTCTCCCTCATAGAACTTCATGGAATGCACAACTAACTCCCTCTGAATAGCATATCATCCTGGATGATGAAATCCAACTATTTTGTACTGTCTAGAGTAACAAGTTCTGTACAAGCTTTCCAAGCTTCACCAAAATCAAGATCCTCTGGATACAAATTCTTGAGCTCCTTGAACCCAACCACTTCAATAGGTATTTCTGTAATCAATAGTTGCCTTCTGCTAAGAGCATCTGCAACCCTATTAGACTTTCCACTCCTGTGTTTCAAAATAAATGTATAACTCTGCAAAAACTCAACCCATTTAAAATGCCTCTAATTCAACTTTCCTTGACTATTAAAGTATTGCAAAGCTTGATGATCAGTATATAAAACAAACTCATTAGGAAGCAGATAATGTCTCCACTTCTTTAATGCTTGAACTATAGCATAAAATTTCTAATCATAAATAGAATATTTCATCTTGGCATCATTTAACTTCTCACTGAAATAAGCAACAGGTTTACCTTCTTGGCTCATAACAGCTCCTATTGCAGTACCACTAGCATCACAATCTACTTGAAACACCTTATTAAAATCTAGAAGTGCTAAAATAGGTTGTTCTGTAACTTTTTGTTTCAGCAATTGAAAACTCTTTTCTGCCCCATTACTCCACTTAAACTCTTTTCTATCCCTTCTCATTGTTTCAGTCAAGGGTCCACAAATACTTCTAAAATTTTTGATAAACTTTCTGTAAAAGTTAGCCAAACTATGAAAAGATCTTACCTCAGTAGAACTCCTTGGAGTAGGCCATTCAAGGATAGCCTGTACCTTCTCTGGGTCCCCTTTTAGACCTTCTGCTGAAATTACAAATTCTAAATACACTAACTCTTTCTTCATAAAACTGCACTTCTTCAAATTAATCAACAATTTCTCTTCTCTCAGCTTCTCAAGTACCATACGAATATGCATCATATGCTCCTCCAATGTCTTACTAAAGATCAAAATATCATCTAGGTAAACAATGACAAACTTACCCAAAAATTCTTTCAGAACCTCATTCATGAGCCGCATGAAAGTGCTCGGTGCATTCGTTAGCCCAAAAGGCATGACTTACCACTCATATAGTCCTTCCTTTGTCTTGAAGGTAGTCTTCCATTCATCTCCTTGTTTGATCTAAATCTGATGATATCCACTTTTCAGATCTATCTTTGAAAAATATATAGGTCCACTCAAACAGTCCATAATATGATCCATTCATGGCAATAGAAATCTGTACTTGATTGTGATCTTGTTTATTTCCCTAGAATCTGTACACATCCTCCATTCTCCATTCTTCTTTGGTGCTAATACCACTGGTACAACATAGGGAGTCAGACTCTCACGAATCAATCTTTTCTGTAACAACTCATGTACTTGTCTGTTCAACTCCTCACTTTTTGCAGGTGTCATTCTGTGTGCTACCTTGTTCGGAAAACTCACTCCTGCGGTCAAGTCCATCTGATGACTGATCTTCCTAGCTGGTGGTAATCCATCAGGCACGTTATTAGATACAATATCCTAAAACTCATTCAACAAATCTACAACTTCTACAGGAACATCTTCTACTTCCTCTTTACCAGCTTTTGGAATTAAAGAAAAATATACATGCTCATGCCTCATACCATCTAGGAAATTTCTTCCATCAACAAAAGTTATCCTTGCATTACCACATACCTTTTCTTCAGTCTCTTTCAATGGTTTTAGCTTATGTCGCACTCCATCCTTTGTTAGGGAATAAGTATTCGCACGATCATCATGTACAGCACATCTTTCAAACTGTCATGGTCTACCCAACAATATATGACATGCATCCATAGATATGATATCATACAATACCTCATCTTGGTATCCACCAATCTTGACCTTCACCAGGCATTGTTCATTGACCATGACCTTGTGGTCATCCTGTACCCAGGCAATCCAATATGGATGTGGGTGTTTCTGTCTCTTGAGGTTCAACTTTGTCACCATCTCTTCTGACACCAAATTGTCAGTGCTTCCACTATTGATAATCACATAACAATATTTACCTTCACACTTGCACCTGGTGCGAAACAAGCTCCTCCTTTGCTCAGGTTTATTCTCACCACTCAATAGGACTCTTCTGTTAATCAACTTTTCTCTTCTTTTAGCATCTTCAGAATTTGATGATCTGGCATCTTCATCTACATGTGCAACTCTGGCCTGGCCTTCATTTCTCATGTCTATTCTACCTTGGTGCTAAGGACATTCAAATTCCCTATCACCTTCTTCTCCACAGTGAAAACATGTTCCACGGAAGCCACCTCTTCCAGATCCTTGTCTTCTTCCTCTTCCTCTTTGATCTCTATTATTCTGATCCTAGAAGTGATTGAAATTATTTTCTCACTGATTCTGACTGCTACTGGCCTCATCCTTCTTTTTTGGATCTTCATTTTGGCCAGCATATGACCATCCACCAGATCATCCACTGCGACCTCTTCCGTTTTGTTTGCTCTCAAACTTCTTGTTTCTCTTTTCCTCTACTTTTAGGGCAAACTGGTATGCCTCTTCAATATTATTCATTCGAACCAGATTCAACTCCTCCTGAATGCTTGGAATTAACCCATTAACGTATCAGGCAACTTTCTCCTTATCAGCTTCTGCATGGCCTGTTCTGATGAGAAGTCGATAAAACTCCTCTATATACTCCTGAACAGATCTTCCTACTTACTTCAAACTCTACATTTTCTTCAATAGGTCAAGCTCATAATAAATAAGAATAAACTGTCACTTCAATTTATCCACCATCTGATCCCATCTCATGATTTTCTCCTTTCCCCTTCTATTTCACTCCAACTGAATCTCTTGCCACCATATCTTTGCATGACCTTTCAGTCTGGCCTTCGCAAATTTGACCCTATCAGGATCCTCAACATCTTCATACTCACAATATTCTTCACATTCATTGATCCAGTCGATCAATTCCTTTGGGTTAAGATTTCTAGAAAAAGTAAGAACCTCAATTTTAGGTCTTTTCCCAATCTTGAAAATTGCCCGAAAAAGTCTTTCTTCCTCCTTGTTCACAATTTCAACTTCTCCTTCTTGATATTCTTCTTCGGCTTCATCCTCGCTTTCATTTTTGACATTAAGATTCATTCCTCTATGAATCTCTTCTTGCAATTCTCACATTTGTCTCTGCAGCTCTATAACCTCAAGTGTCACAACACCAGCTCTTTCGCTACGTTCTCTTCGTGGAGGCATTTTCGTGATGCGCGCTGAAATCTTAACCACGGTCCTGGTGCAAACTACCTCATAGTCGGTGATATAAGAAAATCTACTCTGATACCACTTGATGAAGGGTGCTCCCCTTAATACCACAAACACATAACAGAAACAAAGAAACCACAACAATATGCAAGAACAGAAAATTGGCTTCTTATTATCTCCACAAATGTGGAATTACAAACTTTCAGAATTACAATATATGCAAAGCCACATGGGCATTCCCTTACAATATTTTGTAGGACAAAGCCTTGAATTATTGCCCAGATCTACTACCCAGAACTATTCTGAACTAACTAAGACAATAATACAGCCTTCCTTATATAGGCAATTTTCCACCACTTGGGAAGGTTCCAGAATTTTAGCCAATAAGGCCAACTAAATTTATAATTATTTTATTTTACATTTCATTACATCATAGTCGGCTTAAGATAACCTTGAAACTTGAACAAAAATTTTGAAAAAAATTATTTTCTGCCATTTCAGGTGGCCCAACTTTCGAAGACCATAAGTCATCACTAGTTGACCCGATCGGCTCTTATAACCCCATTTCAAAAATGCCACAAAGCACTCTACAGGCTTGACCCGCACAAGTGCCCATCAGCCAAATTTTTGACCTCATCTGGGGCCTCTAAAGCCTTCAAAACTGAGTTCAAAGATTCTGTACCCTTACTGCCAATACCAAAAATCTTCAATATCTTCCAATATACACTTGATCAGGCAATGAAACTTTACTGGAAGACTTATATGACCAAAATGAACCTCTAAGAAAGAAATCAGATCATTCTGAGCACATACAACAATTACCAAAAATAGTAACTTTCCATAAATAGTAGCTCTGCAAAAAATAGCCCTTATTGAAAATAAAAATAGAAATGTTTTTGGGTGATGCAAGATTGGCCTTACACCCAGGATGCTCCTGCATCAGACACCTAGGGTTAATTTGAGAAGTGATGCTGTCACGACCCATGTGTGCAGAGGAAAACCAAGATGGCTAACCTCCTCCTTTGTCAGCCATGATGAATGTTCAACAGGTCATCCTTTCCACTTGACCAGATATTCTTCATATGTCATGTTCCTTGTACTTCTGCCAACATGACTATCTAATATATCTTCGATCTCCTTAGTGTCTGAACTAGTTTGCTGGAATACTCCACTGTCCTACTGTGATCTCATCTTCAACACCTTCCTCATCATACTCTGTCAGATCTGAAATGTTAAACACTGGTGAAATATTTAGCTCAGTAGGAAATTCTACCTCATATGCATTTGCTAAATCATGTTTCTTCAATATCCTACATGGTCCAAACTTCTTCATTTTCAGCTTGTTATATGTACCAACTGGAAACCACTCCTTCCACAAATGAACCATGACTTCATCACCAACCTGAAATTTTTTATACCTCCTTTTCTCATCTGTCTTAGCCTTATACTGAGCGTTCATCTTGGTAATATACTTCCTCACCTCCCCATGGATGTTCTTCAAGTGTTTTGTAAAATCTTCAGCTTCAGCACTACTTATTTCTCCTTTATCTATCTTCCTCAATTCAGATGCATTTCTTGGACTACTTCCATATACAGTCTGGAATGGTGATTTACCAGTGCTTCTGTTGACAGAATTATTGTATGCAAATTCTGCTCGTGGTAAATTCAAATACCATCCTGTTGGCTTATCTCCAACTAAACATCTCAGCAAATTTCCAAAACTCCTATTCACCACCTCTGTCTGTCCATCAATCTGTGGATGATGTGATGAACTGAACTTCAAATCTATCTTCAACTTCTTCCACAACGTACGCCAGAAATATCCAACAAACTTAGTGTCCCGATCTGAAACTATGGTCTTTGGCAAACCATGAAGTCTCACTACTTCTCTAAAAAAACAATTCTGCTACATGAACAACATCATTAGTCTTCTTGTAGGGAATGAAATGTGCCATCTTTGAAAATTTTTCAACCACTACAAAAATTGAATCATGTCCCCGCTGAGTCCTCGGTAAACCAAGAACAAAGTCCATGCTGATATCCTCCCAAGGCTTCTTTAGTACGGGTAATGGCTGATACAATCCTGTATTCTGCTTCAGTCCTTTCACCATCTGACATACTCTGCAACTCTGTACAAACTTCTTCACATCTTGCTGCAACTGTGGCCAATAATAATTCTCACTAACCAAACCAAGGGTTTTATCATGACCAAAATGTCCAGCCAATCCTCCACTATGCTTCTTCTTGATGAGATTCTCCCTCATAGAACTTCATGGAATGCACAACTAACTCCCTCTGAATAGCATATCATCTTGGAGGATGAAATCCAACCATTTTATCCTATCTAAAGTAACAGGTTCTGTACAAGCTTTCCAAACTTCACCAAAATCAGGATCCTCTGGATACAAATTCTTGAGTTCCTTGAACCCAACCACTTCAATCTCCATTTCTGTCATCAATAGTTGCCTTCTGCTAAGAGCATCTGCAACCCTATTAGATTTTCCACTCCTATGTTTCAAAACAAATGTATAACTCTGCAAAAACTCAACCTATTTCAAATGCCTCTGATTCAACTTTCCTTGACTATTCAAATATTGCAAAACTTGATGATCAGTATACAAAACAAACTCATTAGGAAGCAGATAATGTCTCCACTTCTTTAATGCTTGAATTATAGCATAAAATTCCTGATCATAAATAGAATATTTACTCTTGGCATCATTTAAGATTCATTCCTCTGTGAATCTCTTCTTGCAATTCTCGCACTTGTCTCTGCAGCTCTCTAAACTCAAGTGTCACAGTACCAGCTCTTCTGCCACATTCTCTTCGTGGAGGCATTTTTGCGATGCGCGCTGAAACCCTAACCATGGTCCTGGTGCAAACTGCCTCACAGTCGGTGATCTGTTTACACACTCAAGAAAACCTACTCTGATACGACTTGATGAAGGGTGCTCCCCTTAATACCACAAACACATAATAGAAATAGAGAAACCACAACAATATGCAAGAATAGAAAATTGGCTTCTTATTATCTCCACAAATGTGGAATTACAAACTTTCAGAATTACAATATATGCAAAGCCACATGGGCATTCCCTTACAATATTCTGTAGGACAAAGCCTCAAATTATTGCCCAGATCTACTACCCAGAACTATTCTGAACTAACTAAGACAATAATACAGCCTTCCTTATATAGGTAATTTTCCACCGCCTGGGAAGGTTCCAGAATTTTAGCAAATAAGGCCAACCAAACTTAGAATTATTTATTTTACATTTCATTACATCATAGTTGGCTCAAGATAACCTTGAAACCAGAACAAAAATTTTGAAGAAAATTATTTTCTGCCATTTCAGGTGGCCCAACTTCCGAAGACCATAAGTCATCACCAGTTGACCCGATCAGCTATTATAACCCCATTTCAGAAATGCCATGAAGCACTCTATAGGCTTCACCCGTGCAAGTGCCCAGTCACCCAAACTTTTGACCTCATCTGGGGCCTCTAAAGCCTTCAAAACTGAGTTCAAAGTTTCTGTACCCTGCTACCAATACTGAAAATCTTCAATATCTTCCAATATACACTTGATCTGACAATGAAACTTTACTGGCAGACTTATATGACCAAAATGAACCTCCAAGAAAGAAATCAGATCATTCTAAGCACATACGAAAATTACCAAAAATAGTAACTTTCCATAAATAGTAGCTCTGCACAAAATAGCCCTTATTGAAAATAAAAATAGAAATATTTTTGGGTGATGCAAGATTGCTCTTACACCCAGGATGCTCCTGCATCAATTTGTCATACTAACCTTAACCAATATTATAACCATAATTGTAACCATCACCCATCACTAACCCTACAAGAAACAATAAATATGAACCGCAAATCATATTATTGATTTGACCATTGACCCTATTTTTCATACTAACCTTAACCAATATTTTAACCCTAATACTTATCCAAACTCAACATTGTGCATCCATCATTAACCCATGATTAACCCTCATCGTATTAGTAACCCTAATCCTAACCCCTTTCCCTATTTTAAACATTAATGTTACACTAAATATGATACTAATCATAACTCTAAACCTAACATCATATCCCTAACCACATCCTTAATCTCACCCTATCCCTATCC
This sequence comes from Chamaecyparis obtusa, assembly GCA_027943335.1. Classification (NCBI taxonomy): domain Eukaryota; kingdom Viridiplantae; phylum Streptophyta; class Pinopsida; order Cupressales; family Cupressaceae; genus Chamaecyparis; species Chamaecyparis obtusa. The sequence goes on from BSBK01003080.1 coordinate 323,260, forward strand.
CTAACCCTAACTGTATTT